>JAGFMF010011771.1:1002522-1071193 GCA_019455555.1 Galemys pyrenaicus | reverse complement strand
GGTGATGGTGCACTGGTGAGATGGTGATGAGGAATACATGGGGATTACAATTAATGGCAAGTATATGTAAATTTTAAAATATTTTAATAAAAAAATAAAAAAAATTTCACAGTGAAAGAAACTATTATTAAAACAAAGACACCAGACTGAGTGGGAGAACATATTTGCACATCTTATCTCTGACAAAAGGGGTCTGATATCCAAAATCTACAATGAATTCATGTAACTCAACAAAAATAAAACAAAGAAGCCAATCAAAAAATGAGCAGAAGAGCTAAAAAGACACTTGTCCAAAGATAGCATATAGATGGCCAACATGCACATGAAAATATTTCAAACTCACTTATTAGGAAAATGCAAATCAAAAGCATAATGAGATACCAACTCAAACTCACATTCATGAGAATTTTATATATATATAAACAAAAACAAAAGCTGTAGAGGGTATGGAGTAAAAGGAAACTTCAAAGACTGTTGGTGAGAGAGACTGTTGACTGGTCCAGCCTAGTGGAAGATATTATGGAGTTCCCCAAAAATATTAAAAATAGATATACCATATGACCCACCAATTCCATTCCTAGGTATCTTTCCAAAGAACAAAAACCACTAATTCAAAGAGATGAATGCACTCCTTTGTTCATAATGGCACTATTTATAAATAGCCAAGTTAGGGAAACAATGTTAGATGCCCATCAACAAAGCAGTGCATAAAGAAGATGTGGTATATACACACAGTGGAATTCCACTCAACTAGAATAAAAAGATGAACTATTGCCATTTGTGACAACATAGCTAGAACTACAGAGGATCATGCTAAGTTAAATAAGTCAGCAGAAAATAAATACCGGATGGGGAATATACACACACAAACTAAGCTGGATACATAAGCTCTAGACAGAAGAGAATTTTTAAAAGTACATAACTATTCAGTAGCCTGATGTGGAATTAGGAGAAGTTCAAAATGGAGGACAGGTACAGCAAATAATAATTATGTGTGAAACAAAACAAATTAACTCAGACAAATTGTATCTTATAATAAAACTACATTGGATTTGCATGTTCAGCCTTAAGTTTGTCTCTCATATCACTGTATCCCCTTAACATCAGGGGAAAAAAGTGAACCTTGGTGGTAGCCATGGTAACCAAATAGTCCAAGTGAGGGCAGAGGAAGGTCAAGGAATGTTCTATAGTTACACATCAAGAAAGTACAAATCACAGGTTATTTTTAATTTTGGCTATGTTCCTATAATTTTACCATCTAAAAATTAAGATGTACATAAATAGTAAAGTCTGTTTCTCATGTACCCATGAGAAAAAATACTTTCCCAGACATTCAATACCACCTTCTCATTTTGTTGATGTTTCATTTTCATCAGCTGCCATTCAAGCCAACAAAAATGCCCAAAGTGAGTATTTTCCAAATTTGTAACCAGGGAGGGAGTCCTTTACCCTTATTCCCTTGTTTTCTGTTCTTCTCTGTTCTTAGCACACTAGCATGACTCACCATCCACAGAACACAAATTGAGAATGGCTTTTCGAGGTGTGGTGACGTATTTGCTTTCAGTCGTTCATATTCACTCATCTATTGACACTTGTGGCTAGGGACAAAGATTTGCCAGGCAGCTGAGTGGGGAAGTGGTATAGTGTGAACAAAGAGTTTTCCCTCAGACCAGGCTCAGTCAGCTGTCCTAGGCAGAAAATGAGCCTGCATTATTGTACTCCTGGGCTAAATGAGGTAATGTCCTAAACAGTCCTTGGCCCTCTCTATACCTCTGCTCTACAAAAATATGTGCAGTGTCTAACGGGAAGGTAAGAAGAAATATAAATTTAAAAAAATCTCCAAAATCAAAACCTCCAAAGAGAGCTACTTTTGAGAAGTCTCTCAGAATACCCTATCCAAAAGAAATAGGTTCATGTGAATTATGTGAAAATCCAGTCATTCTAAGGAATAAATAGCTGGATTTTGCTTGAATGAATATCCTAACCAGGACCACAGACTTAGAGGTTTTCTATTTCTCTATAGATTTCACTAGATTATAAACCAGTCATACTGTACATTTGGTACACTGTTCAAAAATAGTCTCACTGGTCTCTTTAAATAATTTTGTCACATATATTTATAAAAGCCATATCTTTTTTCTAAATACCATAAATCTACATATGCAAGTTTGAAAAGGAATATAATAAACCTTTGTCACTTTAAAATTTATTATTCAAAATTAAATTTAAAGATAGAGTTAGTGTTACTATAATCAGTGAAATTACTTTCAAGATCCACTTTATTATTTTAATTCAAAATATGCTTATTAAGGGAATGTAAAATTCCAAGTATTAGGTAAGGAATAGAAATTCTAGGTATTTTGCATCATAACAGATTTCAAAGCCTAGTAAAATTAACTCAGTTGTGTAGATAAGTCATGGTGAGAGAGAAAACAGTAAGGTCATTTGCCTATACTAGATGATAGCTGAATGGGTCATTTTAGATCACTTTCTATTATTATAAAAAAATAAGTTGATATTCCTATCTCAAAGCCAATTTCACAAAAATGTAACTGAGTATCTTCACTATGCAAGGTGGTATGAGTTTTATCTACAATGATTTAATTCTCACCATCAATTCACCTGTGCACCATCACCATAGACCCTTGTGTTCTTTCCTCAAAACAGGGAAGGAAAGAGCATAAGAGAATGAATATTTAATGTGATCTTTTCAAAAATTGAAATAGTACTCCATTCTAGCAGCAGATTTATTCAAAACACATTTTATCATGTACAATGGCAACTCAAAGGCTCTACAACTGTTTACTTTTTATGAGGATTTCTTCACATTTTTTAAAAAATCCTGATGAGTGATTGTTACAGGCTTATTCAACAGTTAAATCACTCAGATTCCACATTTTTATGGTCTGCTATACTGCAGAGATTGATAGCTTAAAATCAGGTACCTTGGAATACAGTAACTGAGAGATAAAATTATGACCTCTGCTCCCATCTGTGACTGGAGAACTCTAGGTTTTCCTTAAAGACACTCCCTCAGCTATTTGTGGAAGTCCAAAAGGGAGAGAGACGAATAACTGTGCCTTAAATGTTGCCTTGACAACTGCTGAGAGACTTTCTGACACTTTCTTCTTTCTGCTCTTGCTGCCAATGGCCTCTCCTGACACCCTTGAAACTGCTAAGATAGTATCAAAAGCCTTAGGGACAGAGACAAGGGACAAGGAAGAGATCTCAAGAAGTGGTAGAAACCAACCAAACTTCTCACACATTAAAGACAATGGTGGGACCAGAATCCCTGATGCCTTTAAAGTCTTTGAGATCACAGAAACCACAACAGTCACAGACATCTCTGCTGCAACAAGCCTCTTCCTAGAACCTCCTAGAATTGTGGATGTGCTGATGTTGGGAGCAGGGGTGGCTAAATGGTTGAAAATGGGAAAAAGGTGTCACAGATGATTTTGAAACTGCATTTGCTTAAAAAGAATACTTATGTCATCTTCTGATACTTATTTGGTAGGGCTTTAAAGTGTTGCTCATGATTATAGAATAGATAAGCCCTACCCCCAAGCTATCTTTTAATAATGGCACAGGTGGAAAATCCATCTCATCCTAATTCATTTTAGGTTGTCATCTTGTGGGGACAATATTCAAAGGTTTGATCATGTTTTAGCAGACACAAAAATTCTTTAAGTATACATTAAGAAGACCAAAGGTCAGTGATATGCTGTTAAGCCAGCACTCCTGAAAAGGAAAAATAAAAACCCCTAAATGGTAAAATTTTCAGATTTCCTTGTTGTAAACATCACCAATGTAGCCAATTTCAAGATACCAGCATGACATCACTGAAAGCAGCTGAGAAGAGATGAGCACCAGCAGTTCCTGCAAGGCAGTGCCAATTGCCTCCAACACGCCACTGAGAAAGGGCCAAGTAACTGCTGCAACCTCAAACCCCTCCTCTTGCTTTTCCATCAGAATCAGACTGAAGAAATTCCCAGCATTCTACATAAGATGTTATGAAGGCAGGAGTAAGAAAGAAAAATACATCAGAGTAGCCTGGCATTATTTATGTTTCTTCATTTAAGCATCTCTCTGCCTAACAAGGATAGAATACGTTCTAACCAGTCCAGCTTCAGTCCATGGTGTTGTGGTGTTTCAAAGCAAAACTGGAAAGCAGTCAGAAGGGAAAAATCAGAAGGAAAGAATTTATCTTCTTAAAGTGTGTGACAATAAGTTAAGGAGAAAATATGTAGTTCATATGGACAAACTTAAAACAATGACCGGTGAAAATAAAACAAGCTGGATTTTTGAAATAAAGTCAATGTTTTGTTCTTGTTTTCTTTTCTTTTATTAGAAATAAAGCTTAGTTTATAAGGATATTGGCTTTCTCATCTTCCACATACTCTTCATTTCGACAATCCTCTTGGCCAGAGATGCCTCATGGGAGATCTTGGGTCTGTGATATTTCAGTAACAGTTACTGATGTGTTGATACAGTCAGGGATCGCTCCCTGCTCACTATGAGGTAACTACCTCAAATACAGTCCAAAAAAAATGATGTCAAAGCTATATACAAACAAACACTGACCTTGTAGACTTCTAATGCATTGCAAATGATACAAGCAGAGCAACGCTTATTGGTCAGGGTCTTTCATGATTTGCTGAGAACATATTAGAACTGGGGAAGAACTATTGTCAGAACCAAGAATTAGTCATCAGTTATGTTGGCTAAGAGGATAAATGGACATTCCAAGAAATTTAACTGCACACTGGACATTTCCAAGAAATTGACTGTTGGCTTTGTGCCTCAGTTTCTCCATCGAAGTCAGGAAACCACCAATTGTTATCTCATTGATAGGGATAAATTATGAGGTTTCACAATTTTTTTAATTGAAAAGAAAAGATCTTAGAGACAAGATCCTACAGACCATGGCTGCCTTACTAGTGTTGTATTGTAACAATTCCTACATTATCTCTGTTACATTCTATTGCCATGGCATAGTTACAGTCCAAAGACAACTAGTTTTACTCTTATAAACTCAAGAATATGCTTCTTCCAGCTGTACTTAGTTGTAAGTCTGCCAGTGGGTCCTTTTGGGCAGGAAATATTTGTCAAAGAGGGTTCATGCTTCATCATAGATTATGTATGAATAGTGAAGCTCTAAAAGACAGAATATTATGATTTTTGTCATTTACTGAGCTATGGGATAAACTCAACATCTGGACTTCATATTTGAAAAAGACTATTCACAGCACATGATGAGTATATTCAGCTCAGGAACTCTGCTTTTATCTTCTCTATTCAACAGGGTTTTGATTAGTCAAAAATTAATCCAAGTAAGGAATAAAAATAGAAGCAGAAATTATACTTATTTTTGTTTGCATATTACAGCTTTGGTATACTTACCATTTCCTTCATCTCACAAGATGAGGAACCACTTGAAGGCAAAAACTGTCTCATTCAATGTTGTGACCCTTACAGCAATGAGCACAGGGCTTATACATAATGCATGAGCAGTACGTCTTTGTATAATTGGATTAGGGTGGGGGGGCTGGAAATATAGGGAATGAGAAAATGCAATGGACATCAGCATATTCCACTTGATCTCCTAGAAAAGGTGGCCCCATCTGGTTGAAATAAACTGAAGTATGTAAAAAATGTAAACTGATCTCTCAAAAGTTCTCAGAAATCATAAGGACCCTCTAGAACATTGCTTCTACTCATGGGCTCTTCATTAAGAAGATGGAGAATTTACAGAAGTTCCCAAATAGTAGAGAGAACTATCGGGAAAGCCAAAAAGTGACTAAAAAGTTCAGAAACTACATAAATTTTGAATGACTCCAACACAAAACTCTGCCAGAGACAGGGGTTACAAACAAGCTGCTGACTAACTTGATAGGCCAACATTACATTCTCCCCAAATGACCTCTGGTGAAATGTCTCCAGACCTTGGAATTCTTACCATAAAATGTTAACACAAAGATTCTATAATATAGAAGTTAAACTTGCTTGTTGAAGGATAAAATCTAATCTACTAAAATCTCTAAGGAAAGGTTAAATGGGTAGTAAGCAGATAAAGCATGATCATGACTGGAGGTTGTTTAACAAATTTGGAATTTTTCCAAATGAAATCTTAAACTGACCCTCTCTCCCAACACACACACACACACACACACACACACACACATACGGAAGGTAGAGAAAGACCTAATAAAAGGGCAAGCCACTGAACACTGGTAGATGACAAGTTATATAAATAATCTAAGTGCCCAAAGACAGATTTGTGGATTAGGAAGACCTGGTATATATACATGATGGAATACTACTCAGCTGCCTGAAAAAAAGATAAACTGTTGCCATTTGGGACAACATGGATAGAACTGCAGGGGACTGTGCTGAATGAAATAAACCAAAAGGAGAAAGAGAGATACTGCATGGTATCACTGATATGTGAAATATAGAGAAACAGAACAAAGGATCAGATAAAGCCAAACAAATAACAAACCCTAGAAAGCTGACTGTAGAACTACCAGAGAGGAGAGGTGGAAGGAAAGGGTGAGAGCAAAATGGGGAGGGGGCACAAGGACTATGGTAGAAGACTAGGGGTGTTTTGGTGGTGAGTGTGATATGGCAACAACCATACAATATGTAGTATTATATACAATATAATTGTAGATAAATGTTGCCTCAATTTTTTAAAAAAGTGAATATTTGTCCATATTTGTGCCAAAAGCATTAGCATAACAAGTATCAGTGAATTTTTGACAAAATATATATTGGAAGTACACAACTTTAAAATTCATTTCAAAAGTGATAGTCATCTATCCCTTGCTACTTATTAGCTTATTCCCTCAACTACACACTCCAATTTTTCTAAAAAGCTTAAGGAAATACTTTGGTAACTTTATCCTACCATGATTTTAAGGGGGAAAAAATGGAAGTATATGTATTGCCTGTTGATTCCTAGCTGTATACTACTGACCTATTGTGTGACATTTGGCAGTTCATTTCAACCTTCCATCAACTTGTGAAATAATAAGACTATACTTAATTAATAGTTGCTAAATTAATGACCACTTGGCCATACTGTGGATATTTGTTTGCCCCACATTTTTTAAAAATTGGAAATTTCACACAAGCCCACATTTTTTATGTCTTCTTAAAAATTATGAAAACACTGAGTCAACATTCTCATGAGGCAACAAAGACTGAAACTGAGTAATGCTGTCCCCTTGTATAAGGCATGGACTCGTGGTATTACACTGTTTGCCTAACAGCTTACCATCCAGTTTTACTTATGAAATAGATTACCTCTAAAGTTTCTTTCAGTTCTAACAATCTCACAGAGTGAACATACAGCAAAAGGTCTATTTAACCTCTCAAAGTTTCAATTCTATTCGATATAGGGATAATAATAACACCTGACCACCATTTGAGCTTTGGAGATACAAAATGAGATAGTGTTAACAACTTAGCACAATGATGTGCATGTAAAAAGCGCATAATAACTAGTAAACACAAATAATGGTGAATATAAAAACTAGAATACAATTCTATGATGGTTGGTCCGACCTAAATAAGTTAACATACTGATTCTTATTTTTCCAATGACAAATGGCCCCATAAAAAAAAAATCAGCTATATTTATATTTTCAGATACACTTCATTCAGTTTATACTGAAGATGTTGGGATTCCAAATTAGATACAGTGCCACAAAAAAACAGTTTTCTTTTTTAGCTCTGGTTCTCATATTCTGTTCTGGAAGAAATATCTATCAGTATTTGATTTGTGGTAAGTTTTAATCTGACATATTCCATTTGCCAAGTGATCTACCATTTTTACTTTTAAATATAATTAACCAACATAACATAAAGCTCATGCTAAGATTCTCACTCTTACAACAGCAACAAATGAGCCCACATTCATTGGGGGGTCTTTTTTATCATAGGTTTCCCCACCATTTCAAATCGCTCCATAGCCTATCTCCCCCACCTTTTCATAGTGAATAAAAATTCACTATCTCATTTCCTCAGTCACAGACTTCATATGTTAGACTACTTTATTATGTCACGTATATGGACATGTTTTGATATATGATTTCACATAGATTTGCTCACACTATAAAATACTTATTTTCAAAATACATATGACTTACACATAATGATACTAACTGTATATATTTGTAAAGAAAAAAAGTGTAAGTTCTACTCTAACAATAATATAGGTAACAAAATGTAAGAAAAATAATTTATATTTCCCTTAGAGGTTGTTTTATTTTTACCTGTAGTTGTGTAAATTTTATTTATATCACCTTAGAATGTAAAGAACAGCAGACTAGCAAAGAGGATGTTCCACATCCTCTGAAGCAGGAACCTTTCAGTCCTGTATAGGCTGAGGTGGAGACAGAGAAGAGTGAAAATGACAGGGAAAATGTAGTAGTCAGGATAATCTGAGTTCTACTGCCTAGTTGGATCCCCTCTCCTCCCACCTCTGCAATAACCTCTCTCCACTAGCATCAACCTCTCTAACTCATAGTCTGCAGAACTTTCATAAAATATATTTAATATAAAAGTATTTTTGTGTCAATCCTCTGTTCAAGATTAAATCATTTGCTATTCCCCTAAAGTAATCTCTATAATCCTCTATGTCCTAGACCTAGTCAAGTTCTCTACAATCTCACCACCCTTCCCCTCAAAGAACCAAGATGAATAGCTATTCCCTGAACATATCATTCTTCAGGTTTCTGGATTCTCCTCCTTTAGTCCTTCTTTACTTCTTTACTTTTAGTGCTTCTTTACTAAAGTCCCACCTTTAGTCCTTCTCTTACTTCAAGTATCAGTTTAAGCACTACTTTTTCTTCCTTGATTCCCTCAGGAAAATTTAGCTGCTTCTTTCTTTACTCTTCCTGAATGTTATTCACCTATAACTATGGTAACTACTATGTTTATTTGCCTATGTGTAAGCTTCTTGAAGCAGGAACCTTATTTTAAAAATTTTCTCCTATCCTATCTCCTTGGTTTGTAGATGTACAGTGCCTAGAATTTTATAGGCAACTGGGTATTTACTAAATTTTGAGTAAATGGGTCTGCTGAGTTCCCATAGTCTATATATTTGAAGATTCCATTCTATTAAGTCATAAGACTGTTCTTGTTACAACTAATAATTTCCAGGGGTTTTTTTTATATCTTTCTTTTCAACATTTTCACTTTATTCATTTAGTCCTTTAGGACAGTCCATCTGCTTAGGCTTAACACCTACTAAGAACAATAAACTATCTAATCCCATTGATGTACTAAGACCATTATTTCGCTGAATCCTATAAATTTGAAATTTTCCTAAGTATACATAGTATATTTATTGTGAAATTTAGAGGATGGCCATACCACAAACTGCTTTGGGAATTAATTCCAAAACATACAATCAGACTAATTCAATTATAAAGATTTTTACTTAAAATCAACCAGTTTTCAAAAATCATAAAATTTTCATTTTCTGAAGCTACCAATATATAGATTTCTTTGAGCATAAACCCCCACCTTGTTCCAGTCATCATTTAAGTCTTGCATTTTATAGCTAAAGTCACGTACTCTGCTATGCAGAAGAAGCATTTGCAGCTGCAATCACTATAAAACATAACAAACTCTTATACTTAATGAGCCAAAGTCCAAATTTTCTAAAGTGACATAACTATGCTTCTTATTAACTGAATGCTTTGGATGTAGCCACTACCTACCTTGGTTTAAAAGAAATGTTCAGCCCAAAATTTGAGTGACCTAACCTACACTTCATAGTCATTCACAGAGAATATGTGGCTATACAGAATGGTATGCTCTTTGTGAATGGGACTACACACTTTAGTGGTTTCAAGTCCATGGTGGCTTCTTCAGTGGTAAACATTTAGTTTATCCGGGTTCACACCCCTTGACTTTCACTTGGACAAGCCTGAAAGCTCCAAGCAGCAAGAACTGCCAACTTCTGCATAGTTTCTACCCACAACCATCAATCTCCCCCTGGCAATAAAAGCAGACGGAACCTTGGTTTGCCCCACTGTCACCTGGAAAGATGATGAATCTTTCAATGAATCTGAGCCAAGAATGATGTTCCCCAGCCGATGTAAATCCTGTGTGCAACATTCTACCAGCTGTATAATTGGGTTGGTAGATTCTCTTCATAGAATGTGGCACATTGCCAGGGCTGGCTAATTAAGTCAGTTGCTTTTCAAAAATAAGACACTGGTACCAAGTGTCTTACCAGTGATTTAAAACATATTCTCCTTGTTTTTTTATTTGGTTTTTCACTTTGTTGGTTAATATTGGTGTCATATAAAATGAAGTCATCAGCTCAGGAAGGAAACAACTTACCACCTCCCAAATAATGTATTATTTAGAGGAGATATTTCATTGAAACTAAAAAAGAAATGATTTAGCCACAAAGTTGATGTCAACATAGATGACATACAAATTTGTGTGACTTTAAGAAACTATATGTATTTTTAGCTAAAATAAGGTTTAAATGAAGTTAGGAAGAAAAGACGAAGTGGCTATAAACATATAGCTTTACATTTTCAAAGAATTATTTTTCCTGTAAGAAACACTAGTAATAAAATTTGAAACTCAAGTCTCCAAAAATCACTTGCAATTTACATTTATTTTCTTCCTTTGTTTCTTTAGTTGACAAGAAGCATTTTCAGTGAAAATTGCAGTTCACTGTGCATGTTACCTTGAGATAAGAACTGATTTTTCAAATCTGAGAGCAACTTTGGATAAGATAAATGCCACTTAATAGAAATTTTATAACTGACCATTTAAAGAGAACAGTGATTTTCATTGCTGCATTTGTAGATATATGATTTTCTTTATCGAGCTGAGATTAATATAACTATTAATAGGACAGAATAAAAGACAGAAACTAATTGTCTCAGAAGTAGAGAATAGTAAATTTTGAAGGTTAATAACGATGACTAAAAGGAGTTCAAGTTAATTTTGATTTCTAGGTGTATGAGTTTTTGATGAAGAATTTTGATGAAGGATTATTTTGGAAGATCTTTTACTTTCTTCTTTCTAATTTAGTTTTTTTTATTATGTTATTGAGGTAATGGTTTACACACTGTATGTTTTAGGGGTATAGGTTCATACTTCTACCATATATGTTATTGAGTGACCTAACCTACACTTAATATAACAGTTATCAAAACTATAAGACTTCAGCAAAATGGAGGTATTATAATCTCAGATTTCAAATTATGCTACAAAGCAATAATGATTAAAACAATAGTGTGTTGAAATAAAATAGCCACAGAGTTCAATGGAATAGAGCTCCCTCCTCTTGATTCCCCTTTTATTCCTCATCCTGGACTTCTGGTAGCCTCAGTTCTGCTAGATTTTAAGAAATTTTTGTTTTGTTGTTGTTTTTAATTTAGAATGTTTGCTATTTTTATTTTTTTATATTTTTTCCTGTATATATATTTGTTCTTCCTTTGCTTTAGGTCTTACATCCTAGTGTTTAATCCATTTTGGGTTAATTTTTGTTTATTGTATAAGACAGTGGTCTAGTTTCATCTTTTGCATGTAACTGCCCAAACATCATTTGTTGAATAGGCTTTCTTTCTCCATTACATACTCTTGGGTCCTTTGTTATAAATTAACTGTCCACTTAAGTGTGGGCTTATTTTTGGTATTTCAATTCTATTCCATTCAGCTCTGTGTATATTTTATTCCAACACCTTATTGTTTTGGTCATTATTGCTTTGTAATATAAAGTCTGAGAATATAATACCTACATTTTTCTGAATTCTTCTTGTAGTTTTGATAATTCTGCTATATTAAAGGTTTTTCCTAGGGTTTTGTGTAGATCCATCAATTGGGGCAAATTCCTCTGCCTCCTCATCCTGTTTGATGTTCTGTGATTATTTTTATGGATTAAGTTAAATTTCTTTCCTTCCTAGTTTTGTGATGATCTTGCTTTAGAATTGCAGGTCACAGGGTATTGGCCTAGGATGTTGATCTTAGATGATGTGTTTTCTACTGTTGTACTGTTTAAAATCCCATTACCAATCAGGATGACTGGGGTTTAAGAGCCAGCACAGAGTGGTAGCACAAGAACCCAGTCCACAGGTTGATGACTAGAAATGGAGGGCATGTGAGGGCTGCTATCGTAAATTGTCACAGGTATAAGCCTTTCTTGGTGCTAGTTATTTGAGCCAATGGAGGCATCTGCAATCACTAGCTGGTCAAGTCAGGCCCACCAGAGGCAGTATCCTGGAAGCCCCAAACTGTATCCTAGTTCTGATCTCAGCAGGTTTTTCCTACAGGGACTTCTTGCTGTTCAGGCATGAGTGAAATAGACGGGGGTACTGTTGACTGCCACAGGAAGTTTAAGATTGTGTAATAGTTAAGCTGTCCAGATGTCCTTTAAGGCCAGACAGGGCACAGGACAACCAATCTAGCTGCCAGCAGCCCTGTGCATGTCAGCTCAAATTTCCCCTCCCCTGGAAGTTAATATCCTTTCTGGGAAGCAGCACTCACCTACCTTCAGTACTCTAGGAGCAGAGGGGAGCCTCTGGAGTCCAGGTAGGGGAACAGCAAGTGACTTTTAGAATGCCGTACTAGCTACCAGTAGCCAGTTTGTTACCCCAACTACTGTCCAGCAGTCTGTGTTCTTTATGATTTGCACCAGTCATTCAATTGAGATGGGATAGGAGGCAAGGGGAAATCCCAGAAGTCCATGCAGGGGAGAGGTGCATATCTCTCCTAGTTTCGCAGTATCATTCCAGGTGTGATCATTTTTCATATTTCCCTACCCTTTCCAGTGGTCTCTGTATCCCCTCCTTGTGGAGAAAGTAACTGTCAAATCCCCAGTTCTCTTCCAAGTGCAGTTGCTCTCTCACTGACACAGGCCAACAGTGTCCATGAAGGAAGAGAAGACTCCAGACTAATGTTAATCCACCATTTTAGATTCCTGCTCTAAGATCTTTATTTTCAGCCGTGGCTAAAGATAATTCTGGTGTGCTCTCAGCAAAACATTCAGTGGAGATTGCACATAGTAAATCTTCATAATGAAAGCAAACTATCTTTTTAAAAAGGGAAAGATTTCCATTTATGACAATGTGGATGGAACTGGAAGGGGTTATGCTAAGCAAAATAAGTCAGAAGGGAAAAAAACAATGCTGGACGATGTTGTTCATATGTGGAATATAGAGAAATTAAATAAAGAAGCTGAAAACCAAAACCAAAACAAATCCTAGAAATCTGACTGTAAAATTGAATCTACCAGAGGGGAAGATAAAGAGTGGGGAACAAAGAAGGGTCCGCAATGGACTAATGTGGAAGATTATGTGATGGTGGACATGGTTGTAATGATATATGAACCTATACCCCTAAATCACATACAGTGCTGTAACCCATTGTCACCTTAATAAAAATAACATGTTTTAAAAAACAAACTATACTTTTAAACCTATACAAATGCAAGCGATGCTACCCTTTTTATATTTTTAGTCAATCTTAATTGCGCCTGAAAAGAAATCAAAGTACATGTAAACACAAAAGAGAATTTCCTAAATTATTCATTGACATTTTTCAAATAGAATATAACAAAAATAACCTAATATCGAAGTATTTCTGTAGAGAACTGTTCTCTACAAAAAGAATACCACCATCCACATAACTGAGGAAAGTGTCTTTATCATTTTATTTCAAAGACGGCAGACCAGAGACTAAATAAATTTGAAAATCTATTTGTATTTGAACTTTCAAAAATTTAATTTACTTTAATCAGGGCTGGTAAGTACACAGCATGTATTTTGTCATGCCTTCCTCCCAAATTGCTAATTGACTGTGACATCTTTTGACTGCTGAGCCTGAATACAGTCCCAGAAACTTCAACATATCACTCAAACCATTTCTACTAATAGTTTAGAGTTCTTATTCACAAAAATGTTTGGCGTCTCTACACTCTGTTCTTTTAAAATAAAATATGATTAACTCTTATGTGCTTCTACTGTATAAATAAGATAATAAACAATTCCTTTTAAAACTGTTTTAGTTTTAAAATGGCTAGTTTAAAAAGTTAGCTCCACTAACCAGAAAGTTGATCAAACCTTAACAAGGAAAAAACAACAACTACAACAAAAAATAAAAAAGAAGAAAACAAAACAAAAAAAACAAGAGAAAGCTCAAGGAAATGGGTAATTACAACCAACCAACCAGACAAACAAACAAAAAAACTCAACAAGATCAAAAGGTCAAAGATAAACCAAAGGGATCATGGAGTGGGGGGGGGGGGGCAGAGAGGGAGGGGAGGGCAAAGATGGGGAGGAGGGCATTAAAAGCACAAGGGACTGAGGTGATGGTGCATGGGTGAAATGGTGGTGGGAACTCCCTGGGGACTACAAATGATGTCAAATACAACTAAATAAATCTAATAAAAAATTTTTAAAACCCAAGAATCGAACAGTAAAGGAAATAAATGACAAGAACAATGATTACTTGACTGCTATACAAAAATTCTAAGGCATCTACCCCTAAAACCACTTCCCAGTGGTTTCAGTCAAGAAGGAGTACCTTTATCTTATCATCCAGCTTCTTTTTTTTTTTTTCTTAATTGAGTTATTTGTGTTTTAGAGGATCTCTGCTTTAAGGAGTTGTTACTAAACTATACCCAACCCAAAGTCCCACAGTCCATCCCTCTAGTCCTTTGTGCTCCCTCCTTACTTTGTTTTTCCCCTTCTCCTTCCCCACTAGAAGACACAGCTCTAATTACCTTTCTAGGGTTTTTTGTTAGCTTAGCTTTTTCCGATCTTTTATTTGGTTTTTCTATATTACTCATATAAATGACACCATTCAGTCAGTATTTCTCTTTTTCTTTCTGACTTATTTTGTTTAGCATGATCCCCTGCCCTGTTGCCATAAATGGCAAGAGTTTATCTTTTTTGATAGCTGAGTACTATTTCATCATGTATATATATGCCACATCTTCCTAATCCATTCATCCATATTTAGGCACTTAGCTTGTTCCCATAGTTTGGCTATTGTAAATAGTACTGTAAGGAACATAGAAACACAAGCTTCCCTCCGAAGCTTCCCTTTATATTCGTCAGGTAGCTATTTCAGCTTACATTTAAGTCAAAGTTTAAAGTTATGAGCACTGATGACTCATTCAAAATAATTAATAGATGTGGAATTTCACTCAGAACAATCTGATAATCAGAAACCCTATTATTCATTACAGGTTAAAAAACACAAACTTCCAGAAGAGCACAAGGGACTGATGTGCACTGGTGAAATGGTGGGAAATTCATGGGGACCACAATTGATGTCAAATATATATATATAAAGAAAGAAAAATAAAAAACAAAAAATCCCCACATACTTCTGAATGCTAAATTGATTTATTTGATTATTCTAAAAGAGGTCTCATTGGTGGGAGCATTAATCACAAAATATTTGTCAAACACCTCTTGAATTTAAGAATTGTTTGATATAAATAATTAAATCAACATATACCACTTTGGGAGTAATGTAAGTGAAGACTACTTGCTCCATGTTAAGGCAGCAGGAATAAGGTCAGTTGGCAAAGAGTCAGAGGCAACAACATTTTCTAGGACAGTTTCAAAAAACAAGCCATTCATTTACTATGCTATTTAGGTTGAAGTATTACTTTGAAATCTTGGAGTTCTATTAATATAAATTCAAAGGCAAACTATAAAAGTGAAACATTATTTGTAAGTATTATGTACAAATATATTAACATATTATTCAGTCATTAATAAAATAATCAAAATATAAATAATCAATGATAATACATAAAGAGTGCTTATAAATTAATATAAACACTCATGCAAAAAAATAGGCCAAGAATATCAACAGGTGAGTCACAAAGAATGTAAACACATTTCACTTTAACATTTAACCTCACACATATAAAAAAGCACATTTGGAAAATAAGAAAATTTTATAGCAATTCAATAATAAAATCATTAACAGTTAAATGTATGAAACCAAGTGCTTTGAGGGTGTGAGAACAGGAGCACTTTCATAAACAACTCATGAAAGTATAAACTGCTATGAAATAATATATAAAATAAATTTTTTCTCTTCTTCCTGCAAAACAAGTTGACTAATTGTGTAAAGAGAATTAAAAATAGCCATTCAGGGGCCTCCCTGGTGGCACAAGGGGTTAAGGCACAGCACTATGAAGCCATCTGCAGCCACCACAGCACAAGTTCAATCCCTGGCCAGTGGGACCTACATGGCACAGCAGGCCTCTCCTGTCTCTCCCACTGCTCCCCTCAGCAGTGTATTTCAGTCCATTTGCCTGTTTTGTTCCCTACTCTGTCTCTCCTCTCACCTGTCTACCTCTTCACTGTACTCCAGTCCTTGCATGCATAAATAAATCTTTAATTAAAAAAAACGTTTGTATCCAATAATCTCAAATTCTAAGACTTTCTCTTTAAGATACAATTACAGATGCAACCAGAAATAAAAACTAGGATTTTTATCTAAGTTTTAATAAAAGTATTAGATTTCAAATCCCAAAGTATTGGAAGCAACTTAAATTACCAACAATGGTGGAACAGTTAGACAAATTACAATTTATTCATTTAATGGAAAATTACACAGAAAATAAGAATTAGATATCATACTGCATCTTCAGTATAATGCTAATTTTGTGACTACTGTACACTTTAAACTCCTCAGCAATTATTTATAGTTAGTGAAATTGTATATAACATTTTCTTTAAATGTATTTTTCCCAAGTAATTTAAAGTAAACATGTATTATTGCCATAATAATTTTTTTAAAATAAGGTATGAAACCATTTTCCACAAAGGTAGCATTATGAGAGAAAGGGACACATACAAGAATGAAAGGACTGACAAAGAACATTAATAACTGCAACTTGATCCCCAGTGGTAGGTGTTATGTACTAAAAAAATGTGCACAGTAATTCCCAGCAATGCAAAGGCTACAAATGACACAGCAGCATTCCCACCATACCCAAACCAAGACTAGTACAAACACCAGCTGGTCATCTTGGCTTACTCTGCTTAGGGCTTTAGGCTCTCATTTTTTTTCCTATCCTTCCCCTCTGCTTTGCTTCCTTAATTTTTTTTTCTTTCCTGAAAGTCTATCTCCTCCATGAAATCTCTCTTCACTTCCACATATCACTACCTCTATGCCCCTACAAACCTACCATATGTAATGTTCATACCACTCATTTGGAACTTAAGTGATATTATTCTGTTTGGTAGAGATTCTTTTTTACATTTAGAATTTATCCCTCAACTGAATCTTTACATTTATACCAAAGTGGATTTTCTACCAGGAAAGGGGTAATATTGAAAATTATTTTGTAGCCTTATCAGCCTTATTCAGGAGCTAGCTATTGTACACATAATGCAGTGTACTAGCCACTATTTAGCATAGTAGGAATAAATAGCTGAAATTCAACAAAGAGAGAGAAAAAAAGATGACTACCATAAAGAGCTTATAGTCAGTGATGGACCTAGATGGTATCACATCAAATGAAATGTAAATGCACCATAAATTATGACAATGGTGGTGATAGAGGTAACAACAGAAATTATGGTAAAGAACAATATATTAGTTTTCTATTGTTCCATAACTATCATATATATAAATAGCTTAAAACAACCTCATTACTTCACAATTTTCTGTGGGTCAAAAGCCTAGTAGTGTATAGTTCAGTTGAGGCTTCTGCTTAGAAGTTCGCAAGGATAAAATCAAAATGTCAGTAAGTTTGTGTTTCTTACTAGAAGCTATGAGAAAGAATCTGATTCCAAATGTATTCAGGTTGTTGGCAGAATTCAGTTCCTTGTGGATGTAGGACTTGAGTCCTTGTGGCTTGCTCTTGTAAGCCTTTACCTCCTGGAGCCATCTCTGATTCTCATCCATGGTTCTCTCCATCTCAGCTCTAACAACAGTACATTTCACTTTTTACACTTGAAATCTCTCTGACTCTTTTGGTTCATCTGATTTGCCTCTAGGTGGTAAAGAAAAAAAATCTCCATTTTGAGAATAAATGGAGTTAGATTGGGCCCTCCTAAATGATCTTATTTTCAGATCTATAAACTTAGCTAAATATGTAAAGTCTCTTTTGCCCTGTAACAAGACATACTCACTGGCATTAGGGATTAGGTTGTTGACATCTTTGGGAGATTATTCTGTAATAATAATAAATAGTAATAACAAAGAATAATTGTGTGTAATACTCCAGCATGAATTTATATATTTAATTCAAGAAATTTACCTGGATTCCATGAAGCCCAATGTTTTTTTCATCTTGTGATAAATATTCTACTATTGGCCTAATTTCCTAATAACCAGATCTTGAAAACATTGACAATCTTTTGCCTATTATTTTTAATGCAAACTATTTTCAGCCATTGGTAAGTTTTCTCCCTATTACTCAAGTTCCATTTTTGGTAGCTCAACTAAATTATTCTCATCTTTGTCCTAATATCAGTAGATGTTGAGAAACTCAAAGAACAAGAGAAGTTTGTGTTTTAGCAATGGAAGGAGAGAGAAAGCCACGCTGTGTATTACCTCATAATACCCTTACTTACACAACTTCTCCACAGAACAAGATCAGATCCTACAGTAAATAGAAAGAGCACCTGGGAGGTGGGAACATTAGAAAGAAAACTGTCTGGCCTCTCTTGGAATGGAAAGAACAGAGTGGTCAAGGACTAATACTACGGCACCACAAACAGACTTTCAAGAGATTGTGGAGGGGACAATGCCAAATTCATATGACAGACAGCTCTTTTAGGTTTGTACAGTGCCACTTATTCATATGAGGAGGTAAAAGGAAATGCTTTCAACTCGGATCCCAGACACAGAAAGGAGCCCAGGTTTACACCCTGCCCTGCCAAGGATAGAATGCCACTCACACTTCGTCTTTGTCTGTGAAGTGAACCAGCTGCCTTTCAAAAGTGACATCACATCTCATGGACACAGAAAATTAAACTGTGGGCATTTTTTCTTAGCATGAAATGTATGCAGATTCCATTTCCACTGCAATATCCATGCTCTGGTGCCATTTTGGGGGAAAATTAACTCAATAAAATAATTTATGTAGTTAATATTGGATTTTGGAGGGGTGCAATCTAACTTGAAAATGCAGGCAAAACTGCTTTGTAAATTGTGAAGCAAAAAGATTTTTTAAAACTGTTGTAATCACCAGTCTTAATTCCAACTTTTTAAACCTTACCAATGAGAAAAGTGACCCCAGATAGCTTAACTTTCTCAATATCACGTCATTCTCTTGCTCCAAGAACCTTCAAGTGTTGTCCATTGTCCCCCAGGAAAAGTTTAAATCTCTTAGACTTTCATTCAAGACCTTTTCATCCTGCTACATATTCCTCAACCCAAATTATCAATTAATTACTGAATAATTACTAAAGTCAATACAGTTTAGACACCAGATATAGGCAGATTTTTCTTAAAAGAGTTCATAATCTTTTTATTTTCCACATGAATAACTATAGTCAAACCTCTCTATTACAGAGTCTACGTTGTAATCTATTCTGCTTATAAAAATTTACCCTTGATTTTTCTACCATGATTTTCTATTAATGGAGGTCAGAGGGTTGCTAAAAATCCTACAATGCACAGGACAGCCCCCTACAAGACTTATCCAGCCCAAAATGTCAATAATGTAGAGGTTGAGGCACCCTGTAGACTGGAAGGATACTCTTCCTTTAGACTCCGATAACACTGAGTATGTAAATGATCTTTGACATTCACCATATATTCAGTATATGTTTTTCTTTTGGCTACTTTGACTCTATCTTTATGTGTTATTTTCCTAAATGATTTGGAAATTTGTAAAAGAGAGGGATAATTTTATACTGCTCATTATCTCCTGCAATGTTTCATTCCATGCTTATAGTAAGCAGTGAAAAAAATCTCTAGCAATAAACAGCAGCAAAGTGTTCTTTTATTATTCAGAACGAGTGAGTGTTAACAGGTTTTCATTTATCACTGTCATAGTCTACCCAAAGTTCCTTCATTTCTATATTGTGTCTTCAAACCTCCTCACTTTTATGAAAACAGAAAGTACTAAATTAAAAATAAACACCTGAATCCCAAACGGTCAGAAGAGTCTGGCTCAAGCTGAAAAAGCAGTGTGTCAAGTTCAGCACAGACATTGTAGCTAACTCTCTGTGTCATTTGACCATTTCCCCATATGTACTCTAAAATACAGCACTCTGCTTTCTGTGTATAACTTCACAAGAGTTTAGAATAGAAAGGAGAACAGTCAGATAACTGTGGCAATCCTTCCACTGATGGTTATGGATGACACAGGATAAAATATCCTAAAAACAGGGGCTCCCTGATGGCACAGGGATTAAAGTCTCAGCACTATCAAGCTATCCCCAGCCACTGTGGCATTATTTCAATCCCCAGACAGGGAGCTAAGTCACATATGGCACCACAGACCTCTCCTGGCTCACCTGCTGCTCCCTCAGCAGTATACTTCAGTAAATCTGCATGTTCTGCTCCCCCCTCTGTCTCTGGTGAATCCTCTCACCTTTTGCACATCTGGCCTACACCCCAGCTCTTGTGTGAGTAAATAAGTAAAAATAAATCTTTAAAAAATATATTCTAAAAACAGCACAAGATTAAAAACTCTAAATGTCCTCAGGACTAAAAAGATTTTATTTTACCCTTCTACAGTATGGAATTCAAATTAAGTTCAACAAAGTTATAACTTCCCATATAGTATCTACAATTACACAGGTGCTTTCTAAAAATATCTAATTCTTTCAAATAAAATCCCTCCCTCCTCTTTCTCAACCTTTCTGTTTGATCAATGCTCTCAACAAAGTTAGTCTTCCCATAGGAAATCAGTAGTAGCCTAAAAATTGGTCATCATGCAACAACTTATTCTAACAATGTTGAAAAATACTCTTTTTTAGGAATGGATATTTCTATGAATGAAAAATTAACCAAATAGGAATAGTTCCAGAACTCTAATCTAAAGGAAGTCTAACCTACCCCTGTTATCAATATAGAAAACTCCAGGGAGAATAGAATACATGTTCATTATAATCTTTACACATAGAACAGTGGTTTTCATTGGGGTAGAGGAGAAAGTAATTTTGCTCCCAAGATTAGGTTATCAGATTTAGCCAATACAAATACATGAGGTTCAGTTAAATCTGAATTTTTAATCAAGAACAAATGATTTTTAATATAAATATGACTAATCAAAATTTCAGAAATACTTATATATTAAAAAATCTGTTTATTCTTTACCTTATACTCAAATGTTGCCAAGACTCCTGTATTTCATCCAGCAACCTGTTCTTCAGGGACATATTCATATGTCTATAAACATTTTTGGGCAACGAGGGTCTAATCAAAGGAAGAGACCAGGAATGCACTTAAATATTTTACAGTGCATAGGGCAACCCAACACAACAAAGAATTATTGATCCCCAAATGTCAATAATGCTGAAAGTGAAAATTTCTGATCTAAGATGATCTTTGAGAACATCTAATCAATCCTGTCTTCTTTCAATCAGGGAGGAACAGAAGGCTTGGAGGAGTTAAAAGCAGCTTGTTTTAAGTCTCACAACTAATTGCTTTCAAAATTGGTCAGCTTGGAGGCAAATCTAGAAAACATTTCTGTGTGGCCAGGAAATGTTACCTACTAAAGCAGATATACTTAAACTATCCAAGTGTATTCCCTCAGACTTCTCCAATAGAGAACATCAATCAACCCCCTGGGTGGTCTCTAGCTGGGAGAAAGAAGGGGTATAGGGCTTCAAACAAAATTTTTGTTCAAATATTTTTCCAAATCTTTTCCCCTAACCTTAATTTTATTTATGGCAAAGGAAGGCAAGAGTGAAAAGCTGGCTTGGAATGAGATCTCATTATGTCTACTCTTCCCTATTCCCACTTTTTCTTTGACCTACAAAGATACATTGTTCGAATCTTTGAGAGAGCTTACTTGCCTTATTTAAGACTCTCCCTGCTCCTGGATGTGGGGAAATTGTTTAAATAGAAACCAACCCCAAAAAGTTATTAAGTATTACAAAAGGAAAATGAAGGCATTGATGAAACCTAGAGATTATTTGGGGGATGGCCAAATGTCAGAGGCCTGTGAAATAACACCGAGAGCGGTGTACTGAAAATGTATTCATACGTCAATTCTTGCCACATACGGTTTGCTTGGAGGCCCAAAGCAAGCAACATGGCTCATCTAAGTAAAGAGCTAGCCAAGATAATCTAATGACCTAAGAATCTAATGACACTATACACTGTCTCTGATCCTGCTTGGTTTTATTTTAACAGGCCAATTTTTATTGCTTCTCTTTTGTGAGTGTCTAAAATGACTCCCTATTGCTGCCTACTGAAAAGTTCCCTTAAATTATGAGTTGAGGTTTTATAAATGTAGTTTTTAAAATATTCATTCAGAATGCTATTAGTTAATAGTATGAATTTTTGGCAGCACTGTATTAAAGAGGAATAATTGCTTCGACCACATTATCTAACTAAGGAAATACCCAAACTACTAGGATAATTTTTATATGAAACAAATAATGAACTTAGAAAGGGCAGATCCTACTGGAGATATTAACACAAGTTTCTCACTTCCTTCTCAGTCACTTCAGCCCCATCATTCAATCATTGCAATACTTTCGAAAGAATTACAACTTTGTCATTAATGTTGCCCAGATCAGGCCTGGTACACCTAAACTCTGAACCAATAGTTTTTTTAAATTCTCTTATTTCATCCTGTCATTTTTATTATTTATGGACACATACTTCCCAATTATTTTTTGTTTATTCATTGATTTAACAGGAAAGCATTTCTACTGTGATTTCCCAATAGCTTCTCAATAGACAGTAATTCCTGTCTCAATATGAAGGCCTCCCATACACTTTGTAGTCCCAAAAGAATTAAGAAAAACTTTTCAAAATTCTCAAGGCACTTATTGTATTTCCTTGAAGCTAACTGTCCCAAATATTTACATGCATCACTTCAAGTAAGTTTTTATAAACTATTCCAATCACATATTATTTTGAGAAAGCAAATGAAACTTACTTCTGGTTCTAATTTTTATCTTATTTGGAGAAACACTTGGATATCACACAACCAACAGAGATAGCAATTTCCTGTAACTGTGAGTCTCCAAGTTTCTTCTGCCACTGCTCTTGACCTAAAAGTCATAGAAATCTCCCAGTCAAGTAAGTTAAGAGCTTGTCTAAGAGTTCTTTGGTTGTAACCACAAGCATTTTCTGCAGTCTCCACTACTACAAACTTCCTCAGGAAGTTTAAGCAACCATCAAGTTAACTTGAACTATCGAGATGTCTTTGGTAAATCTCAGCAATGATTAATCTGAGATGGATTATTAAAGGGATGGAGACAGTCTCCCCAGAATTTAGCACCCTTTGAATAAAGTCATCTTTCGACCATTTTAAAGACACTCAGCTCTTTCATACCTTTCTGATGTCTAAGATCATTTAATGTATATTTATGTATTTAAATATTAATATAAAATAAATTTAATATTGTTTGAGGGAAAATATATCATGTCATAAAGAAAACAGCTGAATTTTATCAAGGAATAATGTTAAATATTAAATCATTTCTGTAGTTGAAAATTCATTATCAATATATTATTTACAAAAGTAAATAGCTTATATGGAAAGTTGTGTGGTAGTTCCTCAAACTGCTAAAAATGGAACTTCCATATGATCCAGCAAGTCCACTCCTAGGTATCTACCCAAAGGATACAAAAACATTAATTCAAAAGGACACCTGCACCCCTGTGTTTATTGCAGCACTATTAACAATAGGTAAGCTATGGAAACAACCCAACTGCCCAAAAATAGATGACTGGGTCAAGATGATGTTGTGTGTGTGTATATATATATATATATGTATATATATATACACACATTATACACATATATATATATACATTGTATATATATATATATAATGGAATATTACTCAGCAGTCAAGAAAGATAAACTCATGCCTTTTGCAGAAACATCGATGGAATTGAAAGGGATCATGCTCATTGAAATAATCCAGAAAGAAAAAGAAAAATAATGTATGGTTATTTTACTTATAGGAGAAAGGTAGAGAGTCCAAATAAGGGATCAGCAAAAAAGAAATAATAAAGTAAAAATCAAAATCAACAGGCAATTATGAACTAGAGACACTCTGCAAGGGGGGGAGGAGAGAGTAGGGTCAAAACAGGTATGGAAAGAGCACAAGGGACTATAGTGATGGTGCACAGGTGACTTGGTGGTGGGAAATCCATGGGGACTATAGCTGAGATAAGAAATCACACATTGTACAAAAATGAAGAATGATGTAAAGAATATATAAAACAATAAAAAAAATTTAAATAAAAATAAATAGCATAGAATTTCAGTTTTCTAGGGGGAAATAATTATCAGCATTATTGATAATCGTTTTCATTCTCCCCTAAGGCTTGATTTAATACCGAGTTGAAAAATTCCCCTTTTGGAAGTGGGAATTCATCCCTTAATTCTGAAATTCTATTGCAAATTTCATTTAAAAATTATGTGTTTTTATACTTCTCATCTTAGAAGATAAACAAGGCAATATGGACAAAAGACACTATAAAAGGATACAATAAAAACCTGAACTTTTATTGGTGCTACAAAAAAAAAAAGCTGTTGGATAGAATGGTAGTTAGGTTTTATTTCAGCTTTGGTGGACATGATTTGTTTATAAAAGAGCTAAATCATGTTGGTAAAAATAGAACTAGCCCAAGAAAGCTGATTTATGAAGAAATATTTAGTACTTTCAAATTTTTCTGTGGTGAAGATGTTGTATATGACTCAAATAGGGTTTACTAGCGAGATCCTCATGAATTACCTTTCCTATATGATCTTACAGTTTGTTACAGAATTCCATGAAATCTAGTTTCCTCAACTCTTTAAATCTGAGCTGTAGAGAACCGTGGCTCACAAAACAATGCCTATGTGCTAGGCATTGCTCTTAGCTAAATCATCTTCCATAATCATTGGAACTACTTTATAAAGTGGTACCATTGTCATTCTCATTATCCAGATCTGAAGCACAGAGAATTTAAGAAATAAATGTATGTAACATTTCTCTGTTAAAATTTCAGCCCAGATAGTTGGACTCCAGAGTCCATTCTGTTATTGCCTCTTTAGATACCACAGAAAAACATTTATTTCTCCTTTGCTCAAAATATATATACATATGTATTTTAAATAGGATCATAGGGATTTTTACTCAACATAGCATTATGAATATTTTTTAAAGCTATCATAGAGCAAAGAGAAACACTAAGCCTATTTTCTCAAAGCACGAAAACAACTAAGGTGTTTTCTGAGTGTGATATAATTTTCCCTAGAAACTTGCAATTTGAGATGCACACTGCAGGAAAATCATCTCTGAATTAAAATTTCAACCCTAGGTCGTAGGGCCATAAAGCAATTATTTAATGTTCTGGGCCCCTTTTCTATTCTGATTTTCTAAATGAGCATGTTCAATTAGGCAATCTCCAGATTCCATGCTCTAAAGTGCTTGTACACACATACTGAACAACATTCAAAAATTCTTACTGAGTGCCACTTCCATAAGAGTAAAATTTGAGCATGTGAGATACACTCTCAGTGGCAGAAAGGACAGGGTATGAGCGATGAGGGGGGCAACAGAACTATTTCCTCAAAAACACCTACAAGAATTTTCAAGTGAGGAGTGTAGCACATACAAAGGCATGATAGTCTCAGACAGGCGGATGTAGGTGTCATTATTCCATGTAATGACGTGACTTGTTATTACTCCAGCAGTGCATCTTTACCTCAGCTCACTGCCTTCAGTCACCTGGTTAACAGCCATCTCTGGAATAACCTCTCTTACTGTTTCTCTTTCTCTCCTTACCAACTATGAAGCCCACATGAATCTGCCCATTCTGAATGTCTCATATCTTTATGGCCTGACTCTAGATACATATACCTCCAAATGGAGGTAATATTTTAAATTTTTAAAGACCAGTCGCAATTGATGCTAGTTGTGGGACTGAAGTGACATTCAACCCCTTCTGGCATTAAAGTCTGAACTTTTAGTTTTTGAACGGTAGGGAGGCATACAGAAGCCCAGGAAGGAGCTCACAGCAGCAATGACAGGGTCACACTGGTCCAACAGAAGACACACTAGCTCAGTAAGGACAGGTGTAATCAGACTGTCCATCCTGGCATGTACCAATTTAACATAAATCCTGCCATCAACAAAAATATTATAATTGAAAATAAGACAAGATGTTTACTGATCAATCACACATATGTGTATATATGTGTATACACATATGTGTATATATGTGTATACACATATATGCACATATCAATAGAGAAGATTTGCTTCAAAAACACCTTTCCTCCCTTACTCTAAACTCTAATAAATTCTCTCTCAAACTAGAGGCAAGACTACTGCATAGACTGTTTTTACTCCCCTGTCACCCTATGGCTTTCTTAAGTGCAGAGATAGTTCAGTTCATAAAGTTGCTCCATCCCTCCACTCACTCCACCATTTCAGCATCTCCTTAGCTCCAGTACTTCCACTGGGATCACAGCAGCCCAAGAATAGTTTAAATGGACATGGGGATTAAAGACAAGAGCGACTAGACATGTATTTATTTCTCATTGCCACTACTTCCTTTATATGTGAGAATTTTACAGTAGCAAAAAAAATGTTCATTTTATAGGTGAGAAATGTCAAGTTGAAATATTTGGTTCTTGGTAGCAAGCAAGCAAATGATATACAGGAGAAATGAACACGCCTGAGAGCAAAGGGCCTTAAGGCCAGTGCCTGCATTTACTACCAAATCCTGGGGTGTGGACTGCTGCTCTCAGTGCACAATTCAAGCTCTCTATTGCTCTCTCTGTATGTTCCATAATTCCTTCCCTAAATTATAATCCCATGGAAAACAGAATTTAATTTATTCATATAAACCACTTCCTAGCATTTGCCATTCAGTATACAACATCAGCAACAAATCACTGAATTATCTTGTTCTGTTATAACCTAATTTGTGGAAGGTGGTAGGAGAGAGGTAACTCTAAAGAGAAAGAAAAACAATAAGCTAATTATACTCAAGTGTAAACATGCTTGATATATTTAATATAATATATATTTAATATAAATATACAGTTTGGGGATTAATTAAGAGAGCAAATTAAAAATAGACTGTATGAGAGTTTCCTATGCAAACTCACATGATTCACTGAAGCTTCTAAAGCTTAAATATCTTTTAGGGTAGCAAAACAAGAGGCCCTGTGCATAACATGGACCACTATAATATATTTGACCTAGAAAAGAGCCAAAAATAAGAGTCTTAACTAAAGAAAAATATTAGTAAAGCATTAGGCAAACAATATACTTAAACCCAGAATAAGCTATGCAATGTTTAGCTTAGTTTATTCAGATTAATTCCTTTATATTCAAACCCTAACTTAGATTTGGTAAACTTTTCTGTGTCACTTTATTTTCATATCCAGGGATGCTTGCAAATGGTCAAGTATCTAAAAGACAGCGTTAATTGAGTTATTCACATTAGGATTGAGTGTTTATTTAACACAGATTAAAAGCAAAGAAAGAAAGGAGTTCATAGTTGAAAAAAAATTGCTATGCTTCTGTGGCTTTTTGTAAATCCACATTTTATGAAATAAAAGTATGGAAATGTATCATGATGTCTAAATATTTAAAAAGAAATATAATGCTTCACAGAAGTCATTCTGGCACAGATTTTTGGATTGTTCCATGTCTGCCCTTAAGAATAGAAGACATCAGGGCCTCCCTGGTGGCGCAGTGGGTTAAGCAACACACTATGAAGCAAACCTCAGCGACTGCAGCACAAGTTCGATCCCTGCCACCAGCCAGGGAGGGGACCCACATGGCGCAGCAGACCTCTCCTGCTGTGCCCGCTGCTCCCCTCAGCAGTGTACTTCTGTTGATCTGCCTGTTCTGTTCCCCGCTCTCTCTCTGGTCAGTCCTCTCACCCCCCACATCTCTGGCCTATACCCCAGTGCTCGTATGCAAAAATAAAAATAAATCTTTAAAAAAATAATAAAAAAAAAAAGAATAGAAGACATCAGACCCTTGATGTCATCTTTTTAAGATTATAAAGCTCTATGATTTCAAGTAACTTGATTTTTAGAACTTGGGCCTAATGCACAAATAATTAAATATAATTTAATTATTTATAAGATATATAATTATTTATAATTAAATATAAGATTTTTTTAAAATAAGCAGTAAGATTTTCTTTCATATGACTAAAAAAAGAAATTATACTACATAAATAACTAAAATATATTTAAAGTACAGCTGTTTGGGTTTAACCATTACAGGATATTAGGGGAGTAGGAGGGGAAAAATACCAGCATATATCCGAATAAGGCATTGATATGAACAAATAATCCCAAAGTGCTTTCTGCAAATATCTCAGAAAAACTCTACACATTAAACATCCGTGTCTGCCAGGAAACACAATCCTTTTTAAAGACAAAATTAATGCCTGAACATTTTCTGAATTTTGCAAAGCAAAATTTATGGATAGATTTTCTGCTAGCTCATGTTAACAACAAAATAATGACATTTTTATACCACCTCACAGTCAGCCAATTCACACCTTCTGATGTACAAAAACTTACAGTTCATTAACAGCGAATACATTTACTTACCTATCAAAACACTATTTCCATCCCAAATTGTTCTTTCAAATTTGTACTACTAACCTTTAACCAACATACCAAACATCTTAAATTCAATTCCTGCCCTTCCCTTGAACTGCTCCTCCTCAGTCAGACTTTCCTATCTATTAGGCCACTACATCTATGTACTTGCTAAACTCAAGATTTTGAAATGACACCTGACCACTCCTTTTCTCCAGTGTTCCCATTCAATCCATCCAGAAATCTCACAACAGTAATTACAAAGTATAAAGGATCTGATCAGTTCCCATTACTACCATTACTACTACTCTAGATTTAGTCACCATCATCTTCCACCTCAATGTTGCAACAACCTCCAACAACTTTTCTTAATTCGTCCTTGTCCCTAACTGGGGACACTTGGTGGGGAGGGGGGAGAGCGAGTGTTGAGGAAAGATGGGAGCATGGGGGACTGAGGTGATGGTGCACTGGTGATATGGTGACGGGGAATACATAGGGATTACCACTGATGTCAAATATATATAAATTAAAGGGAAAATAGAAAAAAAATTCATCTGTTACCTCTCAAATCTCTTCTCCAACAGCCCTTCTGCTTACTCTGTTCCAACCACACATCTTGCTATTCCTCGAACATGACACACATGACTTAGGTCTGTGCCCTGGCTGTTCTCTCTGACTGGAATGTTCTTTACCCAGATGCTTCCTATCCAGCCTTCTCAAGTCTTAATTCAAATGTCACCTTCTCAGAATAGGGTACATGTGTCCTGACTACCCTATTTGAAATTATAATCCTCATTTCTCTAACCACACCCAGCACTCCTGATTCCTCCAGCCCTGTTTTTTTTTAATATAACATTTATCATTTTAAAACTTGTGATATGATTTTCTTATTTATCATGCTTATTATTTACAATATCCCCCAATTCTTGGTATGTAAATTTCACAAGATAACTCATCTTTGTCCTTTTTGTTCATTCACATATCCCAAGAACCTGAAACAGCACATGGCACATGAGGTACTGGATAAATACTTGTTGAAATAATTAACAGATGCATGAATTTATTACATTATCAAGTAGTGGACATTCACTGCTAGTCTTCATTTATGTATCAATTCATACATCCATTCATCAACAATTTTATCAGCTAATTACTGAGTACCTATTCTGTATTCCATATGCATCCATACTCAATTTTCCTACTACTCAATCTGGTAATTAAAATTTGGTCCACATTTGATGTACTAACATACAAAGATAAAGTTGTTGTGGTAGAAAGATCTAAAATTAAGATGTTATCCAGTTATCATTATCTAACAGAGTTTTCCATGGTGACAGAAATGGTCTCTGCTGCCCAGTACAGTAACCACTAGCCACATGAAGAATTGAACACTTAAAATGCAACCAGCATGATTGTAGAACTGAAGTTTATGTTAAATGATTTAAATTTTAAAAGCCACAGGTAGGTCTGCCTGGTGACTCAGAGGGTTGGGCCCCACCCTATGAAGCATCTGCAGCACAGAAGCGCATGTTGGATCCCCAGCAAGGGAGGGGACCCAGATGGCACAGCAGACCTCTTCTGCCTTGCCCGCTGTTCCCTCAGCAGTGTATTTCATTCAGTCCATCTGCCTGTTCTGCTGCCCACTCTGTCTCTGGTGAATCCTCTCATCTACTGCGACTCTGACCTGTACCCCAGATCTTGTATGCATAAATAAATAAATTTTTAAAAAAAAATAAATAAAAGCCACAGGTGACTCTAGTTCATCCCTCTGCCTACACTTAGGACTATGGGATACTTACTCTATCTCTGAGATACCCAAGGCATGTTGTTAACTATACATTTTTCCTCAGAAAAGATGATTAACAGCTAGCTACCTTTGTAACTATCCTTTTTGTGATTCATGAAAATGTCTTATTTCATAATTACTATTTTTCTGCCAGCTTAAATTATAAAATTTTTATATCACATCTACTGATTTATAAAATATGAAAACTTTTGAAATTTATTCTCTGCAACTGTCTCATATTTCACAACTTGCATAATATAATTTCCTTTAAATTTTTATTTTATAGCTTTATTGAGACACTATAATTGATATACAATAAGCTATACCTATTCCAAGTGAATAATTTGACGAGTTTTAACATAAGTATATACCATGCAACCATCACCATTCATGATGCAATTTAATACTAAAAAGACCAGAACTACTACTCACCCAGAGGACAGCATTGTGTAAGTTAAGATAAAAGGTGCTTTGAGCCCACAAAAGCTTTCCTCTGTCAGGATACACAGTTCAGTGAAAAACAGTGAATTCAAATTCTTCTCTCATCTACTCCACAGCTAGTGCTTTCATACAGTGAATGACATATACAACCATAAAAAAGCAGTCCTGAAAACTGATCTGATAAACTTACTTTAAAAATTTCCTTTTTCTGATTTTCAAGATCATACTCTGGCTTCCATTTTAAGGTGGTGAGTGGGAATAAACTATAGCCTTCTCCTCCCACACTCCATATTACTGGAACATATTATTGACTTTGGAGGATAATAAACTCTGAGAAAACACTAGAAGACAGAAAGGAGATGGAACTAAAAATGATTTAAAACTACAACTCAAAACAAGAATAGAAGAGTGCTGCCCAAAATGTGGGGAATGGATAACAAGGACCAGAGGAAGTTCAGGGACAACAATGTGATTGCTAGAGGACATCAGCACGATCAGTTAAGAAGACTGCACTATACACATCCCCTCATCCAACTGAGGCCACCTTTGAGTCAAAGAACATAAATAATGTCAATTGCCTCCATGGAAGTAATAAATGTAGGAACTAAGGTCAAAAAAACATATCTTGGATGTGGTGGTGCCTGAGCTACACAAAGCAATGAAACTAACCCTCACCCACCAGAAGCAAGCCTCTGAGCCATCCCTATTCATGCCCAGTGTCATCCCTATTCTTCCCAATGTTCTTGCACATAGGCTGAACTAAAAGTTCCAGCAGCAAATTCTGTCCAACTCTAAACTGCTGCAGGAACACATACAATAGACTCACTCATAAGGAGTTTCTACTACAATACAAATACTGTTAAGAATTATTAAGCATTGGAGGAAGACCAAAGTCAAACAAAACAGAGTTCTTGGTTTTAAAACCAAGTAAAAGAATTGTGCCAGATTTAACAAAGAAATCAGAACAGAATTTTAGAATAAGTATAATTCATATCCATAGAGATATTTCAGCAAATATTAAATCTATAGCAAATAATCAGTTGAAAAGCATAGCTATTAAACTTGCTATCATTGAAATAGAATACTCAATGAATGGGTCAAATAACATAATGGACACACAGAACTACAGAACTAGAATGTTAAGCCCAAAAATTCTTCTAGAATTCAATAGAAAATGATGAAAGGCAATAAAGTATAAAATAAACATCAGAAATCATATAAAATAGAATCAAATATTCAATCACCCATCTAATTGAAGTTATTAAAAGAGTTATTAGGAGTAATGAAGGAAGGAAATATATACCCAAGTCACAATTTAAGAACTAACCATGAGCAAGTAATATAAAACTTTTCAATACATACCTACACCTAGTCATTACATCACCATTTCAGACAACCAAGAATAAGGAAAACAAATCCTAAAACCTTTGGGAAAGGGAAAACAATGGTCTACAGAGAGTATCTTACAACATGAGTAAAATAAAAGAAGCCGGGGAAAATGTTCAACTCATAATTTTATATCCAACCAAACAATCATTTAATGATGAAGAAGTAACAACAAGGAACCAGTAAATTTACCATCTACAACATCTCTTTGAGATAATTACGCTACTCAAAGAACAATATAGTAATTAGGAAACTTTGAGAGTAGTGAACAAATAAATGAGTGGTGAACAAATAAATCCATTAAGTAACATTGTTAATCCTTGTTGATTAAATGTATTTTTAAAGCAATAATAATTTTAAAATAGTAATTCAGCAATAGACTACCATGGAAGATTATTGGGGCTTTGATAATGAGCAATGTACATTTGCTTTGGTGTGACAACATCTATTTATAGAGGTGTGGATGATGAACCATTAAAACATATACAGTGTTGTAAACCAATGTTATCTCAATAAACATAAAAAAAAGAACTAAAAGTCCAAATAATGTCAACATTGGGATAAATGGCAATGAAAGGTAATGATAATGAAAGGAAAAGGGAATTAAAGTGAATATTCCAAGTAAAATTAAATAATACAGAGATTGTGTTATTATTCAATGAGTGTAGGGAAAAAGTAATTAACTCTGGCCATTAGTAGAAATATATTTAGTAATGTGTTAAAAGGTGAACAGTAATTACCATAAAAACACATATATAATTTATAGTTTTATAACATAAAAAAAAGAAGAAAATTAAACCAATCCCAAACATGCAGAAAAATCTTGAAACAGATATATCGCCTCTGCCTCAAAATTACCAAGTCCATGAAGTTTTATGGGTAACTCATATCAACCCTTTAAGAATATAAAAATTCATATTTTAAACCAACATTCATGGAAAAATATGAAAAATTAACAAGCCATTTAAATATTTTCATAATTTTCTAAATATTCAAAATAAGTCTATGAGGAAAGAAAACTATATGCCAATCTCAAAAACATAGCTGTAAAAATGTTAGATGAAATATTAGAAATGTAAATTTAGCTATTAAGGAATTCCAAGATGATTTTTCAAATAATGAACAACCAATGTAATCCACTTATTAACTTACTTATATAATTTAGGAGAAAATTAATGTTAATTATGCTCTGAAGAATCAGTTGTGAAGATATATATGGTTTTGTGTGTGTGTGTATATGTGTATGCCAAAAACAAAAAGAAACTCTTAATTTTATAAAGGGTATCTAATCTCAAAGATACCAAATTGAGACTTATTAGAAATACCATTTTAAAGGTCAAGGGGCTAAACAAGAAATTCACTGCTGCTATTCAACATCAGACTAGCCATCCTAGCAATGAAATCAAATAAGTAAAATCCTATCAAGTGGTATAAATATTGGGGACAGAATATCTAACATGATTACTTTGGAAACAAGAGTCACTTTCTTTTTTAAAAAAAAGATTTATTTTTATTTATTTATGCATACAAGAACTGGGGTGTAGGCCAGAGGTGCAGGGGGATGAGAAGATTCACCAGAGACAAAGTGGAGAGCAGAATAGGCAGATGTATTGAAATACACTCCTGAGGGGAGCAGCAGGCAAGACAGGAGAGGTCTGTGGTGCCATGTGGGTCACCTCCTTGGCTGAGGATAGAACTGGTGCTGCAGTGGCTGGTGATAGCTTGATAACACTGAACTTTAACCCCTGCGCCACCAGGGAGGCCCAAGAGTCACTTTCTTAAAACAATTACATTTAAATATGAATTTAACATAACAGTCTTTCTCAAGACTTAGTTGAATATTCAATAGGAGAAAATTTTGTTATTTAAAGATTATCTGTTAATTTATAAATTTGATTCCTACATCAACTGTTTTATGATAGGGTATTATTAAAGAAAGACCTGAATTTGGCTTTCAATGTGAAATGAAAACTGTGAAGGCCAAATATACAAACTTTTATTTCTTGATAATCACAAAGAACTATGATTGAAAACAGAATCTGATAATTTAAGAAAAATTAACTTCGTGAAAATGAAGAAAGAGAATGATTCATAAATGTGCTAATTTTTCTTTCTCTTTCCCTACTAGATCCCTACTAGGTCCCTGCACTGATCTTTAGCTATATCATGTACAAACCAGCAGGAAAACATTAACTACAGTTAATGCAATGAATAGATTTATTTAAGAAGAAATATATAAAGAGCTAAAAGAATCAAATTATTTCTATGACACATATATTGATTCACAAAGGCATGACATTAAGTATGTCATAATATTTACTTCTCCCAAAACCCAATCCAAAGCCCCATAGAGGTTGGAAAAAAAAAAAAAAAAACCAGCACATTTCCAAATCTTAAAGTCATATTTTTATCTTTCTTTTGTTATCAGCTATTTTGGTCTTTTTCTAGCTTTCTAATTAAGGTCTATAGAGGAAAGTCATGGGCTCAGGAAACCATAAGCCTCTGTAATCAGTAGTAGCTGGATAAGAAATTAGACAGGGCAACTTTCAAACTGTCTAAACTTGAGATCATTAGTTGTTTGTTTTTGTTTTTGTTTTTGTTTACCACTTTATAGGAGATCCCTCAAGAAGAATTATCTGAATTCGCTTTGCCTTCCCCAAAGTTTTTATTTATTACATAATAACATTAAGTTTATTAAAAATATGTGTCAAGTAACTGAATAACAGAAACAGTCCAAGTGAAAATGACTAGTCAGTGGACTATCAAGTAAAGAAGCTTTTTTAGCAGTAATGGAAAAATAATAAGTAGAAAATTGATTTTTATCATTGAAATGGGTACACTGAATTTCATTACATTAAACTTAGTGGAAAATAAAGGAGCCTATTCTGAAAGTGAAATCCAAATGTGATATTGTTAGAAATTGTATCTGAGGGGCTTTCCCTGACTTCATACAACAGTTTCTCAGAGATATTTTAATTTGGGAAAAATCTCAATAAAGACAAAGCAAAAAGATTTATAGCCCTTTAACTTTTTTTTTTTTAAGATTTATTTATTTATGCATACAAGCACTGGGGTACAGGCCAGAGGTGTGGGGGGGGGGTGAGAGGGTTCACCACAGAGAGCGGGGAGCAGAACAGGCAGATCAACAGAAGTACACTGCCGAGGGGAGCAGCGGGCACAGCAGGAGAGGTCTGCTGCGCCATGTAGGTCCCCCCCTGGCCGGCAGCAGGGATCGAACTCGTGCTGCAGTGGCTGCGGCCTGCTTCATAGTGCGCTGATCAACCCACTGCGCCACCAGGGAGGCCCCGCCCTTTAACTTTTTTTAAGAAGATTTATTTATTTATGCATACATATACTGGCATACAGGAGAGAAGTATGGGGGGTGAGAGGATTCACCAAAGACATGTAGGGAACAGAACAGGCAGACTGAGTGAAGTATACTGCTGAGGGGAGCAGCAGGGTAAGACAGGAGAGGTCTGCTGTGCCTTGTGGGGCACCTCCCTACTCATATTGCAGATGCTTCATAGAGTGGTGTTGAACCCCTTGTGCCACCAGGGAGGACCCTGGCCCCTTAACTTGCTACACAGAAGCTGAGAATACAATAATTGAAGAAAGGGACAACTGCTGGGCATCTAAAAGCTCTCCTGGTTAAGGGACCAAGTTTTCTGCCCTTACAAAGTTATTCAGCATTATGGGGTCATTAAAACACTTCTATTTGCTGTTTCTGAAGGTGTTTTATACCCATTTGCCTTTCCTCTCTTTCCTTTAGGAAAATGAACTCTAATTAGAAAGGTAGAAAAATGGGGGGAAAAAAGGTAGAAAAATGCTTGAGTTGTTATAGAGAAAAGAAAAAATGCAGTCTAAAAACTGAATTTGGCAATATGCTGTTTCTCACAGACTTATTCTTTGATGTCTTACATTAGGACCTATCTATGTACCCGTCTGATTATTGACACCCCAGGCATAGTTTGCTGAATTTACTGTAAGATGAGGTGAATGGAAGGTCGGTTTTCTACGTGTAGCATTGGCCATAGGCCCAAAGGCCCAAGGCCCAATACAAGCCTGCTTGAAATATATTTCTGCAACCATTGTAATTCTATTAGCAATGGTTTGTATAAGATGGCATAATGCAGCCTCCACTGCCGACCAAAGCAGTCAGGAGGCTGCTGGGACAAGGAGCCGAATCAGTGGGAGCTGCCACCATGCAAGTCTCACACATTTCCCTCATCCCTTTACCCCTTCATTACCTACCACCACTGAGCAGCAGCAGGAGAGATGGCTGAGACTGGAGAAGTGGTGGCATCCCCAACAAGTTTCTGATTCTAAACTCACCCACCTCTGTCCTATAGAAGGGCAGTGCAGAATGGGCTGATACAGATTCAGTGCTACAGAATGATAGCCAAAATCTAGTGGTTCAAATCATTTATAATGAAAAATTTAGAGATGTTTATTATCATCTCTGGTATGTTCTACAGTGTGATGAAAGAAACGAAGGTACTTTTTAAAAATCTTTTTATATTAAAGATTTATTTATTTATGTATACAAGACCTAGGGTACAGGTCAGAGGTATGGGGGGTAGAGGGGAGTGAGAGGATTCACCAGAGACAGAGTGGGGAACAGAACAGGCAGATTGACTGAAACACACTGCTGAGGGGAGCAGTGGGCGAGGCAGAAGATCCCTGTTGTGCCATGTGGGTCACCTTCCTGGCATGTGGTGGGGATTTAACTCGTGCTGCAGTGGCTGCGGTTTGCTTCCTAGTGCATAGCTTAACCCACTGCACCACCAGGGAGGCCCCACAAAGGCACTTTGAAACTAACCAGAAATGTTCTCAGATTAAATGCAGCTAATTGTGTATAGTGAGGCATTTTTGGAGAGTTTTCTTAAAGCAATTTCAAAAGGCTCTATATGAACAAATGAACTACACCACTGCAATTATTGAGGAAAAGTCCAAAAACTACCAAGTTAAGCATCAGAGATGAGTATTACTGGGATAACTAAAAGATCTGTCGCAGGAGCTTGAGTTTATTACTGATATTCTTAACCAGGAGGAAAAGAATTACCATAGGTGACAGCATCAGCAATGGGTTATTCAGGAATTTAAACTTTGGAATAAATGACCTGAAATATGTAAGCCAACTTCTCAAAGAGAATGTGAGAAATAACTGTGGAACCAAAGATAGTTCATAATTTCTAACTAGCACTAGCAACAGTGATATTGCTATTTTGAAGAGAGAAGTCCAGTACACTCTGGAAATTATCAAACTGTACCACACAATCAAAGTATATGGAAATATTTGAAAGGGATTTTGCAAGATCTTGGGCTTTCCAAATATCCCAATCTGTTAAATCTATTACTTGATTTACAACCACTTCAGAGTTCTCCCTACATAATTGCCTTTCTTTTATATCTATTAAGATATACTAGGAAACCAATGTGACAAGAAGGATGTTCTTAATAAAGCATTAAAGTTATGTGTAATCTTAGCTAAGAAAAGGGGCACCATAAGAAAGGAATGTTTGAGATATATTGGAAGATCCCTTCAAAGCAAACTCAGCACAGCAAGTGGCCCAACAACAAATGTACAGCAATAACAGCATCTAGAAGAACTTGAGGAATGCTTTTTTTTTTAAGATACTGTAATGCAAGAGTTGAAAGCAAGATTAACCATTTCCTCTGCCTATGCTGTAAAAAATGCATTACATAAAAAGGGTAATCCTTTTTAACAAAAACTAAGTGTGACGTTTCCTTGAGATGTATATCTCCCAAGGGTGCCAGTGTTACAACCTAGAAATGATTTTCTTCAAGACCTGGGAACCCTCTCTGAGATGCAATCATCAAGAAATATAGTAACCCTAGTCTAGTCTCTGTGGAGCCTAACTTTAATGTGCACCAAATAGCATACACAAAGACACAGTTGGCCTAATCTTATTGATCAACCTCCCCCTTAAAGTCCTTAAAATACTGGCACAAAATAGACACACAGTACTATGGAATAAAATTGAGAGCCCAGAAATAAACCCACACATCTATGAACAGTGAACGTACAACAAAGGAGGCAAGAGTAAACATTTGAAAGGAATATCTCTTTAACAAATGGTGTTGAGAAAACTAGATAGCCACATGCAAAAGATTGAAACTAGATCACCGTGTCACACCTTAGACAAAAATTAACTCAAAATAAATTAGAGACATAGATGGAAGACCTGAAACCAGAAAATACATTGAAGAAAATATAGATAAAACACTCCATGACATTGGTTTCAGTGGTATCTTTGTGGCTTCATATCGATTAGCAAGAAAAACAAAAGTGAATATAAACAAATGGAACTACATCAAACTAAAAAGCTTCTTCACATTGAAAAAAACTATAAATAAAACAAAAAGACATCCTACTGAATGGGAGAACATATTTCTACATGATACACCTGATAAAGAGCTTTATATCCAAGATATAAATAAGACTCCTATAACCTAAAAAAAAAAAACAAATAATCCAATCAAGAATGGGTGGAAGAGCTAAACAGACAGTTATTCAAAGAAGATATATAAGATAGTAAATAGGAACATGAAAAATGCTTGTCATCACTAACATAAGGGAACTTCAAATCAAAACCACATAAGGTCCACCTCATACCTGTGAGAATGGCCCATATCAAAACAATCAGAAACAAGTGTTGGCAAAGATGGAAAGAAAAGGAAACCTGTACACTATTGGTAAGAATGTATACTAGTTCAGCCTTTAGAGAAGAGAGCATGGAGTTTTCCCCAAATACTAAAGACTGATATATTATATGATCCAGCTCCACATGATTCTACTCTTAACCCTAATTTCAATGCCAAACACTAATATGAAGATATATATGGACTCCTATGTTTATTGCAGTACTATTTACAATAGCCAAGCCATGGAAACAACCTAAGTTCCAAGAATAAACAAGTGGATTTGAAATGTAGTATATAAAGACAATGGAATACTTCATAGCTATAAAAAGATGAACCCTTGTCATTTGTAACAACGTAATGTGACTGGAAGGGATTATGCTAAGTGAAATAAGTCAAAAGGAAAGAGAACAGTTTCACTTTTATGTGGAACACAGAGAAACAAAACAAAGGGTCAGGCAAAACCAAACAATAGCAAACCCTAGATATCTGGTTATTGTATTGAGGCTATATGATGGAGGCGGGAGGAGGAAAACAAAGTGGGGAGAGGATTTAATGGACTGTGGTGGAGGTCTGTGGGTGCCTTGGTGGGGTGTATGTATTGTGGTGAAATGTGTCTGAGCAAGTGAGATCTTATGCCTCTGATTCACATACACCATTGTAAACCAATGTCACCACATTGAAAAAAAAAATTCCTCCAGTACTTTTAAACTAACTCACCCCATACTTTAAACGCTTATCTTTTGTATCAAATAAGGTAAGTTTAATCTTCTCCCACATGCAACAGTCTTGAAAAAAGTTTTCTTCTCATTGTTTACTTATTCAGTGCAATTTTTATTTGTCTATATCAGGAACTGATACTTAAACAAATTAAAAGTCAGTAAAAATACCCAGTTCATTTCATTGTTGTTGTTGGTATTTAATATTTAATATTTTGAAATGAAAAATACATAACAAATTTTTATCAAGTTTTCACACAGGACTCTAGCTTAAGGTACCATTAAATGATTCATTTACTTATAAAAAGATAAAGACCTAGTCAAAACATATAGCTGTTCACTGATAAATATGAATCCTTTTCTTTGAGCAACAGAGCCACATGAAAGCTTAGGCTTTTGGAAACCACTGAGACAGAAGGATGCAGTGACAGTGCCACACCTCCTGAGGGAGGAGACATAGCTGGGCCTCCCTGGCTGGGCCACCCACTGCCTCTCACTCCAGCCTTCTGCTTCCCCATGCGCCAGAGGAGAAGACCAGATGACTTTGAAAGTCCTGTGTGCTTTGGTCCTTTAGTTTCAGACAAGAGTAGGTAACTGTAAGAGCGCCAATTCCTTTTGATTATCAGCTTCAACAGAAAAATAACATGCTCAAAAACTTTACTACAAAAGAGTACTAGGACTCCTACTATGATTCCCACCATCTCTGGAAATTTTCCATCTCTGCAGTTTCTGCTTCAGTTCACTCTCCCAGAGAATCTGCCCTGGGGGCATCCTCCACCTGTGCCCGTCCACTGCAGGCCCAGCCCGCAGTCCTGTCCCTCAGCTGTGGTCTAGGGTGTGCCTTCCTCATGGAGGCTGTGCCCTGTCTCTGGCCAAACCACTCTAATTACAGAGTGCCCACTGACTGGTGAACTGCTTCTTCCTTGCACTTCACTGTTTATTATATAAATTGTATTTTTATATAATCTCATTGAATTTCATCCCACTATCAGTTTGGACCGACATACATTCAATTTTGGCATTATGACCTCCAGAGAATAGCTTATTAAAGGTTGATTTTAAGTGGAATATTGTTTATGTCTCTGATCATGCAAACTAATCCACAGTAACTTTAAAACAACTTCAACTTTTTTGTCTTTTGTAATACTACAGGCATATTTATTTTTGAAACTTAAAATCACACATTTATCTTCCCAAACAGAGGAAGCCATCATCAATTTTTGGAATACAGTCTTGTAATTTTTCCAACAGAATCTTAAAATAGATATTTTTGTAATAAATTTGTCTTACTCTATTACATAATTTTGTTAAATAGTTATCTGCTTTCTCAAAGTTGGTATATGTAGAGACTGTCACTATGTAAATGTACTGAGAGCTATTCCAGTTCCCCTTTTTCTTACTTGCTAATACCCTATGATTGAAAACATTTGTTTCCAATTTCTCTCTGTAACAAAAATGGTGCACTCATATAGCTGTAATTCATTAAATATCCTCATTTAAACATCCACACTATATTTATTGTCACCTCAGTACCCCAAAACCAGAAGTGGGGAGGTAACTACCAAACATCAGGCCCAACAATTTCATGCCTTCAAGAATAATGTGTGCAAACAGAGAAAGAACGTAGACTCTCTCCTCTGCAGTTTGTGAGTCCCACTGAGTTGTTAGATCTTTTTTCTTCTAGCTACTGTTTGCACAAGAGGTCTGCAGTTGACATGGTGGCAGCGGGTGAGCTATTCATAAGGTTCCCCAGAGGAGGCACACAGGTTTCCTCTTTCCTTGAGACTATTACACTCATTAGCTATTTAAAGATGATACTATCAGACAAAAGTTTAATTAATGTCTATTTTAAAGTCAGTATAATTTTAAATTTCTATGAAATTTATCTTAAATATATCAATGTTATCTGAGTTGTAAATCACATAGAGACTGGCTGGTCAATACAAGTAGTTCTAGAGGATGAGGAGAAGATTTAATCTAAGAATGGTTAGTTTTGACAAAGAAAATTTTATCTTATAACCAGAACTAATCACAAGGGGAGTCTGGCATAAAGCAATGGATGGCTCAGTGCTAACTCAATTTCTCTACTGCAATCAACTCTCAGTCATTGTATTTACATCCTGGCATCATCCATCATCCCTCTATCCCCAATCATGGACAGTCTAGCCTATGATAATAACATATTTTTATATATTATGTCACATATTTACATTTATTATATTATTAGCATATTATTAAAATAATAAAAAAATCTATGAGAAGGTTCCACATATGGTTTGATTTTTGATTCTAATATCTTTGTGGGTAAATTTTTTAAATTTCATAGTGAGTTCTATATGCAAACAAAATACCTTCAAGTATTATAATACCAAATATTATAAAATCTATGAGGGAAAAATTATTTTATAAGCTTGCACAATTTTTCTAAAATCCAGATATCTGAATGATAGATGATAATAAGATAAACCATATGTTAATTTAAGAAAGAATTTTTTTAAATTATGCTATGATATTATTTATAATGATAGATGATAATAAGATAAACCATATGTTAATTTAAGAAAGAATTTTTTTAAATTATGCTATGATATTATTTATAAAGTTAAATAATAATAGTTATCACTACCCCAGGTGCATACAATATTCAGCATAAACTCTTAGTATGTTAAAAGCACTCAAAAGTAACTATGATTATCATTCTGTCATTTTTTTTCTTTTTATAGCCAACAGCTATAATAGTTATATTAACATTATTATTAATACATGAATGATTGTCATCTTCACAAGACAGTTCATAAATCAGGTTTTGTTGGTGTCATTATTCCTAATGTGTCATTCAGTTTTATTGAGTTGTAAGTGTCTTTGGAAAATAGGTAAAATTGCTTCTGGATCTGGGTCCGGATCCACCTTACATAGGATATCCATAAAACATATATAACCTGAAGTTTAGTATGAACCAAGTTAAACAAATGCATCAATCACTATTAGTGAAGAAACTAATATTAAGTAAAAGAAAGTAATTTTAACCCACTATTATATAGAAACTTTCAAGAATATTTTAAAAAGTGGTCTCCAATATATTTCATATACACATTTTAAATCAATATTGTATAACTACCTTTTTAAAAAAAAAAAAGACTTGAAAAAATATTGGAAACTAGCTGAGAAGTTTCTGTAACTAAGACTGTGGTCTTTTTTTAGTATATTAAACACCCTTTACAAACTTGTATTCACATCATGTTCTTTCAATCTCTTAGTGCAATAGACACTATTCCCTCTTAAAACACCAAATTCTAAACAGAAAAACAAATATAAAAACTTAATCAAGTCAGACTATTTTCCTGTTCCCAAGCATCTGGTTAGGATTCCATATTGAGTGGTAATTTATACCTCAAATTCTGTTCCCTTGAAGAGTTAGTTACATGCACCACAATGTTTATTGTAGCACTATTTACAATACTTAAGATATGAAAATGTCAGTGCCTACAGATAAGTGATTGGATAAAGAAGGCTTAAGAGAGAGGATAGACAGACAGACAGACAGACAGACAGACAGACAGACAGACAGACAGACAGACAGATAGATAGATAGATAGATAGATAGATAGATAGATAGATAGATAGATAGATAGATAGATATCATACATATACACACATAGGCATATATACAGGCACAACTAATACTATTTGTCTATAAGGGAAGATGAAATACTGCCATATGCAATAAAATGGGAAAACCTTAAGGGGATTATGAAAGACAAAGTAAGTCCAAAGGAGAAAGACAAATAATGGATGATTCACCTTTATGAGTTTTATAAGGAAGCAAAGTAAATGAACAGAAAAAACAACATAAAAATAAACTAGAGGACATTGATAACTGAACTGAGGTTACCAGAAGTGAAAAGGGTAAAGGTTAGAGTTTGAGTGGTGGTAGTATAATGCATAGTGGGAAGTATTTTGTTTTGTTTTGCTTTTGTTTTTCTTTTAAAGATTTTTAAATTAAAGAAATTCTGCTATGCTATTTGATAATATAGAAAAAAATAACAGGTCCATCCACTAATGTGGCTATTTCTCAGAGAATGATTAGGATTAACAGCTTTAACTGGAAATTGATAATAAATCTTGAGATTGAAGGTTAATTTTTGGTAATAAATGATACTTTGTAATAACTTTCTCTGTAATACTAATAGAAGTACCTTGATTATGTAGCTTTGATGTATATTAATATTGAAGGATTGTCTAAAACTTCAGTTAAAAAAAGAAGATTCTGAAAAGGAAAAAAAGAGGAGAAAATCAAGAATAGACTCAAGAAAGCATTAAAAGTTAGAAAGTTTGAAAGAAGAATATATGTGAGAGAGGGGATCAAACTCACAAATGTTAAGGTTTGAGCTTAAGGAGAAAAGGAAATAGGGGAAACAAAACTCTTACAGATCACAATGTGATTATGTTATGGAGACTACAAAAGATAATATGATCTCAATAACATTCTTCAAAGAAACAGAACAAATATTACTGAAATTCACACAGAACCACACACACACACACACACACACACACACACACACACAAACCTGAATAGCCAAAGCTTACCTGACTAAAAAGGGGGGGAAAGACTCTGAACATCAAACTATATTATAAAGCCATTAAAATTACAGCAGTATGGTACTGGAACAAAAACAGACACACAGACTAATGGAAATAGAATTGAGAGACCAGAAATAAAACCACACATTTATGGACAACTAATCTATGACAAAGGGATAAAGTAGAACAAAGAAACCTTCTTCAATAAATGATGCTGGGGAAATTAGACTGCCACATGTAAAAGAATGAAACTAGACCACTATCTCACACCATGCATGAAAATCAACTCAAAATGCATAAAAGACTTGGATATAAGACCTGAAACCATAAGATATATAGAAAAAAACATAGGCAAAACACTCAGTTACATAAACTTCAGAAACACATTTGTGGACACATATCCAATAGTAACGAAAACAAGAAAATAAACAACTGGGACTGCATCACACTAAAAAACTTCTATACAGCAAAAGGGATAGTAACCAAAACAAAGAGACAGCCTCCTGATTGAGAGAAAATATTTGCACACCATATATCTGACAATGACTAATATGGAAGATCTACAAAGAGCTCATACAACACAACAAAAAGAAAACAAACAACTCAGTCAAAAAAAAAAAAAAATGGGCAGAAGAACTGAATAGGCACTTCTCCAAAGAAGACATGCAGATGGCCAACAGGCATATGAAAAAAAAAAAAACTTCATTATCACTCATCACCAGGGAAATGCAAATCAAAACCACAATGAGATACCACTTCACATTTGTGAGAATGGCCCATAAACAAACAAAAAAAAAAAAAACCAAGAAACAAGTAAGGACAAAGGTATGGAGAAAAAGGAATACTCCTATACTACTTCTCGAGATGCAGACTGGTTCAGTCCCTGTGGAAAAGTGTAGCGTTTCCTCAAAAGACTGAAAATGTATCTACCATATGATCCAGCAATTCTATTCCTAGGTATCTTCCCAAAGAACACAAAAATACTAACTCTAAAGGAAATCTGCAGTCTTCTGCTTATAGCAGCACTGTTTACATTAAACAAGATATGGAAAAAACATAAATGCTCCAGAACAAATGAATGAGTCAAGAAAATGCAGTGTACACACACACACACAAAATGGAATAATATATATATAGTGATAAAAATAATAAAGTCATGTCACTTGCAGCAACATGGATGGAACTGGAAGGAATTATCCTAACTGAAGTGAACCATAAGGAGAAAGATAAATACTGGATCTTTTCATATATAGGTGGAATATAGAGAAACCAAACAAAATATCAGAAAAACAGAAACTTGAAAACTGACCATATATCTGTGGCATCCAGGAAGGAAGTGGAAGGAAAAGGAGGAAGGATAGAGAGAAGAGTAAACACGGTTGCTTTTGTGGTGGGAAAACTATGGTGACTACACCTGAGGGGAGAAATCTTATATTGTGAAAAAACAAACAACAAACAAATATGTAAAATAATGATACAACCACTAATTTAAAAAACAGATAAAATGACACAAGGAAATGAGAATGTCTTGGCTCAGCTGTTTAAAGAAAGGGAGACTACAAATGGATAATGTCACAAGTTCCTTGAATAATGCATTATTAATGAAATTACCTGCTCTAGCATTAGGTAAACAGAATATGGGAATAAAGAACAGTTTTACCTATTATTCAAACTTACATTCTAATAAACAACATTATGTATGTTTGGACTCATTCCTCTTAATCTTGGTGGGGGGTAGGGTATAAAGGCAGAAAAGGAAACTCCTTTCCTTGTGCCCAGTGTACAAAAAAGAACATTGGAAGGACAGAGTAATAAAGCACCGCTATTCATCTCAGTACATTCTTTGCAGGCAAAAACAACAAGAGTTGATGTAGATGGCCAGCTTGGATTAAAATGCATAGTGCCTGCCTTCACTCTGAATAATCGTTCAGGAATGAATTCTGTCAAAAATGGCTATGCCAGAAGAAAGCACAAAAATGTTAGCACACAAGGTCTTGGATAAAGTTTCCCTCACATTACTGCTCCTTGCCCATTGATGTGATGTCCCTACTCTCAGACTAATGAGAAGTAGCTGGTATCTACATATCTGGTGCCACCCTCACCAGTGCCCTCACAGGACATGTGCACACCACACATCACTATGTAACTAGCCTCTTTCACCTCCCAGAGCAATATCTAGAGGTATCAGTGTCATGGTGAGAAAGAGAAATCATGAGCTCTTATACAGCAGACACCTTGGGAAACGACCCAAGACAGTGTCATGGACTGGATTCCAGAAAGATACGTAGCACAATGCTGTGACTTGTCCAGGAATTCACATATCTGAATTAATAAACTATATGACCTTGAGAAAGTCAAATCTTCTGGGTCTCAGCCTCCTAACTCTCACAAGAAGGAATGAAGTCCATTTCTTAGCATATAACAGTATCTTATAATGTGAAAAACAACTTTTTTCCAAGTAATTAATAACCATAAAAGATTGCCCAAAACTTGAATCTTAGTAATCCTTTATTGGATCAGTTTCACCCTATAACTTTAAAAAGCATAAGCAATTGTGGACTAAGTAAAAATGAAAGTTAATGTAATTCTTTGCTTCGGTGCCCATTTTATCCAGCTGCCCCTAGGTCATTCACCTTCTTGATCTAATCACAGAATTGGCCATTTTGGCCACTAGTTTATGTTTTGATAATAACATTACTCTAGAAATATATTGCTATCATAAACTAATCCAACCACTATGGAAAGCTGTGTGGCATTTCCTCAAACTATTAAAAATGGAGCTTCCATATGACTGAGCAATTCCACTCCTAAGAATCTATCTAAAGGACACAAAAACATTAATTCAAAAGATACCTGCACCCCTATGTTTATTGCAGCACTTATTTACAATAGATAAGATATGGAGACAACCCAACTGCCCAAAAATAGATGACTGGATCAAGAAGATTTGGTATATATACATAAAGGAATACTATTCAGCAATCAAAAAAGATAAACTTATGCCATTCACAACAACATGGGTAGAGCTGGAAAGGATTATGCTTAGTGAAATAAGCCAGAAAGAAAAGGAAAAATATCGGATGGTTTTACTTATAGGAGGAAAATACAGGCCACTTAATCGGAGACACTCTGTAGGGGAGGGGAGGAAGAGGGATCAAAACAGGGGAGGGAAGAACACAAGGACTATGGTGATGGTGCATGGGCAAATTGGTGGTGGGAACTTTACGGGGACACCTGAGAGGAGAAAGCATGCATTGTACAAAAAGGAAGAATGATGTAATTGATGTAAAATATATATATACACACACATACACACACATATATACACACATGTATAATAATAATATTTTTAAAAATAAATACAATGCAATAAGATGTACTTGGCAACTCAACATTTCAGTAAGGTAGGCTGTGCAGTCTTCTTTCAATAACTCTAGCCCAGCAAGGTCCCTGCAAGGAAATCCTACCAAGATGCTAAGAAAGAAGTAGATTTTTGTTGTTGTTGTTGTTTTTTAAATAAGAGCCTCTAGTCTGCCAAATTTTTAGAAGTCAATAAGCAATACTTGAAAACAATAGAAGGAAGAGAAAACAATGCATTCTCAAAAAGATCACTTATATTTTTCAAAATGAGTATGGCTTTATTTTTCTTCTTCTAAAGGCTTTTGCTACACATTGTCGAATTACTTTTCAAGAAGTTTGTCCTCCTTGATTTTCCCACCAGCAGTCTGTAAGCGTCCCTTTTCTCATATCCTTCACATACTGAGATTTAGAATATTTTGAGTCTTTGTCAATATGATAATTAAAATACTATCTTTTTATATTTGATTTTTTAATTATCAGTGATGTCAGATAATTTATAATAAACATGTGAAAAACTATGTCATTTGTCCAATTTTTATTGTTGTACTTATTTTTCTTTCTTCACTGAAAAGAGCTCTTTAATTAAGGATATTTACCTTTAATTAATTTTGTCCCAAATATTTTTGTCAAGTTGCTACTTGCTTTTTAAATATTTTCATGAGTTATCTATTTTTCTGTGCAATGGTTTTCATTCAATTTTTCAGTAATCAAATATTTTTATTCTTTGTTTCACCTTGTTTTTTCTGTGTGTTTTGCTTATGAAAAAATCTCATATGTATTTCATATGTATTTCACTTTCATTTTTTACATTTAAGTTTCTGATAAATCCACTGTGTATGTTGGTATAAAGTGTAACATGGAGATTGGATTTTTTTTCCCACTTTACTTCAACCCCACTGATTGTAAATCCACATTTTCTCTTCTGATTTGAAATGTCTCTCCTTTCTGACACTAAATTCTTAAATATAAGAAAATATTCTGGACTTTTCCTGTCCCTTGGTCCCTTCATTTGATGTGAACTGTTTCTGACACTACCAAAGTGCTTTACTGAGTGTGGTTTCAAAATCCATTTTAATATGTTGTAAAGTAATGCTCCCACTTTGAACTTCCCAAATTTCCTGGCTATTCACACAGGTTTCATGCTCTAGCAGCCATTATGATCTGAAATGCAGTGCTGAATATACATAGTACTTTTTTAAGTACACAAACTTGTAAAAGTTCTAAAGTAAATAATTTTATAGGAAGTACTCACTGCCCCATTTTAGGCACATTAAAGGTAGCCAGTGTTTTAAAATAATACTCAGAGTGTAGAGGGGAATGAGAGTCAGGAATTTTCTTACCCAATTAAGTATATTTGCTGATTCTTTATGGCCACCACAGATTTAAGTATGATTTTAAAAATATATGCAGATACTAGATTCTGTTCATCATGTTTTTCTATTTTAAATCACATTATTCTTATAAAAATTAAAATTATCGTGAAAGTGGAAAGAATGCAAACTACAAGTTCCCCACCATTTATAAAGCTATGTGGACTTGTTACAACAACTCAGATATGCAAGCCTCTCAATCATGTTGTTTTTTTCTTTTTCCCTGCATTCTTTCAGACCTTGTCAGGTCCTATCTCATTTTGAGCTTCCACAGTACCCCTTTCCACAGTGACAATCACATTCTCCCAGCCAGAATCTCTGGACAGATCAGTGACTACCCAAAACCAGATAGCCACAGTACCTTTTACCCACTAGTCACGTTGCATTAGAAAATGCCATTGTTTTTTTACCTATAATCCTCACTAGAGAGTAAAAGAGAGTAGATTATTATTCTCCATTATCTACCAATTCCTAGTTCAGTGCCTGACACTTATGAATCTCAGCAAATATTTAGTAAATGGGTGAAAACTGAATACTAATATGAAGCAAGAGGAATACAAAGAACCCTAGCCCAGTACTCTGGGATTTAACATCATCTTAGTTGTTTTGACATTGCATTACAACTTTGGCGTCTCACTCACAGTCTCTCACAGCCTGTTCCTCCTTCAGAGTTATCCTGTCCCTAAATCCCACTTCCTTTTCTCCTCCCCTCTGACAGGCTTGCCCAAGTGCTGACTTCCTATATATGCCAGGTCACAATCATTCTTCACCTGTCTTCCAGGATACCCCATAACCTTATATCAGCTCCTCTGATGCCAGCTGATAACTTGGACCAATCTTTGCCACCTAAAGCCACACCATTTGGAAAATGTTCTAACTATTCCCTTTTTAGTACTAGTCCAGTACCTCTTCCAGACACATTATTAAAGCTTGCCTGATTGAGCCCAGGACACGTTCCAGAACATGAGCCCAGTATAGTCGCTGTTAGATAAACATACTAAATGGATCTTACTCTGTAACCAGTTGTTTTCACAGAGCTTAAATCCTTCTAAATGCCCAAACAATAGCAGGAGTAGTACAGTTGAAGTCCAGCTCCTGTGAAAATGTCTGGGAACAGAAACTGAAATAAATCATATAATCTAGATATAGATTAAATTGTGGGAATTTAATCATACATTAATATTATGTGGAAAAACAAGAGCTCTTTTTTTTTCTCTAATCTCTCAAAAGGACAAAATTCTTCATTTTCTGAAAAACCACAAGTCACTTTCATCTGGTTTCCCCTTGTCCTCTCCTCTGTTTGAGCTCAGCATTTCATGTGTTCATTTTGGTGAGATTCCATAGCAATACATCACCAGGAACACATGTGTTCCACTGGGACTTTATTCCCTGGAAGATGTGAATGGTGATGTAAATAACAGCATCATTGGAATTTAGAGGAAGTGATGCAGGAAAGAAAGCATCACATTGGTGAAATACGGCAAAATCAAGCAACTACAATCAATATTTCCCTTGGGGGTAACATGGGTAGTATTGATGCGCATAGGGTACTTCAATAGTATTCATCAGCAGAAGCTGTCAGAAGAAACATTAATTAGATGACAGCTGTTTCTTTACCACTTGTAGGGGAGTGGAGCAATGCTAATTCTAAAATAGATTTCTGAGGACGAGAGCATTTCTAATTAATAAACTACAGTAAGTGCCTAGTTGTGTGGGTTTTTTATGAGTTGTATCATGCAAAATATGAGGGGCAAATATTTACAATTAAAATTGTCTCAATAGCTATGTCTTATAGCACTGCACTTATAGTAAGAGTTCTTATCTGTTACTGGAAACATATGCTAACCATAGATACAGAGCCCAGTCTTTACTTAGTTACACATTGATTCTCGATACTCTAATGAACATTTAAAATGTTTGTTGATTTTTAATTTGTTATATATATATATATAGTTCAATAAGTGGAAACTTGTTATAATATTTATTTTCTCAATTCCATGACATTTAATGGATTCAATTTAACAAACACTGAATACTTATTCTATGCAATGTGATTCTGAAAACAGCCCCAAGTCGTACCTTAATCTATTGCCATGTTAAATTGTTTGAGTTTACATATAAATATTTATCATAGAAGCATAATAATCTCTCACTTTCTATTTAGTTGATATTGCTTTGAAAATTTGTATTATAGTATTTTGTCATGGGTGACTTCCATCTGTGTAAATTTCATTTAAGCAGACGATACATATATTTTACCCTACGTATTAAAAAAAGCCTTCTCTATAGAATTCCCAACTTACAGAATTAATCAGAAAATTAATTTCAAACATGCCACCCCAGAATGTAAACTTTTGAAGGTCTTTGGAATATATTGATCAATTGGTCAGTCAGTTCATTCAAACAGATCAACTTGTTTACCAGTACCTGCTGCTTTAGGAAAGTAAAGTGATTAATCCCTACCTGCTATTGAAGTTAGGGGTTGTATGAGAGTCCAGAAAATAATGAACTAGGTAAACTCAAAAGACTAGGGGGAAAGTCAAAGGTTGGAACAAAAGAGCAGAGTTTGTAGTTTAAATTTCTATGTAAAAGTAAAAGGAATAAGTACTCAAAAGTAAGGCAGAAAATAATTAGGCTACAAAGGAAAGACAAGACAAGACAGAAGAAACAAAGTCATTAAAGAAAACAGAGCACCTCAAAACAGTCTCTAAGAAGATGGGTTGTCTCTAATTGTATCACTTACTGGGAATTAGAGAAGGCGAAGACCGAATCTAGTCAAGCAGAAAACCCAGTTAGTGAGAATTCAGAGCAACAAGATCTATTGCTACAAGATCCCTCATGTTGAAATAGGGAAGCAGCTGCTATTCCACACTCTACATTCTCAGAGTTGGTTACAGAACAGCAAAGTGATTATGATTAAGAGCACAATCTGAAAGAATCCAATTACCTGGATTCAAATCCCAGATCTGCCACCTGATTATTGGGGGCCTTGGACAATTTCCTCAGTCTCCTTATCTGTAAAATGTAGAGTAAATAAGTATCTGCGATCATGGCGTGTTAAGTGCCTAATACAGAGAAAACACTTGTTAAGTATTAGCTATTTTGTAGATTATTATGAATATGTATAAAAAGAGTAATAAACTAGAACTAAGAGGACTTTGAACTTTGTAACTTCTGCCAAGTGACTTCTTCCCCCTCTTCCTAGTACTATTCTTCTATTAAAATGATAAGGATATCCTAGAAAATGGTTTCTCAACACTTGATGCACATTAAAATCACACAAATATTTCCAGAATAGACCATTACTTGGGTACCCACTCAGTTCCACTTAAATCGGAACCTCTGGGGAGTCTCGGCAACTGCATTTTTAAAGAATCCCCAAGTGATTCTGCTGTACAGAGAACATTGAGAACCATAAGACTATATGATTTCATAGTTCCAAGTGAGCTCAGATCTAAAGGTTTCCACCCTCCGGTTTCCTGATGAGTAAGAGTGGCTCCAAGATGATAGTGGAATAATAATCAACGGTATGAGACTCCAAGCTCCCATGCCTGTTAGATCAGACCAGATGCAGAAGTACCAAGACAAGCAGGAGTGCCTACAGAATATCTTAGATTACCTCTTGAAGCAATATAATAAATTGTTCATATCGTCCATTTAAGAGGCATTAGCTAAAGACTTATGTAGAAATTATCATATAATTTTGTTGCCAAGAGATATTTAGAAATTTAGAATTGAATGAGAAAAAAATATTTCTAGAAGCAGTCAAGCTCTTTGTCAAACATAAAATATTAATCCTTTCCCTCCCTTTATACACCTTTTTACACAAAACCAAGAGATGATAAAGGGACAACTATGAAGTTATCATCAGGAAATAAGAAAAGATCATATCAGCGAAACAGAGGGCCTGGGTGAATGTAATACATTTCCACTTCTATTTTGAATTAAATAAGTCCATATTATAGAGCAAAAAAAAAATGTATTTGCTGCCTTAATCTGTCAGCTAAGTAGTAAGATAAATACTGTACATTAACCAGTAATGACTGTGCTTATGCATGCTGGAGGGGCAGGATGTAGGTATGCTAGTATAGCCATGACTAAGACACTGTTTTCAATGCACATAATAGTTTCTCAGAGGGCAGAGATTCATTCTATCTATATTCACTTCACATGAAACATTCAACTTCCAGGAATACTCCATCCCACCACCTGGTATATTCAATACACTGGAAAAGTAAAACATTTATGGCCATCAATATAAAGAAAATAAAAGCTTTAGCTGTTCCATCAAAATTTTACTAAGACTTCTTTCACTGGGCCTCCCTGGTGGCTCAAAGGTTAAATCTCAGTACTATGAAGCTATTGGCAGCCTCTGCAGCACCAGTTAGATCCCCAGCAGCCAGGGAGGTGACCCACATGGCACAGCAAACCTCTCCTGTCTCAACAGCTGGTTCCCTCAGCAGTGTAATTTTGTCAATCTGCCTGTTCCCCACTCTGGTGAATCCTTTTAACCCCACACCTCTGGCCTACACCCCAGCTCTTGTATACATAAATAAATAAATATTTAAGAAAGGACTACTTCCAACTTCCAACAATCCAAAAGTAAAGTGCTTTTCATGTAAGTAGAAATGAAAAATATTCTAAGTATTTCCAAATTGTCAGACATTTAACATCAGTAAAGATCACTCTTATTTAATGAAGATAAAAAGAAGCAAGTAAAACATCTCATAAAATAATATATCATTGCTCTAAAGTAGTGAACCACTGGCTGAAAAGCTTCTGTTTGTTTGTTCGTTTTAGAAGGAAAACATAATGACAACTCACTACTTAACAGACATTGGTAACCAATAATCCCTGCAGTGTTGCTTTCTACGTCTTTCATTAAAACATCTCACAGTCATTGGAGCAACAGCCTACATGACAAGACCGTGGTTGAAAACATGGACTACATAAGGTCAAAATTGTCTGAGTTAGAATCTCAAATCTATCACTGGTCAAGTAACTTAATATCTGTAAATCTCATTTTCCTACTCTATAAAGTAAAGATGAAAATACTGCTCACATTGTTCTTATGAGAAATAAAATTATCTTCATAAAGTTCTTGAAACAATGCCTGGCTCAGAACAATCTCCAGTTTATGATAGCTATTATTACCACCATTTACATCATTTACAGTGAATAATCATATATAGCTATGTATAACATATATAAGTAATGTTACCTATATATAGTATATATAGGTATTATTATCATTATATTTATACATTACATACTAATTAGGGTTTAGAAGTCCCAGTCATTGTTAGGATACTATGCAGTGATATATGGAATGAACACAACTTAGAAGAGACGATATGTTTCCTAAAGTTGAGGGCCCCTCTCAAAGGTGAACTCCATGCAGCTGGCTTTTTTAAGGAGCAGAACAAACAGCAGGCTGTGACCAAAGCAGTTGGTTTGGTAATGTCCAACCCAGAAGATGATATCTGTCACAACAGCATATGAAAGTTAAGCTTATATGTAAGCCTTCTTCCCTCATCTAAACACTAGTCACTAAACAGTTAATGAAACACAAAGAGCCTTGAAACTTGTAGTATCATTATTTCAATACTTATAGAATAATTAGGAAAAATCTGAGCTGGCAAAACTTTCCCTGGCTCGTCCCGGTGAGCAGAACTTCTTTGTTTTCCATTAGTGTATGCTGTCGTCACAGTAACTGCAAGAGTCCAAATACAGACCCAGAGTGTCATTTCCTCATGTACTCAGGCTGCCACACTGAAATAGCATTATGACCTCAGCAATGCCTCTTCCTTTCCTGTTATGCTGTGGTACCTCAAAGAAGCAGGCCCCAAAGTGAGTTACTAAAGACATAAGTATATTAAAGATACATGAAGGAAAAATAAAGTCCATCTATCCCTATTACTGTATCGCCAGTGACTCGTGTGTGTGTGTGTTTGTGTGTGTGAAAACCTTATTTTTGCAAAGATATTTAGATAAACAAGGCAATTTGGCAGTAACTTGATTGTCTTGGTGATGTCAGCAGTCTACTGTTTTCAATCAAATTGTCTTTTGGCTTTAAATCTTCAGCAAATTATTTTTTAAAGAATGCATTTGTCCAACCCTAACAGGTTCATTTCATGGTTTTCTTACACATTTTCCTGACAAAAATAAATAGCAAAAGATTCATTTCTTCAAAGTAACTTAGACAGAATATAGTTTAAATTATTGCCAAAGTTAAAAAAAAAAAAAAGGTTATTTTCAAGTGTAGACTTATAAGGTTCCGGGCCAATGAAGTAACAATCGTCATTTTCATGTACGTTCTGGTTAAGGAGGTAGGTGACAGCATTTAAGCAATAAAGCAAAAACAAAGGAATCCCTGAACCTAAGGACTCAGTTAAGAGCCTAATTATCACTAGAAAGAAATTCTGCTTTTGCTTTAAAATTTCTTCTTATTCTGTCTTTCATGGGCCTCAGGAACATATAAATCACCCAATATTGCCCCCAAAGACAACATTTCCCAAAAAGGAAAAGCAAATACCAGCCTTTTGATTTTTCGATTCTGCTGTGGTTTAGAAATGCTCAGGGACTGGGGTGCTGGTTAACACTGGATTTCTTCATCTGTCTACTGGGAGTTTCTCAAGTTCTGCAATCAGCTGGTTAACAGCCAACTAGAGCTGCTCAATTCATGTTTGACTTCCCTTACTCTTAAGTTCTTCCACAACTCACTGCCTGGCCCTTGAGATCAAACAGCCTCAGCTGCTGCCACAAGGAAAGTTGTATTCTGCTTGCAGCCTTTTCCCTCTGTGATTAACTGAAGAATAGGACTGACCATTAATAGGAAGAACATAAGCAACATTTTCTTGAGGTTTCTATATTTTTATCCTAAAGCCTTTAAAATGTATTCTATAAAACCAGGAAAAGTGCTTTCCTTATTTTCTTTCTTTTTTCCCCTTCTTTCTTCTTTTTTTTCTACAAAATTTTTATTAGAACTCAGTTTGCCTTTTCTTTTAAAAAAATTTTTTTTTCAGTGAGAAAAATAAAGCATAATAGGTCCAAACCATAATTACTCTGCATAAGATTTATTGGTACTAAAACTACCAAGGCACTTTCCTGCTTACAAAATGTTTCATATTTATTTTTCAAACTAAATACACAGAATATTAGGTATCCCATGATATATCTATATGTATATTTATGATTTAACACTTTTCAAAATGACTTTTAATTAAGATAGCTGGTATATAACACTGTATATGATTCAGAAATATAGCATCCCACCACTTCAGGTGTATGTTATCATACCACACCCACCACAAAGGAATCCATTAAATATAACACTTTATTTGTCTTGGCATATACTTTCTTGTCATATTTAAGAAGAATGAATAGGATTAAAAGCAATGACTAGCAAGAATTAATTTCCATTTGGTAAGGTTGAAGCTTGCATGAGAGGACCTTTTTTGGTCTTTCCATTTTTATCTGTTACTAGGTTAGTAAAACAAAACAAAACATCTAAGAAGAAATAAAGAATGATAAGCTTAATAACATATCCTTCCATGGAGGAAGAAGTCTCTGTCTCCATATATTACCTCTGTATATTACTGTTGTCGACTATAAAGAAACACCCAAGCACTAGGTATAAACACACTTTTATCTCCAAGTGCAAATATAGAAACCATAGAACAGTGTATGGTGGGTGATTTCTTAACCTTTTTAGTAATAGTCCTACAAGACAGCAGACTGCTGAGTGATAAAGGAGGGTTTGAAACATAAATTCCATGCTAAATTATTGGCTGGTGTTCAAACTATGTCTGTTTAAAGTACCCAGCAGCAAAGTATGTCCCAAACAGGATTCCAAATTTAAACAATACATTCTTCTGCTTTTTCCTATAATCTATGAACTTGAGTTCACAGACTGTGTCCAAGAATTTTGTATGCAACAAAGGATAAAATAAACAGATAACTATATTTAAGGTATAATTATGCTTAAGGTGTAAAAACAAAGCAGTAATAGCTTAAATTTACTTATTTTTTAAAATGTATTGATTTATTAAGTCATTTAAAACAATTCTTTCAGGGATGTGGAATTATTGTCCCCATTTTACAGATAAGGAAATTGAAGCACCAAGAATACTTTGCCCAGGGTCACAATGAACTGAAATCTGAATCCAGGCCTTCTGGCTCATTGCTACTACTAACCTTATTTGCTCCTCTGTCATACCTTAAACATAGCCTTGCTGCTATAGCTTCAACTCAGATTTAAAGGAAAAAAAAAATTGTTTTTACCAGCTTACCTTTTATTTCATTGCTACTATACTAATATAATGTATAAAAAATTTATGTTACAAGCTTTTAGAAAAGCGTCACTTTTTTCATAGTTGTTATCAACCTTTTCTCTCTTAAACCTTTCTGATGAACTATCTCTCGATCTAAACCCATTTCCTCACTTCCCTAGATGCTGCTTTTCTAAAACTCACATTTTTACAGAAATAGATGAGTGAAAAAGAGAAAAATGAAGATAAACTAGTTCTATAAAATACTGGTTTTTAAGCCATTTGTTTTATGAAGTATTCTTCTTCCAAAAAAAGAAAAACACAATTAGCATTAGTTTAGAATGTGTATTTTACTACAAAGTTTAACCTTTAAAGAATAGGTAAAAATTACAACCACAGTAAAACCATTTCTAAATAAATATATTAAATATTTCATAAATTACCTTGGGTAAAACCCATAGCAATTTTTGTTGAGCATCTGTTTACAAGAGAAATTTTAACTTCCTTGGCCATCTGAAAATATAAGGAGAAAGTTTTTCTTTTGGTGTACAGAGGGATAAAAAACTGCTTCAAATCATGATGCATACTTGGTCTCACACAGGTTTAATGAGTGATTAAAATATTAAGAAAGGTTTTGTCTTTCAGATGCGTAGGCCAAGAAGATGTGGTGTATATATACAAAATGAAATACTACTCAGTGATCAAAAAAGATAAACTCATGCCACTGCAGCAGCATGGATGGAGATGGAAGGGATTATGTCAAGTGAAATGTCAGAAGGAGAAACACAAATACTGGATGGTGTCACTTATATGTGGAGTATCAAGGAAGAAGACCAAGGGTCAGGAAAAGCCAAACTCAAAAACCAGTCCTTGAAGATGACTACATAACTGAGGCATTCAGGCAGAGGAGGAGGGGAAGTGGGCGAGGCAAGCACAAAGTAGGGAGGCAACATAATGGACTATGATGGAAGACCGTGGGTGCTTTGGTGGTTGGAGTGCCATGGTAACATCACTGGAAGGTGGAGGATCCTATACTTTCAAAATACAAAATACTTTTGAAATACAAAATTTTAAATCCTATACTTACAAAATTGTAAACTGATAATATTTCAAAAAACTCTTTTGAAATAAAGTCCTATTTTTTATATATCTGGAAGGGGTTATAACATGATATTTAAACATTTTAACATTCAAGGCCACGTTATAGTCCATGACTAACAAATAAAATGAACCATGATTGATTACAAAAAGTAACTAATTACAAATAGAATCTGGTACTAAAATATAATAAAAGTTTATAAGTTGCAACATTTAGAGTTCCAGGTCCCTATACAGGACATGTGTGTAGAAATATGATTCACTGATAGATAGATAGAATGATAGATAGATGCATCTCATTGTGAGACGATAGCTTTCCAGAATGAAATAAAAAGATATATAGATATATAGATGCTATATATATCTGTGATATCTATATGTTACCTTTCTATTTCATTGTAAAGAGCTCCATTATCTCCACAATGAGATACGGGAGCATAGTTACAATTACCTGTAGTGTGTGTGTGTGTGTGTGTGTGCATGGCGACTTTCCTGATGGAAACTTTCCTGAAGTTTGGAGATTTTCCTTATGAATTTTTCGAAATACAAAGCTATCAATCACACTTAGAGTTGCTTTTAATTTTATACCTGTCTATAATTTCTCATATAGTCATTATCAGAAATCTAAGGCCAAAAATATTAATAGGACATCTACAATGTACATGAGACCAAAAAGCTCTAAAATCAAGTTTTGCCTTTAATCACTTTCATAAAATTATTGTGAGTTTAAAGGGGCAAACTCTGCTCCAGAATACCCTAATTCTAACAGAGCACCAAACTGTCTAAACTGAGAAGGAATCACTTCTAATACGTATGGGTCTGGAAATCATTGTGAAATTGGAAGCTATTGGTCTGGGTTTTAAAGACTGGCCAAGTTTTCTAAAGGGGAGGAAAGATGGAGAATGAAGTGAGAAGAGGTGGAGCATTAAAATGTGCACTTGGTATATGTACATGTTTATAGAATATCTGAAGAAGGACACTTCTTGTTAACTAGTGGAAACTAAGACTGGAAAAGTTAAGTATGTACCAGATGATAGAAGGTTTTCAAAATACCCAGCCTAGGTGTCTGGCAGCAACTAGGAGTCCCATAGATAACTGAAGAGTAGAGAGACAAGTATAGCATATGCTTTAGAAAAGAGACAAGTATAGCATATGCTTTAGAAAAATTACCATGGTCATGGGCAAGATGGTTTGGACAGTAGTTAGGAGCGAAAGGGGAATATCACTGTTTAATCTAGAGGATGAAGAGAATAGACCTTATTGTGGTAGAAGACATGACAATGGAATCTAGCAACTCTCGTAGTGAAGGAGGAAGGAAAGATTCCAAAATAAAAAAGAAATGTGAACTAGGGTGAAGGGAGAACATAACCTTCATAGCTCAGGGAAAGTTTGATGTTCATATACTTGAGGAAAGCATATGGTATAACCTGAGTTACTCTTGATTTTCAAGGGTAAATCTGCAGTCATGAAGACAATACTCAAAAATTCAATTTATCAGGAAACATGGCTTTCAATCAGGGAGGAATGCTATGCTCATTTATCTACCTCTGACCCACTGACTCCAAAAGAAATTACATGCCCAGAACTCATGGTAGATTTTGGCCTTACACATACATTTGTAAGCCAACAATGTGACCCATCCTAAGACAAAAACAAGAAAAATGTAAAGCATTTAGTCCTGGCTTTTCAAAACTCTTTCAAGACAAAGATATTTCATCTCCACTAAAGCATCAAGCGTTTCATTCTCTGATACTGTTTACCAATGTCATTCTGCACTGTTGTTTATATACATGCATTAATAGCTTCATTTACTTTGTATACTACTCATAGAATCAAAATCATGGAACATAATTTTGTTCCATAAATAAGTATACTATTTAATTTTCTAGAATATATGCTATATGAGCTTTAGTTTTTCTTAAAACAGGAACATTTACTAAAAGCATTGATAAATTTTACTTGTCAACAAACAATTTATTCAAAACTTATCCTGGGTAAATTCTTTAATTTGATAAGTTGTCTTTAACTTGACAAATAATTCCTTTTAAAATGTGCATCTTCATCATCTTTGATATTACCCTTAAATTAGAATATTGATTCAAATTTTCATGTTCATTTATAGTAATAATCATCTTATGGAAATCCAACCCAACTACAGACCACTAGGTGTCAATACTAACCATATCACCAATGTAAAGCCATAATTTTTGTCAGATTCAATGTGAAATGGATCACTCTAAAAAATTCTGACAAACTGTATCACAATTCATGGAAGTGAAGACAATACACTAAGACATGAAAGGAGGATTTCCTTCATATTACAGTAAGCACACTAGTACATGCAACTTAAGAAAGGATTGTCTTTCAAATAATTCCAATTTAAGTTTAAAATCAGAATCTATTTATATACAAGTAATTATTTGATTTATTTTTTAAAGAACACACAAAATAATATTCTCCTGAATGATTTATACTCAGTTGCAAAATACTGATTTAGCATCAAGCATATTTTGAACCTAGTCAGAACATTTGGGCTGACTGTAATGTGATGAGGTCAGAACCAGCACAAGGTGTTCCAGCGTAATCAGAGAATCAGGCAAAAGGAGAAGTGGAAAGCAGCAAGTTAAAAGTACAGCAATACAAACACCATGAGGTACTTTCCTCTCACCACACAAGCTGTTCAACCAGTTTCAACACATGAAGTTATTTTGCTTCTAGAGAAAATATCCCTTTTATTGGTCAGTTATCCTAATTGTAAAAGGAGCTGTGAAATTGTACTTGGTCACATTTTTATTACCTGCCGGAGAATGATAACTTGGCAGAAATATTTTTGTGGCTATTAGAACATTAAAACAATCTTCGTGTTTAAAAAAACTTTGTATGTAGTATAATTCCAAGAAGAGATGACATTTCTGATTTTTGTTAAATAATTCACAATGAATATCATAATTCCTGAATGTGTTATCGCAGATAGGTGCAGTTAAGAATCAAAGGAAACACACAACGCAGAGTCAAAGAAAATTCTCTTTTTGTGGAAGCAAAATTTTCTTAAGTGAATAGTTATTTTAGTCTTACCTGCAGGCTGCTCGTTTATCCACGGGTATGTCCTTATGAAAGCAGTTTATCCTTTGGAGAACCCAGTGGCTTGTCACACAGCCCAAGAGAGACGAGAGTCCTGGAAAACTATCCAGCCCAAAAGAATACAGAAGAAAAAGCTTTTCCCACTTTCTTTCCTAGGAATAGCCAATAGCTGAAGTCATGCAGGAAACTGAGTAGAGAGAAGGGGAAAGCAGCTTCTCCCTGAAATCCCGATCAGCAGAAATTGGAGGCTGTTGTATATCTCCCACCCAGACTTTTGTTTAAAAGTTTTTTCAACTGTTGCTAGGTGTTGTTGAGTTCTGAGATTAGGTTTCTGTCTTCTGCTCCCTTCACAACACTGTCAGAGCAATGACTTTGTTGAGGAGCTGAGCTCGCGCGTGCTATATTTAACCAGTGTTCTCAGCAAGTCAAGCCTGTCAACAGCTGAGAAGTTTGGAGTCGGCTTTACTCAGTTCCTCGGCAGCTGGGTTATCAGTGGATATAGCTCTGCTCACCCTGTAAAAGATTGTGGGGAAATCTGCAGACCATTTTAAGGACTTCTGCCTATTACACAGAGGTAATTAATATTTGAAGCTCTTAACTCCAGGTTGTGATTTGGGGCTTAGGTTTTAAAATCTGGAAAGAAACTGCAGCAGTTGTCTTGAGCAGAGCAATTTGCCAATGTAATATTCTTCTCAGTTATACTTTCTCAGATAAACGCTCTGAAATTTTAAAAAAGACTTTTAAAAGTGTATCACCACTGTTGGGAAAATTCACGGTAAATGATCATTTCCCAACAGTTTTTCACATTGGTGTTGTTATAGTCATGGCTTAGCCAGTCATATCAGACTTGTGCAGCTTATATACCTTAATGTTATTCAAATAAGATTACCATCAATGACTATCTGTACCATTATGTTTTGAAAGGAATAAGGTTAAGAAGGAAATTCTTAGCATTCTCACTCAGGTCATTCATTCAAAGAAAGAAATGAGAACAGTCCAGGAAAAACAGGACTTGAAACACCTCTGATTGTTGGCAGTCTTGCCTCATCATTAACCCTCCAGTCTCCAAAATCAGAGAAGGGTTACTTCTACCCTGAATTCCAACATGAAGAATAGCTCGAGATGTTTTAATTGCTTTAGTCAATATCCTAAAATAGTATGAAACTTTCAATATTAAGACCAATGGGGACTAGGAAGTGAGGAAATGGGTTTAACTAGTTTTGGGGACTCTCTTACTTATTGATGTAAAGTTAACAGTAAGAGAAAATGAAAGAGACCTTTTTTGCCACAGGTAAAACAGCAAAGGACACAAGCACACAAACACCATTATTAACACACTAGAATACTGTACTAACAGAAGTCTAACCAACACTATTTTGAAAGTTGATCCTTTTCCTGAGATCAACTTATCAGTTTAAAAATAACCCCTTTTTGACATGCAAACAGAAGTTGGACCAAAGATAAACATAAAGGCATGGATTTAATATTTTAAATGCCACATACTTTCAATATATAGTTTATATGCTGAAAAATTTTAATGTCTCCTGAGAAAGGCTGTTACTTTTCACAAGAGGGATGTGTGTGTGTGTGTGTGTGTCTTCTTTTTGAAGAAATACCTCTCATCTCCTAAATAAACTGACCCCTATATTTCATCCCATTAGAAAACATCTCTGTTCCTTCCTATTTTAACCACCACAGTAACAATATACATAATGCCCCCTTTAATTTACTTACTATTGTACAAATATAAAATTGCATTAGTCTTTTTTGGGTCTGTGCCAAACTTAATTAAGAAAAAAGAGATTTCTATTAAGATGAAAGCATTCTTACATCAAAGTAACTGACTCTTCTAGAACACTAATGGATCTTTTAGAAACAATCTATTCAGTTATTCAGGCCCTTAAAAAATGTATTCTGATATAAATGAGGTGGAATTGTGTGACTGGTCTGACAGATAGTTCAGAATCACCAGGAGAAACTTTGTTTTCCTTACATCATTGTTAATTTGGGGCAGTACTTGATTTCTCCCCTCAGGTGCAGTCCTTGTAGTTTTGCTACAATGTTAGCACCTGTGATCCATCACCACAGATACATATACTCTTCCCTCTCCTGTTTGTCACCTTTTCCTCCTCCCCCCCTACTATATGCTTCAGATATGTGGTCAGCTTGTAAATTTTATCTATTTCACCAGAAGAACTTTTTTTAAATTACAAAAGGATACTTGCAGGGAGACCATTGTTTGAAACCGTGCACATGCATGTATACATCCCACATGCAACAGCCCAGGCTGAAAACCACTTTGCTAAAGGGGACTCTAGGAATTTCATCCTGACTGAGTTCATTTTAGAGATGTCTCCAGTCCAAAATAAAGCAAAGAAATATGTAGTCAAAGCCAAGATAACTGAGCAGACTAACCCACTTTGCCTTTATGGATCTAAATAATTCCATCAAGAGAGTAATAGTTATTTTTTCCCTAACTATCCAGGGTTTTCAGTGATATATTTTCTTTAATGAAAACCTAGTCCCCCACATTTGTTTTCTTTAACCCTTGGATTAATGTCCATTGTTTTATTAGTTTATTTTTAAAGAATATGGCATATAGTGTTGACAAATTTCAGTATACAGAGTATTTTATATAATTAAATACTGTTACTACCATGAATCATGCTATTTAATTATACTAGGTATATAGTCTTGCTCAGCACTCCACAAATCAGCCTCTCTTTCTCTTTCTCTCTCAAGTAAACCTATCTTGAAGACTTTCCTTCCGGGAATGATTATTCAGACAAAAGTATTTCCTAAATAATCCATCGAGGAAGTACTGCCATTAAGAACTATTAGAAATGTGTGTTTTGTATACAATCAACAAGGAACTGATTTTTCAACACATATTGTTAATGGCTGTTCAGCTGCCTCCTTTTCCCACAGGCTAAAGTATGAGCATTATGAGATCCTCTGATAAACTTAGAACTAAAGTTGATTTCTCAACTTCAGGAATGAGTCATAATAAAACTTTTTAATAAGAGATTAATAGGGGAGGCAAGTAAATAAGAGACTTGGTACACTATCTCTACATCCATTTCTAAAACCAAATTTTACCACATAGTTTGATTAAAAAGATGTGCTGATTTTTAAGCAAAAACTTAATAAGTTATTTAATATGTCAGTAACAAAGAAATAAATACTTCAAAATGATGTTGTGGGAAAGGGGTGGGCATGAAGAGAATTTTCAAAGAACATGCTCAGTTACGTTCTGGTTTATTGCCCGACTCTGAGACTTAAATATAAGTAGAGATGCAGGGATGTTTCCAGTTTGTTCCCGATTAAATACGCAGCGCACTATGATAAATTTTTAATAAATAGGCGTGGTGAATGAGCAAATGAATATATGAAACATTAAAGAAAAGATGAAAGAAACTTTAGAACATATTATCCAAAAATTTACAGAAAATGCTTTCAGGGTCGCTGAACAGAGTTGGTTTATTACTAACTGCAAATTAAAAGTTTTAGAAATTTTTAGATCATGAATTAGTTATTTTGTAGTTTATTAAAATTTCAAAGAAAAGTAATAGATTTCAGGATAATGATAAAAATAGCTAAGCAATAATTACTATATGTTAAGCAGAGTTCTAAGGTCATGACATACATTAATCCTTATAATTTTCATAATAACCCAATGAGGTAGGTATTAATATTATCATCCTCCATTTTACAGGAAAGTACACATCTAGTAAGTAGTACAAAGCAAAATTTGAACTAGAAAGTTTGCTTTCCAAACTCTGTGTTCTTAACTCCTTAACTGCCTCTTACATTCAATAGTCATGGTAACCTATTCTTATAATTGCTGAGTCAAAACTATAGGCTTTGCTATCCCTGAATATATAGACTTCTGGAGGGAAAAAAAGACCAAGAAAATAGGCACTTTAAATTCCATGATTTTAACACAGGAAAAAAATGTAGCACAATTTCATGAGAAGCATGAACTGAAGTACTATTGAATACCAGAGATGAGAAAATTGAACTGAAAAGAAGATAATTGCTTTAAGAGGAACAAAGTCTATTTTAAGCAAATGATATGAGCTGTTCTGTATTCTCTCAAAAACAAACAATGCATGATGTTATACGATAAATGAGTTCACTGCTTAATGAAACTCTAAATTGCATTCTAAAAATATAATTTTGGTCTATGATTTGATAAGCAATTCAAAAATGTCTATGAATTATGCATCACAACCAAACTTCTCAAAGATAACCAAGAAGACAAAAAAACAAAGGGGAGTGGGGCGGAATCATAACAAATTAGCCAGTTCTTTGATATTAAAATTATACTTAATATAATAAAGTTTTATAATCTAAAACTACTTGCATTTTTCACTAATCTAGCTATGCATCTATTTAGATTTTACCAAAAACTTCAAAAGAAATAGCACTAATACTTTGTAACACTATAAGTGGTCACAATAAAAAAACTATTTTGTCTTGTCTAATAAATAAAAAATAAAATACTGTATCATACCTACATTTATTCATAGCATATTCAAATAAATTATTTTCCCAATAACTTCAGCAAAAAAAGAGAACAAGACTAGGCATGAAAAATGTTGTCACGTATTAAAATTTTTGCATTTGCTTAAACAAAATAAGCACATCCAAGTATTATATATCGAAAATCCCATTTTCCTGCTTGTATGCTTAAAAGTGAGTTAACAGAACTTAACTCTTGAAGTTATTACAGAGCCATATTCTGTAGAAACAGCAATCATAAGTGTCCCACTTTACAATAGGATCAGAAAAACTCTCCTGAATATTTTTCCAGTTCCTTTCCTGTTCTAGGTTCACCCCCTACTCTTGCTCAATATTCTAATATTTAGCAGTAATAGATGACTTGTAATAAATTTTAAAAGGGGGCTAGGACATTTACTGGACCAGAAATAGATATAATATTGAAAAATGAGTAACTAGGAACAGAACCAAAAAAGAATTATGCATTTTTCTCTACAAAGTTCATAGGCTTAATAAAATGCATAGAAGAAAAGTAGGCAAAACTCTACATGACATACATCTCAGTAACATCTTTAAAGACACAGCACCCAAAGCAAAGATAGTGAAGGAAAAGAGAAACAGCTGGTACTACATCAAACTAAAAAGCTTATATACAGCAAAAGACACATTAACCCAAACAAAGAGACACCACACCAAATGGGAGAAGATTTTTGCACACGATACTACTGACAAGGGATGTCTCACAAGGATCTACAATGAGCTGAGCAGACTAAACAAAACCGAAGTAAATAATCCAGTCAAAAATAGACAGAAGAGCTAAAAAGACATTTCTCCAAAGAAATGTGAATGGCCAACAGTTATATGAAAAAATGCTCAATATCTCTTGTAATCAGAGAAGTGCAAATCAAAACCACTATGAGATACCACCTCACACCAGTGAGAATGGCACATATCAAAAAAAGTAGCAACAACAAATGTTGGCGAGGGTGTGGAGAAAAAGGAATTCTATTATACTACTGCTGAGATGTAAACTGGTCAAACCACTGTGGAAAGCTGTGTAGAGGTTCCTCAAACTACTAAAAAGAGAGCTCCCATATGATCCAGCAATCCCACTCCTAGGAATTTACCCAAAGGACACAAAAACACTAATTCAAAGGACACCTGCGTGCCTGTGTTTATTGCAGCACTATTAACAATAGGTAAGCAATGGAAACAACCCAACACCCAAAAATATATTGCAATAAATTAAAAATCAAAATCAACAGACAACTATAAATCTCAGACATTCCCTAAGGGAGGAGGAGAGGGACGAAACAAAATGGGTAGGAAGGGCACAAGAGACTACAGGTGAATTGGTGATGGGAATTTCACAGGGATGAAAAATATACACCGCACAAAAATGAAAAATAAGTAAAATATATATAATTAAAAAAATAAACACACACATACATTCCACCAAAAAAAGTTTATAGGTTTATATATACATGCTACCTAATAATTTTAGTTAATTCAGAAAAAAAAAAAAACAAAAAAAAAGTTTTCTTGAAAGCACAGTGGTTAAAGTCTCTAATCCTGAGTCAGGCAAAGCTAGTTTGAATTCAGATTCCATCACATATTACCTGAATGAACTTAGAAAATCACTTAATTTCACCTAAGCCTCCTTTACCTCTTTTATAAAATTAACTAAATAATTTAAGATTATTCATAATAATTAAACACTCTCTATAACTTCCTATAAGTAAATAGATAAATTGTGGTACAGAGGATAGCATGCTGTACAACAATGAGAATAAAAAATCTGCAAGTACATGTAACAATGTGGATAAATCTCTCAGACAAAATGTTAGGTAAAAGTAGTCAGACCCCAAATGATACACTGTATGACTCCCTACATACCAAGTTCCAAAGCATACTAAAGTTATCTATGGTGTTGGAAGTCAGGATAGCAATTACACTTGGGAGATAGGGACATAAGCAGAAATGAGCATGAATAAGGCTGCAGTGGCATTAAACGTTATTTCTTGCTGGTTATACCAATATGTTAAATTTTCAAAAACTGACCAAGTTGTGCACTTCTGATTTATGTGTTTTCCTCTGTGTATAATTTAATAAAATTTCAAAAATCAAAATATATAATACTTAAGAACACTTACCTTTTAAAATATTTTTAGATTAAATAATATGACATGTGGGATTTACTTCAAAGCAATCCAGTGCAGAAAGAGGAAGAGAAATGAGTGGAAATATAATGAAACAAGATTGGCCATCAGATGACAGTTGTTGAAACTGGATAATGAGTATTTCTGTAGTATGCGCTCTCTACTTTTATACAAATTTTACATTTTCTATAATAAAATGTTCTCAAAATGGTGTGTACTATCTGGCATGTGAATAGACAATAATTGCTAATATTTTAATTATTAATATTAATACCTATATCTTAAAATATCCTTGCAAACTGAACTCTTTGGATCTACTCAGTCAACACATAAAACTCACATGGAATTCACAGGGATGTCATGAGATAATTAAGAAGACAATTGTAATTATAATATCATTCTATGCTGTTAGAGCTGAGATCAAATATTGAAAAGAAAAAGGAGGGCCTCCCCGGTGGCGCAGTGGGTTAAGCAACACACTATGAAGCAAGCCGCAGCCACTGCAGCACGAGTTCGATCCCTGCTGCCGGCCAGGGAGGG
>JAGFMF010011771.1:928711-1002472 GCA_019455555.1 Galemys pyrenaicus | reverse complement strand
GTGGCAGACCTCTCCTGCTGTGCCCGCTGCTCCCCTCAGCAGTGTACTTCTGTTGATCTGCCTGTTCTGCTCCCCGCTCTCTGTGGTGAATGCTCTCACGCCCCCCCCACACACCTCTGGCCTGTACCCCAGTGCTTGTACGCATAAATAAATAAATCTTTAAAAAAAAAAAAAAGAAAAAGGAAAATATAAATGCCTGCCAGGTTTGTTAGTCCTAAAACTATAGAGGAAATAGGCTTCATTTTTGCTGTCATCTACAAAACTCATTTTTAATATATTATTCCATGTATCTGATAATAAAAGGGAAAAATACCAACAAAGTAAGATGCTTAAATAGCAAAATCTATAGGCAAATGTATATAGTAACAGGAAATTTCATCATAAGAGTTAAACACTCAGGATGAGAAATTCTCAGAAATACTTTAATTTGTTATCCATTTACAGCTGAGCAGGCCCTCATAAACATAATATTTAGGACCTCCCTGGTGATGCAGTGGATTAAGCAATGCACTATGAAGCAAACCACAGCCACTGGCCAAGGAGAGGACCCACATGGTGCAACAGACCTCTCCTGCCTCGCCTGCTGCTCCCCTCTGCAGTGTGTTTCAGTCAGTCTGCCTGTTCTGCTCCCTGCTCTGTCTCTGGTGAATCCTCTCACCTCCTTGGACTCTGGCCTGTACCCCAGCTCTTGTATGCATAAATAAATAAATCTTTTATATATATATATATATACACATACTTTACTTTTTAAATATGAAAATGAATAATAATTCACCTCCTGGGGGAAACATAAAGTAATCAAGAACAAATAATTGTTTTGAAATGATGAAACATCTAAAAATTTGTACTTGTAACTTTCAGTCACCTATCTTAAAGACTATGAGGTAAGTCAATCATATGATGAAATGACAAAAAAGTTCTTTAAAAAGCATAGTATTAAATAAATAAATATAAAAATAAATGTGAACATTGGAATTATTAGACACAATGAGGTAATAAAGTAAAAAATTAGTCATTTTTAAACAAATTAACCTCTATCTGATAATTGCATATTCTTTGTTGATTCTTTCATCATTGTGAATAAAAGAATAAATAATGAATATTAAATTATTTAATAAATTGAAAAGAAATTCACTGGAAATTAAGTGAAAACAATCAGTAGTAAAACAGCATTAAATGCATCATATTATCACATTGGAAGATATAGATTTTATATAAAGATATTTCCTCCCATACCATGCATATATATTTCTATAGAAATGTATAAATACATGTATATGTATATATGTGAGATACATAAATCAATAATTATAATAGTCATTGTCTGTGTTTTCTAAATTTTTTAATCAATGCAATGAATGCAAAATTATTTAAAATCATTTTTCCTTGGAGTGTTTTTTCAATATTTTGCTGAAGAAAAGACTTGAAGACATGTGTTTGATATGACTTGCCTTTTTGTTACTATTCAAGATTTCAATGAGTTTGCTTCAAGATAATTTAATAATTACATGAACACACCTGAATTTTGTCTGCTGTGAATCTGGCATTTCAGTTAAGAGAAATTATATTACACTCATATTTGATCATCAGAAAAAGACTTTCATCATTCTTCAAAATAAACTAAGATTACTTTGTTTCCATTATTTTTCTACACTTTTATCCTTACAAATGTTTAATTTTTCATAACATTAGGATTTATTTCTGTAACTTTGTCCTGTGATATTTTCCCACAGAATCATGGGTTGTGTTTGGGTTCTGCCTAGAAATCTGAATGGCATGCAGAGAAAATATTTTTACCCTTAGAGCTTACCTGAGTAAAGTTTCCAGTCCTTGTGCTGCTACTGACTTTAAGTGATAGGGGACAGAGAAACATTTTTGGCACTTCCTTTGGAATATCTGGAATATGACATCACTATCTGAATATGTTTTATGTTAAGAAAGAAGCCTGGGAAAAATGAGACTGCTCGACCTTAACTGGGAAGAAATTTTTAAAAAATGATTTAGTCCTTCTCAATCTATTTCCTCAATCATGAAGAGGAGACAATGCAATTTAAACTACACATCCCACCACCACTCTGTACCCTCCACAACCACCACCTTTTCTGTCAGTCACAGGACAGCAGATGACAGGGAACCAGTGCCTTGGGATGGAAAAGAAGTATGAGAGAAAAAAGGTGACAGAGTTGTTGGAACTCACCATATCCATTATCATTACCTAAAATTATTTTCATCCCTAAAATGTAGTACTTATTATAAGCTTTGTTTCTAAATAAACATCTTTAAAAATAATGATAATAATGTATTGTTTGGGTTTTAACACATATTTCTAAACCATGGAAAAACTGTATAAATAGAAAAGCAGAAATGTTTCTTTTAAAAATTTGCTGACCTGATTAGTTGTAGACTGGCTGAAGGAAAAAATAGTTACAATTCCAAGGCCAAATTTTGCTCATTTCTGTCAATAAACAGTATTTTCACCTACTGTGTCTGCACTTAAAAATTCTTTAATCTGTAAAGCAAATAAATCAGAATGTAAATTTGACCAATAGCACTTGTCAGAATATGAATACATGCCAAACAATAAGCTACACATCAAAACTCTAATCTCCAGATGTTTTCAGATTATAAATAAGTCAATGAGAAAGAGAGGGCAGGTTTTGAGGGGAGAGTTGACAATGAGTTGTGACAAGAGCATAGCTCATCCGTATTGCTAGTTCAGACCTGTAAACAAGAGGGCTTGTCCAACACTAGTTCAGTTTCCTCAAGAAAACATGAATCCTTTATTTGCCTTCATTTGTATAATGAACAAATAGGGAGCATTTACTCTCTGTAAGACATTCTCAAGAGCATTTTTATCCTCCATGGCAATGTCTGAAGATATTTTTGGTTATCGCAATTAAAGATTGCAACTGGCATACAGTGGGAAGAAAGCAACAATGCTGCTAGCTATCCCTTCAAACACAGGAAAGCGGCCCTAAACAAAGATTTTAAATGGCCAAAGTGTCAGTGGTGCAAAGGCTGAGAAACCCTGTGTACATGCAAAGATTTTTTAAAATGACAGATAAGAACAATTCTCAAGAGCTTAGAGTCTAGCAATGAAGACAAAGCAGATAAACAACAAAATCGACAATCCAGAAGAGATCTAAGAAATAAACAGGGTAAATTATAGCATGAGCAATCAAGGAAAACAAAAAATAATAATACTGTAAATATCCATCTTAACATTCCTAAAATAACAAAATTTAAAGGTGCTACTTTTGTAAATATTTTATAGAAATAAAGATAAATTATCCACCAAAAACTTTTTTAAAACATGTTTTTTATTCATGCAACTGTATTAAATTCCCTGGGAAGAAAATGATGACTAAAAACAGAGTCACCATTCTCTGTAACTCAAAAGAAAACTCCACTTTCCACATTCCTTCAAGTAAGTCAAAAGTGCCCACAATGTACCAAGCACTGCATGGAGCACAGAGCTGAAAGAGGCAAGCTTCCTGCCCTTGTAAAGCACACTGTCCCTTAGGGGTGAGAGAAAAAATCAATTTGGTAATCCCCACAAAATACCTAACAGAAGCAAATATTCATTCCTACAGTCCATCATGTGTGACCAACTGTGTCTCCTCACAGTTTTTCAAGACCCATAGCTGGTCTTCTAATGTTTCTCCTTGCATTGCTTCCCATCCTTCCCCCTCTCTCTTTTCCTTAGTTTCATTGCTTGACATTATACCCAACTAATAAAGCTTGGTTTATAATCCTTATTCTGCTTTCTAAATAAACTGAGCTTAATTAGGGAGTCTTAAAAGAGATCGCCTATTTGAGATGCTAGATTCTAAGTCTACCTGAAGAATAAGAAGACTATGCAAACTGTAGCAGGAAGAGTAATTCAGGCAGAAGGAATTGCATTTTCAAAAGCCCTGATGAACACAGAACCTTCAAGAAACATATAAGAAGATAATGGCAGAGTATGGAAGTGAAGTTTGGAAAGCTACCACGAGCTCAGTCAGGCAGAAAAGAAATTTCAGACTTAGATCTGGTCCAAAATAGCATGTATTTTCTTAAATTAGTTGTCAAAAATTGGGAACAAAGAGATCCACATAAAAACTTCTGGATTTTCAAAAAATTCTGTAGGTAGTGGGCTAGTATTCTTACATGGCAACAATAAGCTGAGACAAGGCCTGTGACCTCATGTTCACCTCTGTCCTAGTCCAGTCTTTTTCATTCATTTATATTGTCAATTTGGCCTCTGTGAGAGCTTGAACTTGTAATACCTAATTTAGGGCTTTATAGGTTATGATGTTTAAATAATTGGATTTATTTAAAGACAAAGATAGTCCTTAAATTATTTTAAGCAAGGGACTGATGTGATCAGATTTATAGATACTCTATTCACTGTAAGAGAGAGGGAGGGATACAGAAGACTGAGAAAGGAAAAGAGGATGCAATGAGGAGACTATTATAGGATTCTGGGTGAAAGATTAAGTGACTTGGAATAGAGTGCTATCTCTGGAAATTGAGAGAAGTAAATGGATTTAAAGTGCACTTTTGAAACCAGAAGATATGATGTTTGCTATAGGTTGCATATTAAGTCTTTATAAAAGATTCAAAAATGATTTGTACTGTATTATGCAGAACTTGAGTCTTCTGTGGTCAACAGCCAAAAGACAAAATTTATTGATAATCCTTAACATGTTCAAGAGGGGTACAAATAAAAGAATTTCTTATACCCTTAAAGAGCTTAATCCTATCAATAGAGGTAGAATTGATGAAAATATATTACTTACACACATACATATATGTAACAACCACAATTATTGAGAAGAATAATAATAGCCAACAATCACTGAGGGCATATGGTGTACCTAGTTCAAATATCTCTAATTCTCACATACCATCTAGAGTTATGAATTATTATCATTCCCATTTTATACATGGAAACATAAAAAAAAATTAGAGAAATTAGGTAACTAGTACAAGATCAAGCAACTTGTAATTAGCAGAACTGAACTTTGGGCTCAAGCAGACTGACTATATGGGTCATTTCTTTAATCATACACAAAACTGCTTTTACACACTAGTAGGATCACAAATTTACTTATACACTTCAATTTAAATATGCAAAGAAACTGCTTTGATCTTCTTCACCAGCCTCCATCAGCTGGTTTATGGAGAGGGAATTAAACTCTTGCAAGACTATTTAAAACTTAGACCCGTCCTGTAATTGAAACAGTCCCTTTAGGTGATGCTCTGAAAAGAAATGCAGATTTCTGCATTTCTGCCTAGAAAAGAAATGCAGATTTCTACTATTCTCTCTCTCTCTCTATCTATTTATCTATCTATATCTATCTATATATATATATACATACATATATATATCACGTATCTACTCTATAAGATGTGCCCAGAAAAATGGAAGAAAGCTATGGTTTATGTGTGGACAGAGAAACATTGAGGTTCCTCAATCTTAGACAATGTTCAGGACTATGTGACTACTGCTTGCTCCATACTGCATAGTATTCCCTGGTTTGACAGAGCTCCAGTTCAGCTCTTAGCAGAGTTGTAGGGCTCCCCACATCTATGACACTTCCTATAGCCAACCAACTGACCCAACAATCCACCTCCTACCTCAGCATCAGGACACCCACTTCTCTGCAGAATCCGGGTAGACTGAAAATATAATTTATCATTTAAGTCAAGATACTTATGAGAATACAACTATTTAGTTATTTAAGATACAATTGTTTAACACACCTCTTCCTCTTCAGGGAAAGCCCAAAGAGGAAAATGGCTCATATGCCATAGGAGAAGACACACATTCTCTTCACCATGGGAAAATTTTGTAACCCAAATTTTCTACACATTCCCTTCACAAACTAAATCAAAACTAAAGGAGAAAAGAAAAAATACCCTCAACCCCAGAAAGCTTTTTTTTCAACCTTATTATCTTGTTAAAGAGATCCAGAACCCTACCAGCCTTATCCTGGACCTCTAAATCTAACATATAGGAAGCTATTCATCCCCAGTCATGCCATGTGTGTAGTGAGAAGAGTATAGATGCCCTTCTTAAGACTCTGTCAGAAGCATTAGCTCTTCAGAGGTCAAAGTTTAGCTGAGTTTAGATCCAAAACTTGTTCTGAATAGCCTATGGTTCTGTGATTTTTATCTCTAAAAGCCAAAAAGTTTTATATATTTGGTTTCCACTTAGGGCTTTGCTTACTCATTTATGTGTCTCAGAACTAAACTGCAAATATTAATGTTTTAAAGTGGCATTAAATGGTTTTCCAATATTGAGCAGGTACTATTGATTGGTCCCCAAAGCTCATGTAGTTTCACCAGGGCATTCTAATACGTTCATTGATTCATATTATTCTAGTTGTACGAAGCAGTGATAACAGTCGCATCTCATGTACATTATTTCTGTAGTTGATCTTAGATCATCTTAACTAAAAAATTTTCTCTCTAAAAATGTACAAGTTTCCAACATAATCAAAAAACTACTCAAATGCTGAATAATCAGGATTAGGAAGGACCAAATAAGAAGAGGCCAATTGGAGTTTGACTGGAAAGGTTTTACAATGCCTTTATGATTAATAAGCTTAAAGAAAACATCTGAAGCTTCTTTGAAATGCTAAGAATGAACTATTGGAGAACAACTGTGCTTCAAAGAGTACCAAAATATATGAGGCAGTATCTCACGGGGTAGGGGTGGTGGGGAGAAGGAATCTTATATTCTCAATAAATTATTAAGAAAGGAGTTCAACAAGTTTAGAAGAGTTTCTATTAACTCATCAAGTCAAGTACTCCCTCTAAACCCTAAATTCCTGGATTTCCAAAGTAACTTCTTAGGAATTTGTGTTGCACAACTGAATATTACCAGAATTGAAGTTCCACATTGCATATCCAGATTAGATGAGAACAAAAGGAAGACAGATATAAATCTGGAAATTCTAAAAAATACCCTTAGACCCTTCACATACATGAAAAGGGGTTTAAGACATCAAATAAAAAGTGAGAAATTCTGCTTTATAAATTATGTCCTTATTAATACAATCTTCATTAAGTACTAGCAGTGAACAAGACATATTCCTAGAAATAAAAAGTTATAAATCTTCCATCCCTCAAGAAATTTTGAGTTCATATATATATATAATTATACACACAAAATAGGGTTAGAAAAGAGTCATAAATACTCTCTTTAAGATAGGAATATATGAGGAAGAGAAACTCTTTGGAAGTATCTAGGTAAATCAGAGATGCAAACATGAAAATACAAACAGCACACTGTAAACTGAAAATGGGGATTAGCCAAGTCTCAAATGTTTATGAGGACAGAAGTTGCTTAGGTGATTGAAATACATTTATGAAATCTCAATTTTTATACATTCAGATTTCGAAAATCCCACACTTCCATACATCGTGTACTAGTTCCCCTCAACTACAGAACTTAGATCAGAGCTTTATCAATCACTTGACTGTCCCAATGTCGTAACATGTGCAAGATGTTCCTATTGAGGAAAAGGACATGATAACCATTAGAAAGGCAAGTAGGGGGTCTCTCACTGTTTGTGGGACCAACATGATGTTAGAGGCACCTCCCAGCAGTTGCTCATATTTCATCCTGATTTAAAAAAAAAAGTTACATATATCCCACTTTTATTTTCCTCTTGAACTTCCAATATCCCCATCCAGATGTCAAGGGTCAACAACCTGCTTTTTCCCACAGTACCTTTATAGCAACCTCCCATTTCACCCACCCAGCTACTTCATCTCCTTTCTCCACCTCCAAATAAGCACCAAGCAAAGAGTAGATGTAGAGCCCTACCACATATGCAGTAGATAGTGGTACGATGTGGATATCATAAGATCTCTTCCCCACCCTGCTCTAAGAACTTTGAGACCTGACACTGGGATTTAAATAATACTGACAGTTCACCCATTTGCTCAGGTTACTAGAGAAGCACAGCAGGCTCATAGGAAAGAGGACTGTCCCAAACACAAGGAACAGGCTGCGTCAGTCCACCCTAGGCCCCAACACCTTTGAAGATCCTCCTCTACCATCTGGTGTGCTTAGAATTAAGAAAAGCAATATTTTTAATAAGTTACTATATACAATTTCTTATATCTCTGAAACAGTTCTCAGGGATATATCCTTCAGGAATATATCAGCATGTGAGGGTCTTTCAGACATTTTACTTTTAAAATTGTGGTTTTGAAGTTACTATGCATGGAAGTGTGAGATTCCCTGAAGTGACTTATTCACTTCCCATTTCACTTTTCTTTTTTTAATCAATGGAGAACAAGTTATTCAATGGAGAACAAGAGAGATGAGGGAATAAAAAATTAGCTAACCTTTAATTTGAACATGTATAACTGAAGAATCAAGATATCAAAATATGCTAATACACAAAATTATGAGGGAGAGCAGAATAGTTCTAGGTGAATATACTGTTGTTAAAGAAAAAAGCTAAAATGCAAGTTCTGTGCTTAGTATGTAAACAGGTATGGAAAGATACCAAGTAGTTGATATCTTTCAGGTTCATATCCTGTCCTCTTTCTGTGATTATTGAGACACACAAGAAGCTGAATGAAGCCTCCTATAGATCCTATACTACAAAGATGTGACACAGGGTACTGGTTGTCTACAAAACAAACTTTTTTCCCAAAGTAATTACGTTACAGCTTTTAATTACCCCAATAACTGCTATTTCCCCAAAAGCCTTACATTTAGATATGGTGTTCTGACTCAGACCTCTCCACGTGGAGCAGCTTATTGTGTGCCACTTAGGTGTGGATCTAAAACTATAGACATACATTCCTCTCACTCTTTTTTCATTTCCACTGGTTAGCTCCTAGACACAGCACATTCTAGTTTCACCATGTAAACACAAGCATTATCCTTGTGGATCACAGAATAAGATAGAATCCTTAGATCTGAATCCTATAGATCTGTTTTACAGAACAGTAGACTATCATGTAAAAATTAAACTTGCTTTTTCTTTAAACCCCTATATTCAGGGATTTTGTTTTATAACAATTTAACCTTACACTGACTAATTCAGAAGAGAAAATATATCATTATACCCTAATATTTTATCAGGGGTCAGCTTATTTTTTTTATTTTAATAGGTTCTTCTTATTAAAATGTGAGCGAACACTGTACTAATGTTAAAACCATATTAGTGCCCATACCATACCACTTGGATTTTTCAGTATGCTCTGGTGAAATTCTAACAGTTGCTATATATTTATACCTTAGAGTTCTACTTCTAGTTTTGTGTAGGGTATCAACTAAAGTGTCAAAGTTAATATCCCCAGGGGTAACCCTCAAACAATGACCTAGGAGTTGTATTAATGTCCCAACTTCCTCAACCCTCATGAGGAATAATTCTAAAATGTATGCTTCACACTTTTTTTTTTTTTTTGCACCTTTCATTTTTGGTTTGTTTCTCTACAGAATTAAGTTCTCTATAGAATTAAGAACTTAGCTCTTTGTGGTAACTGGCTTACCTGTGTACTCTTTGATGATTTCCTCCATGTCTTTCCTCTCTTCCCTACCATATCTTTTAAACTCCCCAAATAAACTAATTTCTTGAATCCTTGCTTTATGGTCTGCTTCTGAAAGAACCCAAATTAAGACAGTCAGTTACTTCTTATTCATATCAATCTCAAACAATTCTCCGACATAGCCATTATTATTCTATCTTTGTGGACAAAGAAATACATTCCGTGGGAAGGTATAACATGACAAAGTCAGTGTCAGAACTAGGATTAGAACCCAGGACCATTTCATTCAGAACAACATGCTTCCAATATACTAGACTACATCAGAAGTTTTCCAATTATCTATTAATACATCTTTTAGTAGTTTTATGATTTAAGAATATATATATATACTATATATATATTTAGGGAAATGAGACAAAGTAGGTTCTACATTAGCCTATAATATTTTGTGTTAAAAAAAAAATCCTGATGATATGTTTTGTTAAACAGATATTTTTCAGCCTGAACAGGAAAAAAAAATGCAGTTTTAGGCTACATACTAACACAAATTTATTTCTCACTTTTTAAATTAACCAAATATTGACTAAAGCTAATTTATTTGAATAAGGCTGCTTCTTTTTTTTTTTTAATGAAATACCACTGTTTTCTATCTTGTTAATATTTTTACAGAATAACGTGTCTTCCCTCAGGTGTGGTCACTATAACTCTCCACTAACCAAATCTGCTTCTTAAGATGACTATACACACTTTCTAATAGCAGCCTACCTCTATTCACTTCCCTGTCAAGACTTGCATAAAGAAAAGGATTGTAGTTGAATGAATATCAAGCAATAAATAATTCATAAGGCTCCATTAGGGCTCAAATATTTTTGTATTTGAACAAAGAATTCAATCTATCTACCTGTGAAATTAATAGAATTTTGACTTTAGAATTTCAGAAACCAGTAAACAAACAAAATTCAGATATATCTGATGAGACAACTACCTTCCCTATGTTTTTCCTAATGCGAGTACTCCTAAGACTAATTCCATAAAAAGAAATACAGAGAGAACAATCTAAATCTGAGTAACAGGTTTCTTTATCTGTGTATAGTTATATCAATTAATTCTGTGCATTCTTTTAGACTTTAAGTTACTAGTCTGCCAGAAAAACTTTATAAAGTTCACACACACACAGGCAATATATGGTTAAAATAATGTTGTAAATAGCATGGAAGTATTACAAGGACCTAGAGAAAAAAAGCTGCTGTCTGTTTACTCTTCAACGCCACCAGATATAATCTAAACATTACATTCCTAAAAGGATATGCAATATCACTTACATTCAGCCTAGGCAATTGCATTCCTCTCCTGGTCTTAGCTGAACTCTGTGGCTTGATCTTAAGCTTTAATTATTTGAGGTAAACTAACCCTGTGGTCACGCTTGCCTCAACTGAAACTAATGTCAATATAGACAGGCATTTAAGGAGAATACTGAAATCTTAGAAACACTGATTATCTTCAGAAAATGCAATGAGTCTGTTCCTACTCTTATTGATGTCAGATTATTATAGGGAACGTTACATCACACAAAGTTTGAAAAAGAATGGAAGCCAGAATAAACAGAGCTGTACATCATAAGTCATAAGTATCACAGCAGACACAGTTTAGCTAATATAGTCATATTCATACAATTTTTGTCCAGACAGACAATGGTAATAAAGCAGAAATATGGACACTGGAACATGCTTATCTGCTTATAAAAATGTTGTTTTACATACCCATATAAATAAAAAGGACTTTGCTTATCTCCAGAAATGTACATACTTATATTTATCCAATGACTAACATGAGATTTTTATAAAGTTTAAATAATGAACTATATTTCAACTTAAAAATATTTCTACCTATTTCAAAAAACATAATATTGCTCAATATTTTACAGCATATCCTCATTTTAAACGCTCAAAACTTCAAAAAAAGATCTCATTGAAGATGTTGTCCTGCCTGATTGAACTTTTAAACAAAGTTACACATCAAGAGGTCAAGTAATGGTATAATGGTATTGTGTTACATGGGTTTGGTTTTTTTTTTTTCTAGTGCTCATTTACTGATGATACAAACAAGTACTTATAAGTCAAATGAGATGATCTCTTGGGTTTGCTTTAAAATTTACTTCAGATATTTTGGAAAAATAAAATTAAAAAGTGTAGATGAAACAATGAAGAATGTTGATAATTATTGAAACTGGATAATATGTATGAGGGCACTTGACAGTCTCATAGTACTATTTACCATAGCCAAGAGTTGGAAACAACCTAAGTGTTCATGGACAGATGAGTGGATAAAGAAGACATAATATATATAGTATTCCATTCCCATATTTTAGTAGCATTCCACTCTGTGTGTGTGTGTGTGTGTGTGTGAATACTACTTAATTATTCCTGCCATTTGCAACATGGATATATCTAGAGGATATTATGATTCCTGAAATAAGTCAGTCAGAGAAAAAGTGTGATTTCATGCACATCTGACATATAAAGAAAGAAACAAATGAACCAGATATAGCAAAAAAAACAAAACAAAACAAAACAAAAAAACCCTTTCAGAGCATATCTTTCATAGGATATGTCTAGTTACACTAGAGTATAGCTTTTAGTATATCTTGGACTTAAAAGGATATTTATTAATGGGGTTTGTGATTCTGTATTAAAGTTCACTCATGTATGAGGAGAAAGATTTTTTCAAAACTTACGCACATATAAGTACATTTGTTTTTCCACAAAATCAATTCCTTCGCCATTACACCCTAACTTAAAATAGACACAAGTTCTTACTTTGATGAACAGTGCTTGAGTGCCATCTGGTGCCTGTCCTCCACACAGCATGATCTTCCTCTGATCCTCTGGTGTGAGGACACCCTCACACCAGTCTGGTACTACAAACATCAAATTAAAATAAAAGCTCATGTGCAGGACAAAAGATCATCTTTCAAAGGTGGTAACCCTAACCCTCATACTACAATAAGATTTGTATTTTGAATTGTATAAATGACTGTTCTATGATGGTCGAAAACAATACCTGAAGCAAAAGGCAAAAAAAAAAAAAAAAGATACAATTCTTTTAAATAATTTGTCAAGTTTTAATATCTTGATTTAGTAGCATGAGTCACTGACAGTGAAATTTGAAATCAGAAAAGCAGGTGTCACATGTTTAGTATGAACTTAGTGTAAGTGACAAAAACTGTTCCTATTTCGAAGATACATTTGAAATATCATTTTTTCTCTATGCTTTTCCTGTCTTCTCCCTTAGTCAGAAAGTAAAGTCAAGAGAACAAGAAACAGTTATCACTCACTACAACTTTGTTTTGTTTAATAACTTACAAAAAACCACTATTTTCAGTAGTAAAATTGTAAACAGCGTTGTTCTTCTGAGATTGTTATGCATGTAACTCAGGATAAAGCAAAATATGAATTATGAGGAGATAATGATTTCTTTCATCCCTAGTGTCATCCAGAACTTTGAAATAAAAATGTAAGACAGAAGCAGTTAATAAAAACCCCATAGTCTTAAATTTGAAATGGATGTATTAGTCTGACGATGTTATTACTCTTAAAAAGAAATTCCTCATTCTTTTTACTGGAAAGGCCTAGAAACAATGATATACCAAAGGCATGACTTAATGAGTGATAATATGTCCACTTAGTGAAATAGTTATTAAATGCTTAAAGGACATAAATCTTTACAAATTGTATGTGATTGAAGACAGAAATTAAAAAAGGACAAGGATAGATACAAGATGATTTATTATGGCATTTGGGTATTTTCAAAGACTTTATTATTATTGTAATAGAATTATTTTTACAATAAGAATGTATTTTTAAGAGCCAAATTGTAAATTTAATTCCTTGGCTTATAGTGCTATTCATATATTATTGATATGAACTTTTGAAAATCAAGATCACTGACATAAAGACTATTCATTAGCCAAATAGACATTCTAGGTTCTGTATGGAATCCAGGTTGATCAACACAGGATTAGAGAATAAGAAAATGGAGCATCATGAAGACATTATGTAGTGGAAAGGAAATGAACTTTAGAGCCAAACCTATGTAACAGGTTGAAAATCAGCTTTATTGGCTACTGTGGGGTCTTGAGGAAGTCCTTTACCTTACCTCAGTTTTACCTCCCTTCCTTTAGTTTCCTCATTTGTGGAATGGTGATAACAACTACTCTATAGAGTTACTGCAATAAATTATAAGACAATAAATGATTAAAGTTGTTAATGCAATAGCTGGCACTAAAGAAAAGCTAAATAAATGTTGAGTCTCTCTCTCCTCCTCTCTCACTCCCTCCCCACCACTGTCAAAGATTCCAACTGTTAATTGTATATATTTTTAAAATGTATATCATCCTGTTACACCTAACTTCATTATCATTAATTATGAAGTTATACAGTCTCAGGGTATAACTATGATGGCCTGACAAATATGAAAAAAGAAATCTTTATTTTTAGGTGATTGGATTAAGTTTGATGAGTACATTTGGATTTTTTTCATTTAGCTAAGTCATAAATCTAAATTTGAAAATCAAATAATCTCATTCAAACCACTACTACTAACTTACAAATCCAAAATACAGTAATGTTAGCATAACAAATATTTATCAGAAGTTATTAATAAACCAAAAACAAGAAATTAGAAAGGGGAATAAAATAATGGATGTAAAGTCTTACCACAGCCACTGTCACTGCTTTCCAAAAGTTTCTGGGCATTGTATTTTGCTAAGAAATGCAAAGATGGAAAATTGTAGAAAATTATTTCTCTGTTTTTAAGAGCACAATCAAAAATTGTTTTCAAATAGTTCTTCTTTGGTTAGCTCAAAAGCAAAATAAAATGATAGTAAACAGATACTTTCATCTAGTTTGCAATGTTTCATTGTATATCCAGTCTATCCGATATGTTACTTTAATTATGTTTTTGTGTGGGAAATACTGTCTCCTACCAAAGCAAGTTCTTTATTTGGTCAGAGAGGAGTTTCAAAGAAAAGCAAGTAAGACAATTTTCGTTTACATACTAGTGGGAGTCAAGTCTGCATTGAGGAAATATTTGTCATGCTCACCACATTTTTGTCATATGCTTGTCTCACAGAGCCTGTATACAACTTCGAAGAAAGAAGAATGGCTGTTTTATATAATGTTGGAGAAAAACTTTTTGCCACCCTACAACATAGCCAGATAGTTACAAGATAATTATTTTTCTAAAATATAACTTCAATTCCAAATCTTGCTCAAAATATCATAAGGTCTTTTTCCTGACCCTTCGTTCCTCTATATTCCATCTGTAAGTTGAACCATCCAATATGTATCTTTTTCCTTATGACTTACTTTACTTTGCTTAGCATAATCCCTTCCAGCTTCATCCATGTTGCCTCAAATGGCACAAGTTAATTTTTTTTTTAATCACTGAGTAGTATTTTGTATATACAGAAAGGGAGGGGGAGGGAGAAGGATCAAAACAGGGGAGGGAAGAGCACAAGACACAGTGGAAATGGATCACAGTTGTTTTGATGGTGGGAGAACTACAGGGACTACACAGAAGGGGGGAAATAAAATATTGCCCAAAAATTAACAATGATGTAAGAAAATAAATTTAATTTAAAAAAATTCCTAAGGCCTACCTCTTGTCCCCTGCTTGACAATCTTCTCTCCAGTCTGCCACCAATGACTCCCTCACTCAAAATTACCCAGTAGCCGGATCTGATCAGTCCCCCTCCATATTATTGTTCACCCTGCTACTACTGCTTAAAATGAATTTTATCCAAATCCTAATAATAATCCCTCAAATCCCAGCTCAATTCCTCTCATTTATCAGAATTTTCTTAACCTTGTAGTTCACACAAGAATTCTCTCTGAATGTCCAAAGCAGCTCCTCCTAAATTTTCATTAACATTCAATAAAATACTCCTTTGTACCCTAGCCATTTTGAGTAAGTAGCCAGTTTTCACATTCTTAATGATTATTCATGTTGTTTTGCTAGTTTTTCTTTGGCTATTTATATTCTACAAAGTAGTGAAATCTTCTGATAGTTTTTTTTTCACTTTCTAACTTATTTCACTAAGTATTATCAATTCAAGATCTCTCTCCATTTTGTCCCAAATGGCACTATTTCATCTTTTTTAGCAGTTAAGTGGCATTTCGTTCAATATATATTCCAAAATTTATCTAGTCACTTGTTGATGGGCATATTAAGTTGCTTTCATAACTTGGCTATTGTGGATAATACTGCTATTAACATAAGAGTGTATAAAATTTTCATTTCATGTATAAAATTTTTCTTTGGGCAAATACCTAGAAGTGTTGCTAGATCATATGGTATCTCCATTTTCTTTGAGGCATCTCCACACTGTTTTCCATGGAAGCTGCGCCAAATTACATTCCTACCAAGAGTTAATGCATGATCCTTTATCTCCATATCCATAACATTTATTGTTTCCAATCATTTTGATACAGGCCATTCTCACAGGGGTGAGGCAATCTCATAGTGGTTTTGACTTGCATTTTCCTTATAATATAGAATTCGGAACATTTTTTTCATGAGCCCATAGGCCACATCTATGACTTCTTTGGAGAAATGTCAACTCAGTTCTCATTCAATATACCTGAAGATAGTGTCAGATATCACAAGTGCTCAGTCTCTCAAGAATGCCTACGACTTGTGAAACCAGTGACAAGCCCAACTTGCTAACTGTGTTACTGACCAATAGTCATAAACCAGAGATTCCTAAAACTCTCTTCTCAGCCTCAATTAATTTGCTAGAACAGCTCATGAATTCAGGAAACCCACTTATTACATTGGATCACCAACTCATTAAAAAAGATAGAGCTTACAAATAGCCAGATGGGAAACATGCATAGGATAAGGTATGGGGAAGGTCACTGATCATCTATGTCATCTCCAGGGGTGCTTCGCCCACCAAATCTCCACATATTTATAGCTCTCCAATATCTACTTTTGGGTTTTTATGGTGGTTTCACGATATATTCATGACTGATTAAATTATTGGCCATTGCCAACTAAATTCAATTCTCTAGACCCTCTACCCTCCTCAGAGGTCTGGAAGTTGGGAGTGGAAGTCCCAACTCTCTAATAAAATGGTTTTCTCCATTGGTGACCAACCCCCATTTTTAAGTATTACAAAAAAGTTAACTCATTGACAAACAAAAGACACATTATTACTCTCAACACTTAGGAATTTCAAAGGTTTGGGTATCTGTATACATAAAGACCAAAAAATATATATATTTGGCCATTTGAATGAATAAATTATATATTGCTGATAGATCACAATATCACAGACACCAATGAAGAAAAAATAATTACTACATTTCTGGGAGTTGTAATAATGCTCGCAGTTACTCACTCCCTTTATTTTAAATAAAATGTTTCCCTACTCCCTATGGACTTGGATATCTGAGTTGGTTTGGTCTGTGGAATATTCACTATGTACCACTTCCAAACAAAATTTTAGAGTAATTGTTAAGATTCTGAAAATTTCTTAATTCTTGTGCCCTCTGCCATAAGGACAGCAAGTTGTACATAAGGTTTTCTAGCTTAGGCCCCCCAATTAAAAGAGATGTATAGAAAGACTCAGCCTGCACTCTAGGATAAAATCACAACTTCCAACTAATAGCTAACAATATGAACCCAAACAAGAAATAAATATTTGTTACTGTAAACTGCTGAGAATTTGAGATTGTCATATAGTGAAAGCTGACTAATATAAGACCTCATATGCTGCAACTAATATGCCCTGTATCCAAAGCATCTCATTTAACTAACACGTTAGTCCTAATTTTTATATACTTTATTATCCTCATTTTACATGAAAACAAGTATGAGAACTAAAGTAACTAATGCAAGTCACAGTGCTAGGAGATATCAGAATCAGACACCTCTGGCATTGAGATTAGATTCTGCCACTTATTGAATGTAGTTTCATAGGCATAATACTATCTCATAAAAGCTCAGTCATATGTAAAATAGAGCTAATATTTAAGTTCTTCTCAAGTGTAGTTACAAGGGTTGTTGGGAGAATTATATTAAATAATGTGTGTGAAAGACCAAATGATTTAATGAGTGAATCTTTACTTACGTCATCCCTAAATTAAGCTCTGAGATAAAGATTTGGCATGGTAGTTTCCGAATTGTGTATGAGGAAGTGAGGAAAGTGAGAAAGAGAAAGAAAAATCAATAAAATGTTAGGTTATGATAGCTACATTGTAGCATAAACTGAATTCTACTTTTGTGCCTATGGCTAAATAATATACCATTGTGTAAATACATCACATGCTGTTTATTCATTCATCAATTGATGAACATTTGGATTGTCTTCACTTCACATAGCACTGCTATGAACATTTATGCCCAAGATCCTCTGTGTAAATTTATTTTAATTTTCTCATGGGAATATACATATGCAGGGGTAGAATTTCTGACTCACATTCTCAGTCTATGCTTAAATTTTTGAGGAATTTACAAACTGTCTTCCAATGATACACCATTTTATATTTCCACCAATAATGTGTGATGATTCTAATTCTTCCACGTCCCAACCTATACCTTTCATTATCTCTCTCTTTTCATTAAAAACTAGAGGGTGTGAAGTGGTATGTCATTGTGAGTTTGATCTGTAGTTCCCTAATAACTAATGGTGTTGAACATTATTTTCATGTTTATTGACTGTTTGTATATTACCATTGAAGAAACATCTATTCGTCTTTTGTTCATTTTTATTTTTTCCTGCTTCTGTTGAACCATTGAATGCTTGCTAATTTCTTTATTTTTTCTTTACCACTACCATCCCTTCTATGCTCTTTGTCCCTTTATCAGTCCCCTCCCTCATGAGAGTCCTCATGATGTTTGCTGACTTTCAATGGTTTTTAAAAGTGCTTTACATTATCAAATTTTCTGCTATGTAAATTCCAGTATTTGTTTTTATAGTTTTAACTTGCCTTATTACACATAATTCTTTCAAATTTCCTCCATTTTGTTGAAAATTACTGCATTTAATCTTTTCTTGTGGTTGAATAGTACTTGATAGTATGGCCACACCACAACTTCTTGATTCAATCATTCATATTTAGGTTGTTTCCATAATGCTGCTATGAACATTGTAGAACATATGGATTTTTGTGTGGAGAGTTTCAATTTCTTTGGCTATATGCCCAAGAGTTGGATTCCTGGGTTATATGGTATTTCCATTTTTAGCTTTTTAAGGTAAATCCAATTTGCTTTCCATATGTTGTACCAATTTACATTCCCACAAACAGTGTAATAGGGGTCCTCTTTCTTTGCAATCCCTCCATCACTTGCTATTGGAGGTCTTTTTAATATATGTGATTCAAACAGATGCAAAATGGTATCTCATTGTGATTTTTTTTAAAGATTGATTTATGCACACAAGAGCTGAGGTGCAGGCTGGGGTTGCAGTAGGTGAGAGAATTCACCAGAGACAGAGTGGGGAGCAGAACAGGAGACCGACTCAAATACACTCCCGAGGGCAGCAGCGGGTGAGGCAGGAGAGGTCTGCTGTGATTTTAACCTACATCTCTGCAATGGAAGTGATGAACATTCTTTAATGTCTATTAATCATCTGGATAATTCTAGTGCTGCCATTTATTAATTGGTTTTTTAGGTTTTTAATTGTTAAATTGTGTGAATTTTTTTTATATCTTAGATATTAATGCCTTATCAGTTTTATATTATATGAACATTTTCTTCATTCAGTACGGTGCCTTTTAAATCATCTTGTATTTTCTTTTATTGTATAAAAGCCTTTAAATCACATTTAATGTAATTTAACATATTTGGTTATTCCTTTCCCTTCAGGACAAGTTACCAAAAGCATCTTTTTTTTTCCCCTCCCTCTCTCCAAAGCATCTTTTATCATTGATGTCATGGAACAAATTTCCAAAGTTTTCATCTATGTATTTTATTGCTACAGATTTTATATTTAAATCTTTAACCTAATTTGAGTTTAGTTTTGTGTATTTTTACATAGCACCATTTATTAAAGAAACTGTCTTTTCTCCCACTGTATGGTCATAGCTGCTTAATCATAGATTAGATACTGATATGTCATAGATTTATTTCTGGGCTTTCAGGTACATTCCATTGATCCATGGACCTATTTTGTACCAAAACTATATATTTTAAGGACTGTTGCTTTATAGTAAAGTTTGAAATCAGCAAACATGACACCTGTTTCCTTTTTCCTCAATGTTGATTTTGCAATTCAAAGTCTTTTGTGGTGGCATAATTTCAATATTTTTGTCAACTTCTTTGAAAAATGTTGCTTGTATTTTTTATGGAAATTATGTTGAATTTATGTATCATTGTAGGCAAGATAATTATTTTGATTATGTGGTGTCTCTCCAACCATAAGCATGAAATACCCTTCTACCTCCTTATGTCATTATCTTAGTCCTTTAATAACATCTTATAGTTCTTATTGTGTAGGTCTTTTACCTCCTTACTTAGGTATTCTCCAGTGTATACTCTTGGTTCCTTTGTCATAGACTAACTGCTATATGAGTGTGGGTTTATTTCTGGACTTTTGATTCCATTCCATTGGTTTGTGTGTTATTTTGATTACTATAGCTTTGCAGTATAATTTGAAGTCTAAGAGTGGATATCATGATCCTTGCTCTTTTGTGTCAGGATTGCTTTGGCTATTCAGGGTCTTCTGTAGTTCCATATCAATTTAAGCAATGTTTGTTCTGTTTCTTTAAAGAATGTTATTGAAACTCTACATTGAATCTGTATATTTGAGTAATAGACCTATTCTTAAGAATACTTTGATGTTTAAAATGATAAACATTTTATTTTAGCACACTTTAAAAAAAAGAGTAACTTGAGGTTTTCAGGCACCCAGATGATTCCTTTCCTGGCAATATGCATAGCAGCTACTATCCCCCTTGTGTTTGTCAAACCCCACATGAATGAGAAATTCTGGCATAGATAGAGCAGAAAAGAGAAATAAACTGATCCTAAGGGAATGGTCTCTAAAAGCAGGACCCTGTTCATTGTAGCAAATCAATAAATATCTGTTGAAGGAATTAATTAGTTAATCCTGATAATTACTTACCAGTGTTCTCAAAGTTGCAATTCTTAATTTCAGTCAGTAATTATACTGTTTCTCTAACCTATCAACCAGAAATCAATCTGTCATTAGCCTTGAAAAGAAAATTCTCCTGGAATCCATCTGGAGGGAGAACTAGCCTACTAGTTTTTATATCAGAGATTAATCTGAGATACTGACTTACTCCCACATCTTGCAAAAATTAGAAAAAGTTGTTTGAACCTACAGAAATTCTCTAATAAACTCTGTGTGCACTTCTCATGACAGTGACTTTCCCTCCCAATGTGGCAGAAAATGCAATTTAAGCTAAGAATAGCAGAGAGAGAAAAAAGGAACATTTCACTCCTTGGTGACTCTACAAAGAACACTGTCATTTTCCATGAAATATTAAAAGAGAACAACAACAACAACAAAAATACACATTTATATTAAAAAAACAACCCAAAACTTTCCAGATGCATTGGTATATTCAAATAGAGTGACTCTGACACCAAGAGTCTTTTTTAAAATGTTACTAAGATTCACCATCTTTCCTGTAATCCTTTTTTTTTTTTTAAATGTCTACAAAGTTTCTTTCAGAAATAACATGTTTAGGGACTCCTGGTGGTACAAGGGGTTGAGCTCCGCACTGTGGGGCTTCTGCAGCTACTGCAATGTGAGTTCACCCTGGCCAGGAAGGGGACCCACATGGCAGACCTCTCCTGCTTGCCAGCTGCTCCCCTCAGCAGTGCATTTCAGTCGATCTTGCTGTTCTGTTCCCCACTCTGTCTCTGACCTGTACCACAGCTTTTGTATGCATAAGTAAATAAAATCTTTAAAAAAAAAAAACATGTTTATATGGAACTTTTAACAGAGTTTCAACATGTGACCATTGTAAGAATAATAATAATAATATCAGGAACTCATCTGTGGTAACAATTGTCTCTGCTTCTGAATAAAAGAGCTAATGTCAAAAACATTTTTAAAATCCAAGGTACCAAACTACAACACAAGTACAGTCCTCTGAACAGTAAAGAACTGGAGAGTCAGAAAGAAAAATTATTTCCTTTTCCTAATGAAAGATTGTTGCCTAAAAAGGGAATGAGGGACCACTTACCATTTCAAACTATTTATAAATTAACAGAACACTCATTATTAGCATTAGGACAATTAAGATTGTTATCGTTAAACTTTAAGCAAGAATTGAAGTTATTTCAGGAAACACATTGTGTACATGTATGTACACCTATGCAACAGGACAGAACAGGGCTACTTCTATACACAGTTGCAGCCGAAGAGTAGATAAATCGAGCACATTTTGTGTCCATATTCTTAGACTGAGTGTGTCCTAAAGACAGAATTGCAGAGCACAGAAAAGAATATATAGTTAATATTTATAGAAACTATACACATTCCACCACCAGATAAACAGTGGAATACTGCTCCAGTTACCAATATGCACTTCAAAATGCAAAGCTGACAAGCTCAGAAGTTGCAACTGTTTCCAAGACTCCCAGCTTTGAGGGTCCAAGTGCAGCACTCAGCTGCCATGCAAAGACAGAGTTCTAAATGTTATTTATTTAGAAACATAGCTCAGAGTTAGTACTAATGGTAACATGTGATTTAAAAAAAAATACATTTTGCAACCTTCAGTATTTGTATATTAGAAACAATCCAACAAAGTCCTTGTGAGCTTTTAACCCAATTATGTTCTCCACAAGATCAGATGTGGGTTTTTAATTGCTAACTTAATGATATTGTGAAAAAGAATAAACGCTTTAAGATGTCAAATATGTGCTGAGAGAAAAATTCTCCTTTTGTAATGATCCTTTTAGAAACTCAAGAGTGACCACTTTACAAAGACACCCTTGATGCATACTCATACATGTATTGCAAGGAAAAACCAAGAATGACAGACCAAGGAGATTTTTACAGGAAAACAAAAACAACTTCTTGACTCAGAGCCCTTGTTTATGGACCAGAGACAACATAATATAAGCACCTTCTGAGATATGGGTTTTTTTTCCTACATAGAAGAACTGGGGTATAGGCCAGAGGTGTGGGGGATGAGAGGATTCACCAGAGACGGAGTGGGGAGCAGAACAGGCAGATTTACTAAATTACACTGCTGAGGGGAACAGCAGGTGAGAAAGGAGAGTTGTGCTATACAATATATGGGTTAGCTCCCTGGTTAGGGATGAGACTCGGGCTATAGAGGTAATCCCTAGGCTGCTGGGGAAGCCCTGTCTGAAATATTTAAGGTGATATTTTTGTTGTCCTTTTTCTTTTGATAGTCGTTTTCTTTGTCATGTTCAAGTTAAGGGTGGGGAAATTTTGGGAAATGGTCCTGGAAGTTGAAATCCAAGGTAAAAGATGGTTTCTTTTTTTAGGCATACAAGGTTTAGTTTATATATCCCGTTCATCAGAAACAGATTCATTTTTCTTGTCATCTATGTAATCACATGAAATCTAACAGATTGAGTTTTGGGCTTGGTATCAGTAGGGATACTGGACACTTGATTTTGTCTCACTTACAATGTCAATCATCTTATTTATCCACTCCTGTGACCTTGAACGTAAACTCTTAGAAGATGCTACTGTATTGCTGCTTTTGTTTGCCTTTCTGGTTTGTTGTCATTCATTATTTTGGTGAATAGTCTACTGCCCTTTAGTTGCATCAAAGAATCTTTCATTTTTGTCTGAGGTTTTTATGACACCATTAAAAAAAATTTTTGTGTTTATTGATTTGGCTAGAAGTAGAATCTAAAAGGGAAGTTTAAAAGTTGTCTCACTTTTAAAATGTGTTCTGCCTTTGTGGATGAATTCATGCCATTTATAGAGGCTGATGAAGTCATCAAAACAATCATCACTTGCAGACTGCAAGTCTGTCCTTGTCTGCTTCATAATTTCAATTCTCTTTTTTCTTTGTAATCTTTCCCTCAAACTCTGTAACACAATTTCCTTGTTTTCCTTCTGTGTTTGTTGGCCTTCTTTTGAGATTTACTCTCTGAAGTAGTACTCTCTGCTCTCCTTGATCTTGACTACTTTGTTTCTTTTTAATCTTTTTTGGTTGCTGAACATCATTAGATTATAAGAATTCTTCTTGCCCTGACTCTGCTTTGCTTTGTTATCTTTCTCTTTCCTTCATTGATTTCCTTTTGTAGGTTTTCATCTTTTTTCTATATACATGAGCAAGGAATTGCATTTTGTTGCTGTTTTGCCAAAATTTGTGTTCAATCCTGGGTACTTAGTTCCTGGTATACTATTGTCAAACTCTTGCAGCTTCACATCTTTTAATGGCTTTAGAAACTGTTTCTCTTTTCTTCTTAGTTAACAACTAATAAAATTTGTGCAACTAGGGTATGCTGAACAGGAATTACTTTATAGGAAAAGAGAAAATAATGATGTTCATTTTTTATATGCTGGGTGAAAGTGAGGGGGGTTGATACTTTTGGATTTGCCTTTTTGTACTAATAGAAGGTGGAAGCCACCTAACTGTAGAAAATGACCATTTATAAACACAGGATGTTTCACCATGGGTGCCTCTTGGTAATGGGCTTGCATCTGTCTACCAATCTCTGACTTCTGGGGACACCTCCACACAGCTACCCCAAGAAGAGCTTCAATGCTAATGCTTGGCTAGGTGGAGGACTGCACACTTGCCAAGGATGATACTTCCATGCTCACTTACAGGATGAATCCATGCTCATGTCAGGTGAGCTTTCTATACCCTCGAGGAGTCCTTCTATAGTCATCTCAGGAAATCTTTCCATGCTGACCTGGGTGGGGTGGAGGGAGGTTGCTTCAATGCTCACCTTAAACAGTTCTTCCAAATTTGCCTTAGAGCTGCTCACCTTGGAGTAAGGCAAGGGGTGGGAGGAGGGTGCTCCCTTGCAGTTCTTGGGGAATGCTTCCATTTTTAGCTTGGAAGATGACTCACTGCTCCTCTCCTAGTCCACATTTACCTCTGTGGGAGTTCCTAGGTTTAGCTCAGGAGATGTATTCCTCCTTTCTCTAAAGGAGGCATAGACACTGCTGACTTGCAAAGCACAAAGGAAGCCTTCAGATCATCCTTGTTGTGACTATACAGAGGCATATTTACATACTGGATTAAAGTAGTCTGGGTGCCTGCAGTATCTTTTCCAGGAACTGATAATGAAGCAGCAATTTTGCTTCTTGCCATTTATGTTTTTGTTGGGACAAGAAGGTGAATATTAAATTACTCTTCTGAGTAAATTATTCATTATTATCAATTAATTATTTTAATTAATATTATCAATTACTAATTGGTAATCAGGTGGTTTTTCTTCCAGGTGTTCTATTTCTATAGATGGATGTCTTTTGCTGAGTATTCCATTCAAAGATGAGTTTCTTGTCTTGTTTTTTTTTCTTGGCAGAAGAATTCTGAAGATCTGCAGATGACATAGACATGTGTTTCTGTAAACCATAAGTCTCCTGTCTGAGTTTTCCTGTAGCTATTGAATATTTACCACCAGTTTAACTCTCAGGGCTCACTGTCATAGAGCCTTTCCATGACCATCTTTTTTGACAATAATCAAAACCATTGCTCTGATCCAGTATAGGATAAAAAATAGTTTTGAAATTTTCAATTTCTCCCACTATATCTTTCTTCCCCCCTCCCCACCCCTCTGCTGGTACTCTCCTCTGTTTGTCTTTTTCTTTCTGTACCCTTGGTTTCTATTTTTCTTCCATCTTTTTTTTTTTTTTATTGGTTCTTGGTCTTTCTTTTTCAAGCAGCTGTGTTTCTTTATTAGCATCTTGTCTTCCTTTTCCTTCCCAATGCTCCTTTACCAATTTTTGTTTTACCAATACATCATTTTTCAACACAGGTCCATCTATTATTGCTTTACATGTTGACCCTGTGTTTGCGTATTCAGGTGGGAAGTGTTAAGGCCCCACTAATTCTGTCTTTCTTCTACAAAAGTGTGAGCATCAGTATGACCCACTCCCTCTTCCTGCTTAGGGACATGTGCTATGGCAAGGGAGTAGTCTGCTGTCCTCAGAAAACTTGAAATAGCAGCTATGCCTTGGTCATTTTAAAGAAAGAACACTAGAATTGCTACTTAGTTAAAGCCTCCATGAGAATTAATAAGTTTAAAAAGTTAATAACCCCAATTTGTCATGGGATTATTATCCAAGGAATATGAAATTATCAACTCAAAAAATTATATATATATAGCGTTTTTTATTACACATAGCTAGGATATTGAAGCAACCTATGTGCTCACTGATAGAGGTTTAGATTAAGAAGATATGTTATAGCCACATAATGAAAGGAAAGGCCAAATGTCACCATTTATATGGAATTAGATGGAACTCAAGGGAATTGTGTGTAGTAAAACAGAAAAAAAAACAAATATTGGATATTTTCATATATGTGAGTAAAACAAGGAATCACAGCAAATGAATTGAAAAAGCAAATAATTATAAACTAGTTGGCACTCCTCTAAATAGTGAGATGTCTGAGATTAAGAGGAACAAGGAGGAAGAAAAGCTCAAAGAGTTATAAGGGATGATAACTGATTATTTTAAAAGAAATAAAATAAATATTAATTTCATCCAAAGCATCCACACAGAGATACTTAGAATGTTTCACCAAACATATGGTCACTTCAGGTCTGAGTAAAGTTGACACATGAAATTAGCCATGACATATACACCCTGGTATATAAAACTGAAAACACTAGTCAAAAACAGGAAACACAGCATGCACAGACTAATAAGATCATTGGTTTTGTTCCAAAAAGCAGAAAAGTAATAGTTAAATAATGAATCACACAAACAAACCAAAATTTCAGGCAGCTGCCTGCCCTGTGCTAGTGAGACTGAGAAAAGGTAAAGAGATATAGAGAGAAGAAAGAATGAAGGGTAAAAAGGAGGGAAGGAGGAAGAGAAGCAGGCAAGGAAAGTAAGGGGAAAACAGAGAAACTTCTGTTTCTAAAACAAACTTCAAACCTGAAATATGGCCCTAATTCCTTTTCTAGAAAGGCCTCCAGCAAAATCTGGACTGAGAAAATTCATTTGCTTCACAAATGGAAAATCAGAAAGGAATCAGAAAAGAATTCACTCACATGATATAATATCACAAAAGGGATGGTGAAGAAATGAAAAGTGAAAATAGGGCAGATAAGGAGCATTCACCAGAAGCCATTATCATGGAGTATATAAAAATTATGATAAAAAAATCTTGCCACAAAATTTAAAATATAAAGAAATAATTACATCTATTAAGCAAGAACCCAAATAAAAATGAGAACTCTGGAAAGAGATATGAGACATCAATAAATCATTAACTATCGATTAGTAAACCATTAGTCAATTTAAGACTAAAAGCATAAATACATAAAGAGGAAAATAATCATTTATTTAAAAAGAAATAAAAATAGTTTTGATAAAATTTGTTCACATCAAATACATTTTTTTTTCTTTAGATTGAATTCCTTTTTTTCTTTTTCTTTATTTATATATATTTGACATCAATTGTGGTCTCCATGGATTACCCACCACCACTTCACCGGTGCACTGTCACCTCAGTCCCTTGTGCTCTTTCTGCTCTCATCCCATTCCCTCCCCCTCCATACACACAAAGTGTTTCTGATTTGTCCTTGTCTTCTTGTATTTGTTGTGTTGTGGCTTGTTGTTGTTGTTTTTGTTATTCTTTCCTTGGTCCCTTATTTGGTTCCCTTATATTCCTCCCAGGAGTGAAACTATCTGGTATTTTTCTTTTGCTTTCTGACTTACTTAGCTGAGCATAATCCCTTCTAGCTCCATCCATGTTTCTACGAATGACTCTAGTTTATCTTTTTTGATTGCTGAATAGTATTCCATCATGTATATGTACCACATCTTCTTGATCCAGTCACCTATTTTTGCACATTTAGGTTCTTTTTCTCCACATCCTCGCCAAAATTTGTTGATGCTAGTTTTTTTTTGACATATGCCATTCTCACTGGGGTGAGGTGGTATCTCATAGTGGTTTTGATTTGTATTTCCTATTTGGAGAAATGTCTTTTTAGCTCTTCTGTCCATTTTTTGACTGGATTGTTTGGCTTTGTGAGAAGTCCCTTGTCAATAGTGTTGTATGCAAAGATTTTTTCCCAGTCAGTGGCGAGTCTGTTTGTTTTGCTTAGTATGTCTTTTGCTGTACAAAACCTTTTAAGTTTGATATAGTCCCAGCTGCTTATTTTTCCTTCACTATCTAGCCTTTGGATGCTGTGTCTTTAAAGATGTTACTGAGGTGTATGTCATGTAAAGTTTTGCCTACTATATATTTTATGGTTTCAGGTCTTATGTCTAATTCCTTAATCCGTTTTGAGTTGGCTTTTGTGCATGGTGAAAGGCAGAATTCTAGCTTCATTCTTTTGCATGTAGCAGCCCAGTTTGCCCAGCACCATTTATTGAACAAGGTGTCTTTATTTAATTGCATATTCTTAGCTCCTTTGTCAAAGATTAGTTGTTCATAAGTCTGTAGGTTTATTTCTGGGAAAATATTTGTAACTCATATCACTGAAAAATAATTAATAGATCTGGATTTATATCTGTCCTTTAAAAATCAATAAAAAGTCTAACAGGTCTACAAAAAAGTAGGCAAATTGTATGAAGACAATTAACTAAAAAGAAAACAAAAATGGTTCTTTTGCTACCAAAAAGTAGTTTGTCTCCCTCATGATAAAGATAAAGGCAAAACAACTCAGTGAGTTTTCTCTTATCAAACTGGCAAAGATGTAACAATTGATACACTTGATTTCCAAGCACTGGGAATGTCAATTGGCACAACCTCCAACTACAGATGTACCTACCCTCTGGCCTAACAATTTCACTATTGGAATTTATCTTCCAAATATATGCATTTATTTGCAAAATGATGAACACCAGCATTTTAGAATTATTAAAAAGTTAAAAATAAGTATCTATCAATAGGGAGTTATTAATAGATTACAGTACATCATATAATGTAATGTTCTACAGCTAGGAAAATGTGAGATTCACTACAATACCCAGCAGAAAACTTTGCATGTAGCTACTACTTTGCATGAACAAATTACTGAGCGACTAGAAGGAAGGATGAAAGAGAGGGAGGGAGTGAGTGACAGATGGAAGGAAGAAACACAGTAGAGAACTCTAGGCACTGATATAACTTCTAAGGTACATTAAGTGGGGAAAAAAGGTACAGAAAATGATGTATAGTATGCTAAGTGAAAAGTGACTTGTCAATATATTTACTTTATTAGGTAATTATCTCTGGAAGGATACACAAGAAATTCATAATAATGATTACTTTTAAGGAGGAAATGCAAGATCTGGAACATTAAAGCAGAATATCTGTTGTTTTCATTTTGAGTTTATAACCATAGAGATATATAATGTATCATTAAAAACTATATTTAACATCGTTAATAATGTTTAATTAACAAAAAAATATAAATGATATTTATTAATAGATAGTTTTGGTTATAAATACATATTAACCACAAAAGGAACTATTAGGTAACTATCTTCTACCCAAATCTAAGTCTAAACCCATGCAAAAAGATGATACCCTTTCTACTAAACTTTCCCACTACAGCCCCATGTTGGTATCTATCTGTGTCAGTAATTTTGGTGTCCTTTCTGATACATTTTCCATCCTTCTTTGGGTTCAGCAGGACATTTGAGAGAAAAAAGACAGTGAGATTTGGGTATTTATTTTCCTGGTTCCTGTCTGGCCCACTGCTCCAGTAGATCTACCTGTTCTGCTTCCCACTCTGTCTCTGGTTAAACCTCTCACCACCACCCCCCACCCCACCCCAGTACCTGTGACCTATATCTATACCAGTTCTTGTATGCATACATAAATGAAATAAATTTTTTTTAAAAAAACCTTTGAATTTTCATTGGATCCCACAAATTGTACAGGCATCTCTTAAGGCATCTCTTAAGATGTCCCCTAATCCCTTCCCCTTAGTGCAGGCTGAATGTGGTAACTCACTTCTAACAAATAGAATACAGGAAAGCGGTGAAATTAAAATGTCCCTTCCAAGATTAGATTACAAAAAACTATAGCTTCCCTTTTGTTCTCTCTCTCTCTCTCTCTCTGTCTCTATCTCTCTCTTCCTTTTTCTGTCATCTATCATGGTGTAAGCTGCTCACATGAGAGAAATTGGAATCTTCAGTCAAGAATTTGTCAAGTACCAAAAAGAATGATCTTGGAAGCATGTTGTCCCACAGTGAAACCTTCAGATGAGACTGCAGCCCTATCTAATACTTTGTTTGAAGCCTGTCAAAGAACTTAAGACAGAGGTACCCTAGACTCCTAACTAACAGAAACTGTGAGATAATAAATAACTGTTGCTTTAAATTGCTGAATTTGGGCATAAACTGTTATGCATTACTAGATAACTAATGTAATAGACAACTAATACAAATCCTCAAAATAAGATCACTACCATACAGAATTCTTAAATAGATTATAAAATTTATTAATGCTGAAATTACAAAACTATAACATGTTGGTAAATTTTTAGGATAAGAATCTGTTCTACTCTTGATTCCTGGTGAAACCTCACTTTATTCTGAGTACCAGTAGTTTATTAACCTCTGACAAAACTGAAGCAAAGTAACGTTTCCCCCACCTTTTTCAACTGCACCCATTAATGAAGGTGTATTTTACTGAAGTATATCTTGTTTCATTTATTTTTATTCTCCTGGATGACTGCAGTAAAATGATCGATTTCCTGAGTTCTAGGCTACTGAGCAGGAACTACATGCTGAACATATAATTATATATACTTGCATATACATGAGATTATTTTGCATAAAAGTATTTTTAAACTGCTAAAAGAAACACATATAAGATATTAATTCTGTCATAGTTCTTATTATCTATCACTGTCGCAACTATGACCTTCCCAGTGACCTACATTGACTTTCTTAGCAAGTCCTAAAGTAAATAACAGATAAAGAATTCACAAACCTGTAATTTCCTCTATTAATATGTTTCTTATCTTAAAGTGTTTGCTCTGTGACAGCAAAGAGTGTCTGTATATACAAATGTTTAGCACCTTGGGCTCTGTGGATAGATTTCAGTAAGCCTTCTTTGTGTTTTGTAGCATATGAATATTTTCCTCATTTTTAAAATATTAAATCAGATTTAAGAAACCAACATTATGTTTGTTGAAAAGCTATAAATTCCTTGCTGTGTAGTAACATTTAAGAGGAAAACAAGACATTTTATCATAATGGAGGTAAATTAAAGATTAATTTACCTGCAACAGAAATAATTCTAATTGTGTGGCAATTATAGACTTAAAATCTTGAAAACAGGCATTCAGTAAAACACAGCAGACTGAAAACATAAAATGAAGCCCCACTAAAATGACAGGAAGCAGATTTTTTAAAACCACAAAGAGAAGGAGAATGTGTAAAAATATCATAGCCACATTTTGGAGGCTGAAAACAGATGGATGAGTGGTAATTGATTTAACAAGCCAGAGAATACTAAAACCTAAACCAGCAGAAGATAAACACAGAAACAGATTGCAAGATTCCAGCTATCTTCAGAAAACTGAGGCAGCAACAGCTTTGAAACAGTGGTACAGGTGGATATCAAAATAAAAGATTGATGGAAACATTGTATACTAAGACACTTTTCTCCCCTTCTAGTTCCCCAGATATCTCTCCTAATAATAGGGACTGTCCTAGGAGACAATTTAATATTTTCTCTCTAGAGGACTTGCACCACAGAGAATTTGAACTCAAGGTCAAGATACTGAAACATTATGATCAGGTAAAATTTAAATTAGTGAGTAATGATAGCTGTGGTCCCTATTCATAGGCAAATAGATGATTTACTTTAGCCCAATAGAAAGGTTAGGAAAGATTCTGATAATCAGGTCCTGCCAAGATGATCCTATAATAAAATTTACTTGTTAACTAGTTCAAAAACATTCAGAATTGCAAAAAGTCTCTCACTGCCTTACCATTTAAAATGAGTGTATTGTCAAGGATCCCAGGCGGTAGAGGAAAAGTCCCTGCCATGAAGATAGTAATGAAAATATAAATCTATAGAAAGAACTTGGAGTGACTACACATGCAGAAAGAAGTGTAAGACATTCAAGATTTTTTTTAATTGTTAGAAATTAAATACATAAAAGCCACTTCCCCTCCTTACCATGATAGTATGACTATGACTGGTTTGAGGCTAGCCCTCTCAGTATTAAAAAAAAAAAATCATAAAAATATATGAATTAGTTGTTCTTAAATGTTAAACAACTAGAGTACAGAACAGTGATCCCTAAGGAAAGGGAAATATATAAGGAGAGCAACCACACAACTGACTGAAATTTCCCTTGGAAGCATGCCCTACCATGGCATAGAGAGGTAGAGGTTAAAATACAGAGGTCTCATTTCCTCTGTGGAGATAGAGATCAGAGTTATGTTGAGGCTGGAACTTGTGGAAAATATATTAAAAATTAACCAGCCAAAAACTTTTTAATTTCAAAGTAAACACATAATTTATCAGAGGAAAAAAATGTAATCTTGGTATACTACATGAATAAAGTTACAATAATTTGAACACTAGAAATTTAGCTAACAAAATGTACTATATAGCTAAAAATGATGGAAGAATTAAAGAGATTATCTGTCATTGTTGAGGGTTTAAGTGTATAAAGGGGTTGATCCTCATCTTGTATAGTTGCAAATCAATAGAAACATTAAGAAAAAGCTTAAATAGTATATTTAAATTTATGGAGGCAGATGTCAGGAGAAAAAAAGAGAAGATTTGAAAACACAAGTGGGGAAGGGAATCCTGAGTAACACTCGTCCAACAATGGACCACTGATTTTCCTTTCAATTTAGAGGATTATTTAATTTTTTTAAACTACCATATACATTCAAACTTGGATTTTAAAAAGCCTTATTTGTACTCACTAATTATAATTCTAAATTTGATTCAACTTTAAATTCAATGCTGTTAGGGAGACATTAATATTTTTTTTCTTTTTACTCAAAACAATTTTATTTGACAACATAGAGAAATATTCTGAAAACTAAATCATATACATTATAAAATATAGCAACAATGGAAAATTATCTTTAGAAACTGAACTATAGGGCCTCCCTGGTGGCGTAAGGGGTTGAATGCCACAATGTGGCACAGCCGCTGCAGTACAAGTACATTCCCTGGCCAGGGAGGGAACCCACATAGCACAGCAGACCTCTCCTGCCTCACCACCCGCTGTTCCCCTCAGTTGTGTATTTCAGTCAATCTGCCTGTCCTGTTCTCCACTCTGTCTCTGGTGAATTCTCTCACTCCCGCGCCTCTGGGCTGTACCCCAGTTCTAGTATGCATAAATAAATAAATCTTAAAAAAAAAAGAATAAAAAAATAAACCAACTAAACTGTATTTGTACATAGCAGTATCTAAAATGTAAGATTACTATATAGTATATGCTATCATTAAAACTGATTTTTTGAAATGACATTATGAACAGGCATAAAAAGGTATTATCATATTAGTTATTGATCAAAAATGTAGGCAATGCACATTTAGTTGACCCAAAAGAGGAATTACTCATAATGCTAATGTACACTTCAAGATTTTTTTTTTAATTTTTTTTAACACCTTCTCAGATGATAATTTTCTGGGGCAGGGAGAGAGGGAGGAGATAATTATTTCTTTGCTTTTTTATAATAGGTAAAATTATATTGATTTTTACACCTTGACAAAGTCACAAGTTTTGCTCAAATTTTGGATATAACTTTTTTAAATTCATTCTGATATATTAAAAAATACTATGTGTCACTTAATGTCTTTGTTCCCAAATGATGAAAGGAAAAAGGGAAAAGTAAAGGGAAGTGGGGAGGAAAAGAAAGAAGAATGAAAAGAAAATGTTTCATGGAGTTTAAATTCTAGAGTGTGGTTTAATTCATTCCAAAGCTTAGAGAAGAAAGCCTTTCTGCTATTCAGTCCACCTACTGTTTCCTTTGCCACCTCAACAATCAAGTCTCAGTAAATCAGAACTCAAGCAGAAACCAAGAACATCAAAAAGTGTCATCCTTTTTCAAATGCTACACTCAAAATAGAATAAAGTGTTTTAGTCACAAAATTTTATATAGGGTTAACTACAAATTCTGTAGTGTCACTAACTGCCAGAACCTTCAGAATCATCAGTTCTGTTTACTCATAAATCTAATGACTCCATTATTTTCTTAAAAATCAAATGAAGACCTTATATTGCCTCTTCCTGTTTTCTTTCCTTCTCATTAACTTCTTTTTCCTATTATATATTTCTATTTCCTATTATATATTCCTATTATATATTTCCTATTATATATTTCTCATTAACTTTCTTTCCTGTCCACTCCTCATTTTCCCACTTCCCTTCTCTGCACAGGGTGATGAAGAGATGTGCAAGTGTGTATCAACTGCCTGCATCCAAGAGACAGTGCAAAGCAGGGAGGAGGAAACCTTGAGAAGTTCATAAATGGTGTGTTCACCAGAACCAGAAGATGTAGGACAAGGTAAGGTGGGGGTTTGCATGGAAAAAGGTGAGTAAAGGCCAAATAGAATCTTGACATGTTTAATTGAAATTGGAGGTATAAGTATAAAGGCATGGTCTTAAGATTTTTTTCAATGCGATATATTCAGACTATTCTTTCTTCAGTGAGCAATGAGCCGACTGGCACTGATGGTATTACCTACAGAAATCTTATGGTAAAAAAGAGGTAAGAAATAGTTTTCTTCTTGTTTTCTCTTAAAGATCACTGACCAAAATCAAAAGCAATTTAATTGCAAAGGAAAAATGAAAATGAAATAACAGAACATGTTTATTTATACACTACATTGTTCAGAGAATATAAAAACTAATGCAATTTTGAAAAATTAAAATACAGTTTCCTTCAGTATATATATTAATTCAGTGTTTATGAAACAAAATACACTTCAATATATATGCCATACTGTGGCAAATACAACATAAAAAGGGTCTGCAGATTGAGTACAAGAAAAAGCCTATATGGAAGTTGAAAACAGCATTCTGGCTGGCAGTAAAATTGCACAGCTGGTGCCATTTGGAGAATAAAAAGAGAAAATGTTTTAAAACCTAGCAATTTCTGATAAGACTCTCAAAAAACTCCCAGTTTCTTAAAAATATTTTTTGTTAACTTGAAACATCATGTTCTCCATTTTCTCTATAGGTTTAATAATGCCAGTCAATATTCAAAGAGGATGTTTACTTTAGAACTTGAGAGAATGACATTAAAAATCATATAGTATGATTAATTAGATTAAAAAGCAACAAGGGGAAAATAATCTCACCAATAATTCAAATATAGAATAACAGTCATCTTTAAAAATACTGTGGTAAAATTGGAGTAAATGATCACTAATGCAATAAAAAGATGAGCACAAAAAATAGACCTTGTTATAGGCTTTAATATGAGATGAATGAGGAACTACAAATCAATAAAGACAAAACATTTTTAAATATGTCAATTTGTGAATTTTGAAAAAAGATACAAATATTTAACTCATCCTCTATTCTCCAATAAAATTCAATAGATTGAGTAGTAGAATCAAAACCAAAGGAAAAAAGACTAAAAAGTGATAATCAAACATATGATGAAATTTGTTAAATACATGTGATCTAATATTGACAATATAAAAAAATAACACATATAGACCTAGAAAATTTAATTGAAATACAAAAGAAAATGACAGGAGGGGCCTCCCTGGTGATGCGAGGAGTTAAGTTGCAGCACAATGAAAACTGTCGCAGCCACTGCAGCATGAGTTCAATCCCCAGCCAGGGAGCTGATCTACATGTGGTGTAGCAGACCTCTCCTGTCTGGGTCTACTGCTCCCCTCAGCAGTGTACTTCAATCTGCCTGTTTTCCCTACTCTGTCTCTTGTGAATCCTCTCACGCCCACACCTCTGACCTGTACCCCAGTTCTTGTATGCATAAATAAATAAGTCTTTAAAAAAAAAGAAAATAACAAACAGGAAAAAGAATCTTAGTAAGAAAAATGACAATAAAGGGCTTACTTCTTTGTAAGTTTATACAAGTCAATAAGAAAATTACAAATATCAGTCAGTAATTCTCAAATAAAGTTCCTACCAAAAATTAGAAAAAAATCCTTTCAACTTATCAAAGAAAGCTATAATTTAAAAAGCAATGCTTCTGCTCAAAATGCAAGATACTACTGTGGTAGACTCTTACCCCAGTGAACTAGTTATACTCATGTCCTTGAGTAGTCCTATCCTTTATTCACTCTAGCCTCAGTCATTTACCTTTCTTTGGCAACTGAGACATTAGCAAGAGTGATGGGAGCAGATTAATGAGACTTGCACATTGGATTGATCTTTTTGGAACACTCTTCTTGGAAATCATTTGCCATCCTGAAGATTGAGCTGGACCACTAAATGATTAGAGGATATATTGAGGGAGAGCCTGAGGATGGTAAGTCATCTTGGATATTCTATCCCTTGCTTATACTTCAGTGAAATGAAACCACATGAGGGGCCTCAGTTATTCCATGTAGGAAAGAATCTCCCAGGTAGCTAACAGAATTATGAGAAATAAGAAATCGTCATTATTTTAAGGCACTATGTTTGGGGATAGTTTGTTATGAGCACTAAATAATGTAATATTTTCTTCATACCACCAAAACAAAAATAAATAAAAATATGCATTAAAGTAAAAAGCTGCTCACAGCAAAGGAAACCATCAACAAAATGAAAAGGCACAGAATGGGAGAAAAGATAATGCAAATCATATATTTAACAAGGAGTTAATATCTGAAATATATAGAAATACTCATATGATTCTACAGCAATAAAGAAATCTGATTAAAAATCTAAAAATGGGCAGAGATGGTCATGGGTACTATGGTAGTGGGAGAACTACAGAGACTACACCTGAGGGAGAAATCAAATACTGTCCAAAAATTATCAGTGATGTAACAAAATAAATTAATTTAATAAATGAAAAAAATGGGCAGAGAGTTTTGAGTACTTTTTTTTTTTTAATTTTTTTTATTTACACATACAAGAGCTGGGGTACAAGCCAGAATCGTGGGAGGTGAGAGGATACACCAGAGAACAGAGTGGGGAACAGAGTGGGAGGCAGATCTACTGAAACACACTGCTGAGGGGAGCAGCAGGCAAGGCAGGAAAGGCAGGAGAGATCTGCTGCACCATGTGCTGCAGTGACTACAGTTTGCTTCACAGTGCATTGCTTAACCCATTGCGCCACCAGGGAGACCCCATTTCTGAATACTTTTTAAAGAAGACATATACATGGCTAACAGGTACATGAAAAGGTGTTCAACATCACTAATCATCAGAAAAATTGCATATAAAAACCACATTAAGATATTACCTCATGCCTGTTAGAATGTATTGGTAAGGATATAGAGAAAAGATAACCTTGTACACTGGTGGTAGGAATGTAAACGTTGCAATCACTATGAAAAATGGTATAGCGTTTCCTAAAAAATGAAAAATAGAACCACCATATGATCCAGCAAAACTACTTCTAATTATCAAAAAAAAAGATACTAACCTAAAAAGACATATGTATCCCCATACTCACTGTATTTTATCATTTACAATAGTTAAGAAATGGAAACAACCTAACTGTACAATGATGGATAAAGAAAATGTGGGATGTACATATAATAGAATATTAGTCGGCCATTAAAAGGAGTAAATTCTGCTATTTGTAAGAACATGGGTGGATCTGAAGGGCACTATACTGAGTAAAATAAGTCAAGCAGAGAAAATACCATACTCTCTCACTTATTAATGGAATAAAAAAAATCTCAAAAACTGATAGATAAAGAGAACAGATTGGTGACTGCCAGAAGTGAGATATTGGGGAAACGATACAAACTTCCAGTTATAAAACAAATAAGACCTGGGGATATAATATATGGGACTATAGTTAATAATACTCAGTTGTATACTTAAAATTCTCTGAGAGCAAATCTTAAAAGTTTAGAAATTTTAACTCTAGTGATGGATATCATATAAAATTATTGTGGTGATCATTTTGCAATGCATACACACATTGAATCACTATTTTGCTGCCCAAAATGTTACATGTCCTTTGTATCTCAACTAAGAAATGATGACAATAGAATGTACCATTTACTCCATATAACTTGCTTGCCTATGTTGCCTATTTTGAGCCTGATTCTCCCTTTATGGTATAAGAATAGATTTTTTTTTTTTTACAAAATCTTACTTAGTATTCATTTACATAACTATGTAATTTTGGAAGTACAATCAACTCAAACATACTTCATTCCACTTACCCATTACAAAAGCCCCAGTGCCAGTGCAAACTCATATTACCCTATCCCATGCCTCCTACCCCTTTCCCTCGCCTTTAGTAACCACTTTGTTTTTCATCTTAAAAGTTATTTTTGTTGTATTTTGCTAGTGTGTTTTCTTTGGTTACTTACATTGCACAAATGAAACCATCTGAATTTTTTTTCATTTTTTGATTCATTTTGCTTAGAATAGTCACTTCAAGAGCCATACATTGTGCCCAAAAGGCACTCTTATCATTTTTAATAGCAGAGTAGTATCCCATTGAGTATATATTCCACTGAGTAATTTATTATCAAGTCTTCTGTCAATGGGCATTTAGTTTGATTCCATGTCTTGGTTATTGTGAATAATGTTGCTGTGAACATAGGAGTACACAATTCTTTTTGTTTTAGTGTTTTCATATTCTTTGGGCAAAACCTTGGAGTAGTATTGATGGATCATAAAGTTTCAATTTTTAATTCTTTAAGGATTCGCCATATTGTTTTCCATGTGGACTGCACAAATTTAAATTCCCACCAATAATGAATGAGTACTCCATTTCCTAACATCCTTGCTAATATTTGTTGTTACCAATCTTTTTTATATAGGTAGTCTCACAGGGGTGAGATTATAGCTTTCTGTGGTTTTGACTTGTGTTTCTCTTACAATAGTGTATCAGGCATTTTTTCATGTGCTGTGAACCATCTTTGTGCTTTCTTTGGAGAAGAAAGGTTGTATAATTCTAAAAATTTTCACTTTTCTAGGTTGTCTAATTTGTTTGCACATGATTATTTATGTTAGTATCTTATGAACCTTTGTGTTTTTGTGCTATCTGCCATAATTTTACCTCTTTCATATCTGAATTTTTTTTAGGGTTTTCTCTCTTTTTCTTGGTGAGTCTAGCTAAGGGTTTATCAATTTCATTTATCCTTTCAAAGAACCAGCTCTTTGTTTCACTGATCTTTTATACTGTCTTTTTTGTTTCTATTACATTTATTTCTCTAATTTTTACTATTTCTTTCCTTCTGATGATTTTTGGTTTAATTTAGTCTTCTTTTTCTAGTTCCTTCAGATGTAAAGTTAGATGGTTTATTTAAAACATTTATTGTTGTGGGCCTGTATTGCTATGTACTTCGTGCTTACTATCTCTTTTGCTATATTCTATATATCTATGTTTTACTATATTCTGTAAAGTCTGGTAGCTTGTCTCTTTACTTTCATGGGAGAGTAAACTGGTACAGTATAACACTCTTAGGATGTAGTTTAGCAATAGTTTTCAATGATCTTAAAAATATTCATTAAACCCACTCAACTTCAGTCATTTCACTTCTAAGAATCTAGTCAGAGTAAAAAATACTCAAATATAAGGAAGACACTTTTATAAACATGTCCACTGCATTCTTAGTATTGAGAAACGAAAGCATCTACACCTACACCCCTTTACTATTCGGTTACCTTTACTAACAAGAGTATTGTTTCATTGTCTTTGTCAATATAATGTTACTATTCTAAAAAGTTTTTGATATATAAATATTGAAATTATATTTATTGTTCATGTCTGGAACACTTAGCCAACACATTAAAAAAAATCTTTAAAGATGTTTCAATTTTCAATAGTTCATACTATAAACAACTCTCTTTTCAGTCTTCAAAATCTTAGCTTCAGAACTTTTGCCTTGCCTGTCTTCCAGTGAATTCTGAATTATTGTGTAAAGATTGTTAATTACCCTTAGTCCAGCCCTCTTATTGAAAGACCTGCCTTAAACCACACTCACAAAAGTCTTCTAAATACCTAATTTTGCCCTCATCCTTTTGAGACATTACTACAATTTTATCAATATAGTGGTTTTCCTTACAAGATAAGCAATAAATTGAGGTTTGCCTTATCATCAGATTTTGTTAGTGGTATTTTAGGGGAGCTAGCATTTGATAAAATGAAACACAAGACTGGAAATAATATATTAAAGTCTGATTAAGTAATTGTTATTAAGTAAAATATAGCACAATATGCAAAAAAATGGAGAAATATCAATAAGTGGAAAATGCTTAGGCTTAAGTTAAATACAACAAAATTATAATGTGATTCCAACTATGCATTCTGTAAAGCATGTTAAGAAAGGAAGGGCAAGAGAGGAAGAAAGGAAGGAGTAAGGGAACCAGAGAGCAAGAGAACAGCTAACTGTTTGCCTCCAAGTGTTGAAATACAAATGATATTTTTGCACTTATTCAAATATTCTTTAATGAGAAATATTTAAATGAATTTTAGCATTATTTTAAAAATAATTTTGAACAGTACTAGCTAAAAATATAAATAATATGTAATGATCTTTCCCATCTTTGTAAGCAATGTATGCAATGGCTATGACATCATGTGAACTGAAGGGATATAATTCATGTAATGCTGTCTCTTCAGACTACTGAAGCATGTCAAAACCTTCAAAAATCAAATTAAAAGATATCAGACTACTGGTGAAAAGAGACCCTAACTGGTAATTGAAGAAAATGACAGACTATTTAAATCAGGCAGGAATACTTCTCTGAATATAAATAATCATTATACTACTTATCCTAAAATCAGTGTGGTTTCAATAACCCCTATATTGTCTTGTATATGTGACAAGATTTAAATTATTTACATGTGTAGATGCACAGCTTTTTCCCTTCACTTCTCCCTCAACTGCTCAACTTCTCCCTCAACTCCCAGAAAGCTTTTAGGTTATGACTACATAAGCTTCCTCTTTGCTCCCTTAGGAGCAAAGAGAAAGGCATAAAAAAAGAACCACAGTTCTCACAGGACTGCAGGTTTCTGGGAGCATATGGATTAGTGACCCAGAGGCTGGGAGGAAAGTGGCAATTAAGAAACTAAAGTAGGAAGGGAGAGAGTTTTGGAAATTTCAAAATATTAGAGATCTGAATGGCTAGGGGATTTTAATTAGAGTTTTCATGAGCTAAGTAATTAGACCTCCTTAAACTTCTATGAGAGACGTCAATCAGGACGAACTATCTTTTAGACTGTGCTTTTTAAGTATACCACCACTCACATACAAAACCACATGGGCATCCTTTCGCTTCACTATTGTGATAAACATAAGTTAAGCTCTGAGTTATAAAGGAATGTCTATATATATTTTTAAATACTATGCATAATGAAAATAGAAAACAATTGAAAAGCAAGTCTGGATTTTTATCTAGAATTTCCACAAAGGAAAGATTACAGGGTATGGTAGTTAAGTGTACAGTGACTAGAAAAATATGTTTGATAGTGAAGAACTCCGTATCTGGATCTATCATAGTTTGGGTGAAAAATCTCCCCAACTATCAATGCCTTTTACTCTGTTTTCTATACTCAATCAAACATTATTTGGTTTCTTGATTACTTAGTACCAAGCAAATAGATATACCAGCAAATGGGTGCTAGAAAACAGACACAAGTAATATAATGAATGGCAACATGATATTTTCAAAATCAATAGTGATCTTTCAGTGTGTGTATACCCTTTCAGTGTGTGTATACCATACACACAAACTTATTATGTGCTTGGTTAGAGAGTAAAGTAGTTAACCTGAGATCTGTGATTTATTAAAATTCCAGAACTCTAAAGAAGAGAGACCGAGTCGAGTAATTTACCAGGGTTTAGTGCTGGTTGATGTGGACCAGATATTACTTCAGATATATTAAAACAAAGTATAACAAAGGGGAAAAAAACTAGGATATTTTTATGATTAATAAATTATTGAGTATTAATTTAAAATTTGCAGAAATGCTGTGACATGTTGGTCAATGATAATAATATGAATCCCGTTAACATGCTAGAAAATAGCATTTCTTTGAAGAAATTTTATGTGGGGTGAGGTATCTTGGTATCTGCCAATCAGAGCACAATCTTCATACATTGAAAACCAATCACCTGTTGGTCTCCTCAGCCATAAATACTTGTAAGAATAACAATATTAATATTAATCACATCAGCACTAGCAATAATAGTCCCAACAATCTTGAGTCTCAAGAATATTTGGTGGTGTTTTTTTTTATATTTGTATATGTGTAATTGAAATCATCCTCATCAATGCTACACTATAGAATGGAGTCAACCTTATAAAGGCTCTTATTTCAAGCCATCAAAATGGATTTGTTCTTCAAAAACACCAAAAGACCTTGTTATACTACTATGTCATCTCTAATATTCTGGCATATAGAAACATTCATAAGGAATTCCAGAACTTTTGTGTATATAAAGCTCATGGATAATATACATTAAATAATAAGTATGACTGAATTTTTTAAAATATTGAGTTATAATAAATAAGAGCATATAAATACAAATAAATATACAAGAAGGCTGGTAGACAGGATTTAGGAATCTTCTGAGTTTGTTTCATGGGTATACCACATATATAAATAATTTTTTGGCAAGGGATTAAATTTTGATGACTAAAGGTTAAATTCACATTAAAAATGTTAGAAATATCTGAAAAATCTAAGAATACTTATGTTTTGGTTAAGCTGACTTAGATGAGGGGCCTCCCTGGTGGCGCAGTGGGTTAAGCAACGCACTATGAAGCAAACCGCAGCCACTGCAGCACGAGTTCGATCCCTGCCGCCGGCCAGGGAGGGGACCCACATGGCGCAGCAAACCTCTCCTGTCTCCCTGCTGCTCCCCTCAGCAGTGTGTTCCGGTCCATCTGCCTGTTCTGCTCCCTGCTCTGTCTGGTGGATTCTCTCACCTCCCCGCACCTCTGGCCTGTACCCCAGTGCTTGTATGCATACATAAATAAATCTTTAAAAAAAAAAAAATAAGCTGACTTAGATGAAAAGTGACATCACTGGTGCCATATAAAATAGGATTAGAGAAAGCCACCACAGAAAAATCTACTTCACTGTCCTCTTTAAACTGGATCTGACCACTAGCCTGGTCCTAACCATCAACATTTAAAGTATCCAGTAAGAGTGAGAATACCCTGTTTGAAAGGACTGATAAAGAGAACGCTTATCTACATTTATTTTTGACCCCTCTATCTGACCATTTTACTTTATCAAAGTACTTTTACTTTGAGACTCCTTCATCTGACCATTACTTCATCCTTCATGATCTCATCTCTCTTTTTCCAACTCTGTAAGAACGCATTTGTACACCACATATCTTGGGTTTCTAACCTTAACTAGCATTTCCTGAATTACAATTCTCTGCTGGACCCAAATTAAGGCATTTTGGTTTATGCTAACCTACTGTTCTTTTATTAACAGCAAAATTACCTAGAAATAAATAACACATGCATTTCCATTTCTCTGTTTTGATGCTAGAACAATTCACTAAATATCTTCTATTTTTAAGACACTTTACTGAGAGAGACATAAAGAAACCCTTAAAAATAGTCCCTGTCCTTAAGGAATTTACAATTTAATAAGTTATTGTATTTTCAACTTTTTAAAGTTGTAGTTATTTTATTTCAGTTGATCGTAACTCCTTTGTTTTTCATTATCTTTTAAGAATAAAAGTTGGATGCTTTTAACAAAATGCAATGTCATAATTTTGGCATAAACTGTATTTGTTATCAGTAGTTGAAACTGACATTCAAAAAATGTTAAAGTATTCTTGTAAAACTTAAGATTTTTTTTAAAAAATAGAAGAATGAGTATAATTTTCCATATGGGAATTGATGATGATTGTGCTTGTTGTTAGTTATAAGAAAAAATGACAAAGTGCACAAATTATTACTATGGACTAACAACTGAAATAACTAGGGCCAATGGCTCACTAATGCTGTTATCAAATATACAGTTTGTAAACCTAAAAAGGCAAGATGTTTTAATTTGGGGTCAAAGAATTGCAAGTCTGGCTATAAAAGCTCAGGTTAAAAACCTAAAATTCCCCAGAAGTGACATACTCAGGGTTTCTTATGGAAGGAAAGGGGAAGATGAGATAAGTTGTTAAAGAACACATTAGAGATAACCAACTATTCTTGGATATACTTCATTGATTACTGGTTCACTAGAAAGGACCAAAAGGAAACATAACAAACTATATACTGGCACTAAAAGTCTGTATAATTAGCTCTTGTGATACAGATGACTTTTCAAACAATTGTTTGCTTTATGGAATCTTAAAACAATTGTTCATGACCCAGCTCAAGGAGACAGAGGTGATGAAATGTCTCTGTAATCGTTCCCAATTTCATTTTAAAAATGGCTTCATAGAGGTCTACTTTCTTACAAAAAAAATCATTTAGAAAAAGAATCAAATAACTATACAGAGAACTTTTCAGATGAGGGTAACAGCAATATAAAATTACTTTTTTAAGCTAGTATGTTTACACAAATAAAGGCGAAGCCTCCCCAAAATGTTCAGAGCAGGCTTCTACAAGATGTTTAGAACATGCCTTCCCAAGGTATGCCATTTTGGCATGTGGATTATTTTGCACTGAGTTCGTCAAGCAAGACTGCAGGGCACACAAGAAACTTTTACCATTTCTTTATCTACCTAGAAATATATAAATTGGGGGTGTAGGAAGTTTATTTCAAGAAATAATTTTTCTAGCAGAGAAAACTATCTATATAGTGGGGCAAACATCTAATTACAGAGCATCTGGTCTTCCTCATAAATCATCTCTCCTCATATGAGTACCCTTCCTCTTCTTTGAAACCCCAGGCTCCTATCCCATTCTTTATCCTAGGATTTTCATCCTATCCCATTCTTTATCTTTTATCCTTGAAAATACCTATTTCCATTAGGTTCCCCATATATATATATGTAATATATAAAGTTTTGTTTTATTGCCCTACTACTTGTCTGATGTTAATTTGATTACTCACTATTGCAAAAAGACTCTGGAGGGGTAGTGGAGAAATTTTTCCTCCTAAGATACCAAAATCAAAAAATAGAAAATGAGTATATAGTAAAAAATAAATCTCCCTTCCACCTTAGTTCTTGTCTTAGAAGAAAAAACTGCTACCAGATTCTTATGGATAAAATTATCTTCTTTATAATACCTTTCTTCTCTAAAACCTTTTAATCTATCTATACTTCCATTTCAGTTGTTTCCAATCTTAATCCATATACTCATCCTACATGCTATAGTCATAGACGATCCTATAAAGTTCACAGTCTGAAACATGTTAATAAAATAAATATGGGGGCCTCCCTGGTGGCGCAGTGGGTTAAGCAATGCACCATGAAGCAAACCGCAGCCACTGCAGCACAAGTTCGATCCCTGCTGCCGGCCAGTGAGGGGACCCACATGGGCAGCAGACCTCTCCTGCCTCACCTGCTGCTCCCCTCAGCAGTGTTTCAGTCTACCTGTTCTGCTCCCCACTCTGCACTCTGTCTCTGGTGAATCCTCTCACCTTCCTGGACTCTAGCCTGTACCCCAGTTCTTGTATGCATAAAGAAATCTTTAATAAATAAATAAATAAATAAATAAATAAATAAATAAATAAATAAATAAATAAATAAATAAAATACGAAAGCCAACTTGTCAAGATGATGGTAATGAGCTTTGTATACTTTTCTTCAATGTGAAAGAGAACTTCTCATTTTTATCATGTGTTTTCAGAACTAAATTGGTTTATCTGAAGCAATCACTATGCCAGAATGAAAGGACTAGACTTACCATATGAATCAGCCTTGATCCATACCTTGGAGTGAGGTACAATTCCAAAGACAGAGTGGCTAAATTGGGACAAGGTGCAAATAGACTCTATTGAGTCACTTTCAGGGTCTAGAATACCTAAAGCTATTTGTGATACTGACACAAACTTGAAGAAGATGCAACTTAATTGATTCTTAATTTAGAAAACCAAAACAGAATACATGACTTACATAAGATTGTGAAAATAAGTACATTTGTCTATCCAGGTTTAAGGAAAAGTTCTAATCACTTAATAGAAAATTATTCACTTGTTATAAATTATTCCATACTACAACCTAGTATTTAAAAATATATTATGAAGTCTGAGAAACTTCTTCATGAATTAATACGTATTTATATGAATGCTAGTTTTTGATCATAAAGCCACTTGGGCTGGAAGTCTGCCAAGATTGATGACTTAGATTTGACTAAAGTTGATTTCACTATATTTTACTATTAAATCAGCAAAAAGAATGCAAATATTAAACAAGATATAATGATATTTTCATGGCACTAAGGAAATCATCCCATGCAGATAACCAAACAAGCACCAGGCAGAGAAAAAGTCAAAAATGTTTAATAATAATAATATACACCTCCTGAGTACATGAGAGAGACACAGTTGACTGAATTACTCAACTACATGGCTTCAGCATCATATTGATAGCTTAGCTAAGACAAGAATGTTGAGGGAAAAGTCAGTTAGGGTGAAGGCCTAATAGGCAAAGGTATATGGACATTCTGTTTCCTAACCATTGAAAAGAAATAATTAGATCTTCCATACAGAATGTCCATGAGAAATTTACATGTATCTTTATCAAAAGAAACCTCTACTCAGTCTTCAGAGCCTCTCCTATGAAATCAATGTTTCACCAAAAAGACATATTTTGGTGTTAAGATTTTTGCTTCCCTATAGTACAAGTAAGTGAAAGGGGTTCCCTGATATATCCCTTTTTCCTCAGAGAAATCCATCCTTTGTTCTGCCACTGGGAAAGGGTCAAATCTGTATTCAAGGATTGATCCTATCTTTTCTGTATGACAGCATACTACTGAGTCTTACTGAAATTTCAATCCACTAAATTTGGCTACAATCTACATAGTATGTCCAGACTCTAAAAATGAACATACTTAAATTTTAAGATAATTCAGGAAATATTTATTGAACACCTATGAAATATTCAACACTAGAGGAGACACTGGAAAATGACCAATTAACATTTTTTTTGTCTGATTTTCACATTTGGGCATCCCTGGTGGCACAAGGGATTGTCTCAAGCACACTGATTTTCACATTTGGTTTGAATTCTCTGCCAAAGACGGCTAGCCATTTTGACGGAAATTGGAGTTCTATGATTTTTGTGAGTTTTTAACTATCTTCATAATACAAAAGTGCTTGTTCTATAAAATAGCAGATTTATCAAATAGCAGAAAAATATACTTTTCCTAGAGGGAAGGGGGTCAGATGGAGGAATGGAAAGCGGAGGAAAAATGATTGGATTATGGCACTGGAGATTTGGTAGGGGGTGAGGCGTGCACACATATGGAGGTGTGAAGTTGAATTCTCAAAATTATATAGTAAGTAATAAACCAATAAAAATTTGGAGGGTAAAAGTAGCAGATTGAACAGGAGATCAAATTCTTTCTCTCTCATGCAAAAAATTTTATATTATTACTCTGATTTCAGAAGAAATATTTTGAGGAATATGAGATCATATATTCTAGACAGCTACTAAATCTATTAAAGAAACCAAAAGCAACCTCACTTACCCCCGGATTTAAAAGAAATAGATTAGGTACTTGAACACTTTTTTCAAGTAGGTCAATTTAGTAATAACAGTAGGTAAGAAGAAAATAACACCAACTTCCTGTTCCCTAATTCTTTTCTCCTGGCTTCTGGGTAAACTACTCTCCTAGTTCAAACAGTTGAAATAGGACTGGCTGTTGACAGTGTTAATGGCTTCTCAAGGTCAAGTTCAAAGGTCATCCACAAACCTTCTTTGGGGAAAGGGAATACAGAGAGGCAAGGCAGGATCTCTGTGCTGGTTTTGTAGCTAGAGTTCAGATTTTACATGTTTCCTATTCCATTCCTGACTATCAGAAGCAGGCACTTGTCCTATTTTGCCAAGTTGTTACGTAAGAGGCAAGGGCCTTTACATAATAAAGACCCACTCACAGAACCAAGTATCTAAGCTTGTTATCAGCATGGGTGTGACATGCTGACCAGCACAAAATGTCCTCTAACTCACTAAGTGAGCCATTACAATTCAAAACATTCCAAACTAAATTATGACTTTAGCTTGTCGTTTTTTCCAAAAAGAAAATCATAAACATTCTTCAAGGAATTCCCTATTACAGGTCTGACACATACTTCCTTTCAATTCCCCAGATGATACAATTTCATAAAAATCTAAATCTCTAGTTTGCTACATTATGGATAATTGCTGGTATCTATTTTTAAAATATTACATTGTTTGCTTTTCTAGTATATTGAAATTAAGGTTGTAGTACATGCTTGTATTATAGGTTTAATAGTGGCCATGTATGTTCTATACCTTTAGAAAAGCATGCTTTCCAGTATTATGCTTTCATGTATATACAATAATAAGACAAATATACATTATCTATATTTACTAGATACACATCGTAATTCAAAAAAGCTATTATTATGAAAGTACCATCATCTGACCAGTTTTGACCTCTGTAAAGAGTTGTATCATTTGAGCACACCTAATTCCATAGTGGTTTCAAGAAGAAAATAGGGCCCGCCTTGGTGGCACAGTGGGTTAAGCAGCGCACTGTGAAGCAAACCACAGCCACTAAAGCACAAGTTCGATCCCTGCCGCCGGCCAGGGAGGAGACCCACATGGCATAGCAGACCTCTCCTGCCTCGCCCGCTGCTCCCCTCAGCAGTGTGTTTCTGTCAGTCTGCCTGTTCTGCATCCTGCTCTGTCTGGTAGATTCTCTCACCACCCCCACACCTCTGGCCTGTACCCCAGTTCTTGTATGCATAAATAAAGAAATCTTTAAAAAAAAAAGTATATAAATGTAATAATAAATAATAGAAAAATCAATTGCAATTAACTAAAATTCAATTCTGACTGATATGTATATTAAGATTATACAACTTACATAGTTTTCATACCTAAAATTTTAAACCCTTTAATCTATATTTATATTAGACTATATACTAAGTTATAAAAGAAAGTTGAAAAGCAATAAAATACATACACACCCACACACACACACAAAGGGAGATAGTGATCTTCTATGCAAGATCTGAAAGATAAGGGAAAACATACAAACTGAGAATGTCCACACTGACCATATTTTGTTTCAAGAAAAGAAGTATTTTTTAAGTGGTAAAATAATACTGTTAAACCTTGCATTTTCAAGGGAAACATCTAAAAACAGATTTACTTATTTGCTAGCTTAAGGTTATTTGAAAATACCGGGAAACACTAAGCAGCAAGTCACCTATAATCCAAGAACTATTAAAAATTCAATTAAAAGATGACAAAGTATTTCGCATCAACCCTCTTACTCCTTCCTCTGAAATAGCCTGTCACACAGCTTAACTATATAAAGTTTTTACTTAACCTTATTGATAAAAAATGTGATATTATTTATGCAAAATCTTGGCTGCGATTGTTTTTGCTCATCAATATAATGAAACAATGACCTGTTGGACTTATAAGTTTATTTTTTTTAAATGAATTGGTCTGTAACCCACTTTTTCTTTTTAATTAATCATGCATGTTTTTCCAATCAGTACAAGTAGGTTATCTCACTGGTCTTAAAAAACTGCAAAGCATCTCATTACATAGATAGTTCATATGTATTTGATCATTTATCTTTGTAATATGCCTTTTGGTTTTTATTTTATTACACCTCTATGACTGGTGAAAACATTCTGGTCCCTTCACACAGGGATGGTGGTGAAAAGTATCATGTTGAAAAATATGACTTTAAAAAATAGGTTACATTTGTATTAGACTATATACTACGGTATAAAAGAATCAAAGAAAAAAAAGCAATAAAATACACAAACACATACACATAGAGGGAGAAGTAGAAAGGGATATTTTGTTTTATTTATTAGATATTCAGAATGGATGAGGAAGTTGTAAAATGAGACTTTAACTTGATAAGGCAAAGGTATTATAAGTCCAAACTGAGGGCTTTCGAAGGTTTAAGTTTGTTGTTTTGAAGATTTAAGTTTATTGACCTGTGGAGGAGATGAAGCAGGCCAAGTAGCAAAGTGAATTTAATGAAACATGCAAAATCCTAATCAGCTTAGTTGGGAGTCAGCATTATAGAACAGCACTTTCAGAAAAGTATGTTGCAAGCCATTACTACATTCCTCTTATTGTCATTATCTGGAGAAAAAAACTAAGAACTAAGTAATCACAAAGAAATCCATTGGCTAACTCCAGAAGAATAAGGCCGATCCAACAATGATGATTCAAGAAAGTACATTTCTTTACTGCTTTCTGCATAAAAAACTGCTCCCAGGCCTACTGATTATGACTACCTTTGGGATCACATGATAACTTTATTAAGAAAGAACAGACTTTGGAGTCTAGATGGACCTCAGCTCAAATCCCAACTCTACACTCTTCTTGCTGCGTCACCTTAGTAAAGTTATTTAACTTTTAGAGTCTCAATTTCTACTTATAAAATAAAAATAATATTTGTTCAGTAAATGTTGGGGAAGAGATCTTGATAACATACTAAGCAAATCATATTAGAAGCACTTGCCTTTGCAATTACAATTACTCCAAGCACTGGTTTTCAAATTGTGGTTCTCAGATAGGCAACTTCAACATGAAATTTGAGTTTATTAGAAAAGCAAATTCAGATGGTTTGGGTTGGGGCCCAGGATACAGTTTTACTATTTGTCTATTTAATTCTTTACATGTTCAAGTCTGAGGACCACCACCTCCAGAGCTTGGCTAGATATGATGTGCACATGATCATTTCCATTGATGTAAATAAAAGGATCCAGTAGTCATGTGCAGAGCCAACTTATCCATTAGGCACAGGAGCCATAGTGCTGCGAGTTCAAGATACTTTCAAAGGCTCATGAAAAATATTTAAATATTCTTTCTTTTAAAGTCAGAAAAAAATTAACATTATCAAAATAATTACATAATAATTAATTTAACCTAGATTGTATCTTTACACCAAAGCACTTGTAAAATTAAATAGCTTACAAACTAAAACTTTAGTTCCATATCCAGCAATCTGAATTTGGCTTTTAAAATTGTTTAATATATTTCTTGTGGAAGAAGTAAGAACAGAGCCTAGGAAAACCAAAATTCTGTCCTGGTCATATGAAAATTTAACTGTTAATTTATAACTATTAATGAAAGAAGTGGCCATTATAAGAAATGTGTGTTATTCTGAGGATATATTCACTTACAAATTCAAGATGTTAGTTTGAACTGAATCAAAAGTTAAAAAAAATTAAGCATCAATGTTTTAGCTAATAGTGTACTAAAATACTAGGGGGAAAATCTGTGATATTGAAAAGGGAAAGTATTCACTAGAAGAAATGGAAAGAAAAAGTAACAGGAAGCATGGCAGGATTAAACAAGAGCAAAAATAAGATAACTAAGAAGCTGAATATTATGATGCAAATGTTATGTTAAAACAGAAACATATATTAATGAGAAACAATATCATATAATACTCATTGTTCATTTCATCTGACACAAATATATTTAGACCTTCAAAAACCATCAATGAAACATAATTTGCAGAACCTTCTTTTCTCTTTAGAATCTGTCTTTGGTCATTAATAATGAACTAACTAATGAGCGCTGCCTTCTAAGATTGATAACTGTGCTTTCAAGAAACAAGAATTAAAACATTTTAAATTTATTATTTTAATATTAATAACATTGTTATTTTATTAATAACTATTACATTCTACCAGTATAGAATATATGTCAATCTTATATATCTCATTTTAAGTTAGCTAAAATAAACAACAGTTTTGATACAAAATAAGAATTTATGGTACCCTACAATGAGAAAGCTTGTTATTATGTATCTGTTATAAACTCAAATCTTTCTTCCAGGCCTTTCTTCCATCCAGACCTCTTTAAATAATTGAAGTAGTTTCCAAACTGCAATTTTCACCAAAATCAAACCCTAGGTTCACATTTAGATTACTGATTCTTTTGGGATTTCTACCATTGCTGATTCTTACAGGATTTCTACCATCTGGCAAAGACATTTTCTTGATCTCTGAGAAGTCTGTATGAGATGGTTTCTAAGGAATCTGGGTTCTAGAATTCTATGATTCTGACTTTTCCTTGGAAAATGTTATTTCAGATATGTGGTTGTCATTTGTTTATTTATCCAACAAATACTGGTACAAGGCTATTTAGATAAAAAAATGTCTGTCACATGTAGAGTAAAAACATGTTCAAGTTCTCCAAAATAGACGAAGCTTGTGAAGCTATGAAAGAAGTATGAAATAGTTGGAGTTTAATGAAGAAGGTGAAAATGCTGCAAGAGGCTGTGAAGTAGGTAGGGAGGGTCCAGTAGCAATTTAGTATTTAGGGTTTTATCTTAAGAGCAATGGCAAATCTTTGAATGGTTTTTAACAAGAAGGTACTCTATTCTGATTTGTATTTTTTTAAAAAAATTGTGACTTTTGTGTAAGAAACGGATTAGAGGATGGGTAGAAAGAACAAGGAATGACTTGTTTGATGCTGTTATTACAGCAGTTGGCTGCAAGTTAGGGAGGCTAAGGCTGGAGGAGGGGTTTGGAATTAGAAAAAAATATATGGATATGATTAAGAGATACTGATTTATTTATAAAGGATTTATAAAAAGGATTTATTTTATTTATGCATATAAAAACAGGGGTGTAGGCCAAAAGGTACAGGAGGTAAGATGATTTATCAGAGAGTAGGAGCAGAACAGGCACATTCATTGAAATACATTGCTAAAGTGTTTAGCAGGTGAGATACATCTGCTATGTAGGTTTGCTGGCTAATTGGGGATCAAACTCATGCCTCAGTATGCCTTGATAAAGCTGAGACTTAACCCCTGAGCCATCAGGAGGCCTAGGAAGCAGACTTAATGTAAGAAGAGTCAAGAATTACTTTTGTTTCTGGCTTGTGAAACTGGATGGATGACAACACTGTTAACTAAGTGAGGAATCCCAAGAGAGGAATAACTTTGAGAAGGGTCACATGCTATTGTATGCTTCCAAAGGATCCTGCAAATTATTTCAGTCCTGCCCTGCTTTCCTCTGAATTCTGGTTGAGTGGGCTAACTGTATAGTCTTGAGTATGTTGGTCCTTTAAAAGTCACCAATGATTATTAGGTCTCACAGGATTCAGACTAAACAAAACTGAGGGAATGATTGATATGGGGACTTCTGAATAAGTGTCTTTGAACCAATTTAAAGAGGCTACAAGTGAGCTGGTAAATTGCCTACAAAGTTCTCAAAATCAGGGTGTGATTAAAACATACTAATGGGTTTTAAGAGAATGATCAGTACTTTCTGCTGCAAAGAAGAAAAAGTAGTGGTTTGAGAACAGGGAGCTAGAGAGAAGGCATGAGCATATAGAACTCATAGAGTTTGTGAAGGGACTGAGTTAAAGAGGAGGGACTCTGCCTTTATTTTAACAGTAGGAAATAATAAAAACAGAACGGTAAGTACAGATAGATGTATGTTGTTTTGGTAAACAAAGAAATGTTCTTGAGGTTGATATTTCTCTTTGAAGTAGGAAACAAGGAATTGTGATGCAGGAGAGTTAGAAATGTTTAACACCGTTGTGAACAGTTGGAGAATATGTTGATTTGAAAACCAACTAAGACTGGTAATACTTCCCTGTAAGATAGCAGTCATGGTATTGGTATTTAGTGGAACTAATCTCTGGTGGGTTACTCTCTTCAGTAGTGTTCATCTTTCTATGTTCCAAAAGAGAAGGTGGATATTAGAGTTTACTCAGGGTGAGGGTTTTAGGAGAGGAGAACAGGGGAAGGGCAGAGAGGCAAAGGAACTGAACATATACTTTAAAAAGAATAAATAATGGATGATGAAATATAAAGTAGGTAGAAAGAAAAGAGAGAAAATGGAAGACTTAAAGGGTTTAATGATCATAATGAAATTGGAAATGGTCATAGTGGTTGTGATATGAGATAGGATGAAGGAATAACATGTTGGAAGAGAAGTAAGTAGGTCCAGAGTTAGATGGGAATGGATGGCCAGAGAATGTGAGTAAAAAGATAATGGAAAAAATATAGCTAGGGTTAGAATTTTGGGTGGCAGGAACCTGTTTTTTTCATTGTTTCTACTTTTCTTTAAAGGAAAAATTAGAAAAAATAAAGTAGCTTATTATACCTACTGTAATTATCTACTTATTTAAACTTAAAATAGTCCAACCTTTTCTCCATTTATTTTATGACAGAATTATATTTTGTTTAAAATGACATTAAGTTAGCTGACATCTGAATGGCATTAGATAAGCTTTTAACAATAAAAAATGTGCTATACTCGTAACAAAAATTGAATACATAACTCAGAGAACTGGTTTTGTAATTAGTTCGATTACTAATATTCAAAGCATTCTCAGTAACATTCCTCAGCTTCAAAAATATATGTATAAAGAAGAAAGGTTACTAATTGAGCATTTGTACTAAGTATAGCTAAATTTCAGGCCTATTTCCTAAAAAGGAGGAATTAAACCAATGGTTCTCAGACATAAGTGTTCATCTGAATACCCTGAAAAGGCTTAAACCTGAAATTTTCTATGTCCTGAATCCTGAATAAAAGGACACGTGATACTATCAACTCTTAGTTGGTAATATTCTTAAGGAAGACAGTGACTTCTGAAAATACCTAAATCTTATACTTGAGTAGGGAAACTGACCATCTCACTTTTAATTATAGACTCATGGTAAGAGTAATTTAACTGCAAGAAATTGACTGTTTATCCCAGTGGTTTTCTTAGTGTAGTCCCCTGATCAGCAGCAACTGCATGAACTGGGAATTTGTTAAAAATACAATTCTTAAGCCCACTTTGGACCACTGAATGGGAAAGTCTTCCAGAGGTGGGAATAATTTGTTTTAATAAGCCTTTCCAGAGTATTTTGATGAACACTTAAGTCTGAGAACCACTGGTTTAATTCATCCTTTTTAAGTTGGGATCCCAAAGAGATTAGCTGAAATTAATAATGTTTAAAATAAAATAACGGATTTTGTGTGAAAGAGGGTAATTCAAATTGCTTAAAAGACATTTTTTTTATACAACACCTTGTTTCCCATTCTATGCGTATTAACGTCCCATGGTTGCTATAACAAATAACTATTAACTTAACAATTTAACAAAAATGTATATCTTACAGTTCTGTAAGGTCAGAGGTCCGACGTCTATCTCACTGGGCTAAAATCAAGGAGTCACAGACTTCCCTTCTGGAGGTTCTGGGGGAGAATCAGTTTCCTTGTCTCTTCCAACTTCCAGCACTGTTCGTATTCCCTGCCTTCTGGCATCTTCTTCCACTTTCAGAGTCAGCATGTATGTACTTTAAAATTAGAGAATTATTTTTTAAATTATATTTGGAGTCATTACAAATGTGTCCAGTTACCCACATCTGCCTATTATCTACACACCTCAGGATTATACTGTCATTGGTACAGACTCTATGTCATAGAGCATCACAAGTGGATCATGCAATATCCTCAACCAACAACAACAAAAAATAATAAATTATATTCAGTACATTAGTTACTAAATCAGGAAAGAATGTTCATTCATTTTAGGAAAAAATTGTAAATGCAGTTTAACAAAACGTTTCTTTGCTTATAGTTAAACCAACTCGTTAGAACAGTTCATTCCTTAGAGTTCACTTAAACAGCTTTTCTGCATTTTAATTCCTGTTAAGTTTTCATTGATATATGCTCCTTGATTTTTGTTTTTTAAGAACACAGCTAAAGAGTTGAGTTCCCTTTATACATGACAGGACTATGTGTAACTCCTTTCCTCTTCTGTATTTTCCAGATTTGCATCACTGAAGCATGTCTTATTTTTATAATTTAAAAAGTGAAAGAAAAGAGGAAAAGGAAAACAAACATGATATAATGACAAACATCAGGAAGACCTGACCTAAATGGTAGGGTGTGGTTTGGTTCGTCTTCGGCACAAAAAAACAACCTGTTTTTCTGGATTGTGACCCAAAGTGTACTGCAGACGCGTCCCTGATCAAGTATTTGAAAACTTTAAGTGGAAATGAATGAATGCCACAAACCGCTTCTCCGACCTGATTGTACTACCTCATTCTACCTTGTCTCGTCAGTTGGCTATGGCCTAAACTTCGGGCCTTCTCGAAGAGATCAACATTGAACATTTCTCTGGCAACTGTGGGGTCACGGAACCCAAATTCATCACCGTTCAGCTTAGAAGCAACTGCACGCCAGGTCCGCCATGGGGCCACTGGCGGTCGGGGTTTTGGATGAAACGTGTCCAGGCCGAGCTGGCGCCTGAAAGGGTCGGTGCTACCGACAGCCCGGGCGGCGGGCACCACAGGCGGTGTTCCGCGAGGGGCGGCAGCCCCCTCAGCTCGCGCGCCGGCCCGGGCTCCGGAGGGGGAGCTGCGCTGGGGGCGCCGGCGGGGCGGGGGCGGGAGTCGGGCGGCAGCTCCAGCGCCCGTGGGGGAGGAGCGGCGGCGGCGGCGGCGGCTGGAGCTGCTGTGGCGACCGACGCGAGGCGGTGGCAGAGCAGACCCACCCCTGTCCACATGGACAGTCGCAAGGGCCTTCTCTGATGCATTCACGCCTGGGCGGGGTGGGCGGACGGCCGTAGCGGCGGCGGCAGTGGCGACGGTGGCGGCGGCTGCAGAAGGAGTGAAGGGCTTGAGGGAGCCTGACGGTCGCGGAGACCTCGCCGCCCCGGCGCGGCCATTTTACGGCCCGGGACGAGGGAGGCGTGTTGGAGTGCTCGCCCTTCAACCTCTCTTCCTGGGCTCGCGGCTGGGGGAGGCTTTTCAGGCGGCCTGGGTGGGCGGTGGATGGGGAGTCGTGGGCCAAAAGGAACCGGGCCCGGGAAGCGCCGCCGCCGCCGCCGCCGCTCGCGTTCCCCCGGAGGGGCCTGAGGAGAAGCCCAGGCCGCGGGCCTCGCCGCCTGCCCGCCAGCCTGCCCAGAGACCCCGGAGCGCCTGGCCTGCTTTTGTGTAGGCCTGTCTGGACTTGGGAGCGCCGCCTGCCTGACGGCTGAGCCCTAGGCCCGCAACCCTGCGGCGGCTACCCTCCTGCGGTGCGGCCCCTCTTCCCGGCGAGCGCGGCGGCGGTGTGGGCCATGGATTAAGAAGGAGGCGGCGTGGGAGGAGGAAGATGGCGGCTGGCAAGAGCGGCGGCGGCGCAGGGGAGATTACTTTTCTGGAAGGTATATCTAGCTTGCCCTTGCGCGGCGTGGGGAGACACAGGAGAACGTAGCCCGTCGATCCCCGGATATTCAGTTATTCCCACTGGGTGGGTTTGGGGGCGGCTGAGGAACGGGGGCGGGGGCTCTCGGGCCATGGCGGGGAGGGAATGCGCTGCGAGCGCGCCGGGTTCGAGTCCGCCGGGACGAGGGCCTGGGCGGGGAGCTGAGACGGCCGCGAGGGCGCGGGTGGCTCCGGCCTGCGAGCCGGAGTTGTTGGAAGTCCTTTGAGTACGCGCAGAAGTCTGACATTTAAACGTTATTTTGGCGGTGGCCTAAGGATGAGAGCACATAGCTTTCAGGTCTTGTTTAGTGTTCATGGAAAGTTTCAAATTGCTAAGGTTAGATATTGAAATTGAAATTGGGGGCCATTCCAAGTAGGGAGGGGAGAGGTAGGTTTACCATTCTAGGTCCAGTACCTTCCTGATCTTTCTGTTTGTCGTGAGCTTCAGGCTTCCTTTTACAGCCAGCATTCAGATTAGGCCTGGCCTTTCCTGATATTCTTACGAAATGTGTTTTGCTAAAGGTACTTTATAAAATTGTTTGAAAAAAGAGGGTGGGATTCACAGTAGCAATATCGGGACAGTTGCTGAAGCTATTAGACAAAGTTTGGGTGGGTCCATTTTTACCCTTCTGTGAGGGAAAGTTAATTTGCTGTAGGTAAACTAAGCCAGTCTTGAGAAAGGCTGTTATTGTTGCTGCAGTAGGTAAAAATATTTGCTCTTTGTCCCTCTGTATATGAACCCAAAAAACACAGCTAAAGTTATTGTTGAATTAATTTTCATTAAGGAACTTTTACTTTTCACGTTGTTTAATTTGAATGTGAACTCAGTATTTACACTGGTAACTGAGTTTACAGACTTGTCTAGGAAAAGGAATAGCCACTGTGCAGGTATTGTTAAAAAGGATTAACTTCTCTGAGTAATTTTGCAAAGGCGATTTCCTTATGTAGTATAATCGATACTTTGAAAAAAATTAGATCTCTCAAGAAAACACAACGCGAATATGGAAATAGGTTCCATAGGGAATGGTGTCCTTGGTTCACTTTCATATTGACCGTTCCTGGAACCCAGTAGGTGTTCAATATTAGCTTCATGAACCAATAGGTTAAAAGATTTATTAGGTGAGAAAAAGATACCTTAATTTTTAAAATTCTCCCTTGAATATAGCAAAACAAATTATAAAACTATCCTGCTATGCAAAGCAATCTTGACCTGAAAGTGTTGACTTTTGTGATTCCTGGTAAGATGATATGGAAAACCTGTTAGTTCTTCCAGGTGCATTTCCTATTATCTCCATTCTACTTCAAGTTGTTGAGGCCTTTCTCTAAAATTCCTAGTTAAGAAGATGTGGAAAGCCTGTAAGTTATTCTAGGTTCATTTCATATTATCTCCATTCTAATTAGAGCAGAATAAGGTTCCTGTCAAAGGCTGAGAGTGGTGTAGCTTGTGTTACAGTTGTTGCTTTGTGTGTGATTTTGTGTTATGAAATTGTAACTTCAAGAGTGCTTATTGATGCTTATTTGATTTAGTATGCAGATGATTTGTGCTATGATAGATTTCAGGCTTCTGTGGGTTATTTATTCAGTTTAAGTCCTGACTAGATGAGCCTAAGGAGGATAAAAAAATAAAGCCAATGGAGGGTTGATGTAAATTACAGACTGTTGCTTTAGTTTACTCTGGCTTAAGCATCTTTGAATGTACAGATGTGATGAATCTGAGTTTCACCATGTCTCCAGCAGTCTTACAAATAAAGCAAAAGGTTATTTGTTTATAATAGCATGAGGAACAGAAAGAATTTCAGTTTCCCATATCCTTTTTAAATAAATGGGTTGATGTTTACTACTACTTGTATTTCTTGTTTAATTTACCATGAATCTTTGGATTCCTTACATTTTTAAAGTACAGTCCACCACAACTTGACATTTAGTATTACCATGCTTACATGTTTTCAAGATGTTTCCGCATAGACTTGTAGAATTTAATATTTAAATGTCACTTGGTATATATATTGTCTTTATTCCCTAGTACACATCTTGAAAAACTGAGGTAGGACCCTCCCTGGTGGTGCAATGGGTTAAGCTACTCACTACGATACAAACCACAGCCACTGCAGCACAAGTTCCATCCCTTGCCAGGGAGGTGACCCACATGGCACAACAGACCTCTACTGCCTCGCCCACTGCTCCCCTCAGCAGTGTATTTCAATTGATCTGCCTGTTCTGTTCCCTGCTCTGTCTCTAGTGGATTCTCTTACCACCCCCATGCCTCTCCCTGTACCCCAGTTCTTGTGTGTATAAATAAATCTTTTTTAAAAAAAATTTGTAAAAAAGAGAAAAACTGAGGTAGGTTTTTATTCAGTCATCAAATATTTGTAGCAGCCTACTCTGTTTGAGGCACCATACCTAGATGAATACAGTAGTACACAAGATAAGGTCCCTGCTTTCATGTTTGATATGAAGGACTTTTAATAAGTAAAAATTTAGAACAGCCTTATTCCCTATTTTCAGTTTCCTTCTTCACCTTATTCAGGGCTACTCAGACCTGATAGCTTATATAAAATGTCATACTGCCCCCACTCCCACTATGTACGGACTCTGTATCCCCTTTTACCATTTTATTTTTCATAATAGCAGTTATCACATGAGAAATTTTTATCATGCTTTTAAACCCTACTAAAATATAAGCTCCATGGAACCAATGATTTTAGCTTCACCATCTTACTTCTTGCATTTGAAGCTTATTTCTTGTTAATTAAAAACAATGGTAACTATGATAAAAAAGCGTGGAAGAAATCTATGGAGCAATGAAAGAAAGAGAATGCCGTTTTAAATAGTGTTAGAAAGGCGAGGGAGGCCTTAACTAGGAGACTTTAGAGGATGGCAGTGACGGTTCAGAGGTGTATATGGCTCCTTTTTTAAACAAAAAGGAGGTCCTTAGGCTGAAACTTACCAAGCAAGGTGATATGAAAGATGGTGTTTGTTTATCACGGAAGTCTATGAACTTAACTTTCTAAGACAGTCATTGAAGAGTTCGGGGCAAAAAAGGGGCATCAGGATACTTGTCTTTTTTTAGAATACTGTATAAAATTTAAAGGAACTTGGATCAGAATGGTGGTGGTGGAGACTAGGAAAGAAAAATGTTTAGATGTAGAGCTTACAGGGCCTCTTGATAGATTGTATATTCAGAATCAGTAGGGGAGGAATCAAGGATGACTCATAGGACTTTGGTGTTGGGGGTTAATTCCATTTACTGAGATGATGGAGTAGACTAGTAGAGGAATGAAAAGTAATAACTGCTTTGGTCAAATTAAATTTAAGATGCCTGTTTGTCATCCATGTTCTAAATTATGTTTTACATCCTTATTACTAAGTATAATGCTAATTCAATTTCCTTTTCTGGCTTCATTAGTCCAAAAACCTACACTACCATTGTACTTAATTTTGCTCATATACTGTCACACAAAAATTGTGTGAATTTATAATCAGGTTTCTTATATTGAATTTTTTCTTTCCCTTCTTTGACTTTTTTTTTTTAATTGACTTAAGGTTGTTTCAAGTGACCCCTTTTTCACTTGTAAAATAGATGGTTTTGCAGTGTTCTCTTTCATTCACTAGATAATTTTTGAGTATCTATAGTGTTATAGGTACTGACTGTGCTGAGACACACAAAGATAAGAAGAGGAAAAGGTTTCCTCCTGGAGCTTCCAATCCAGTGACAGGAGACAATAATAAAATGACCACACTTGTAAATGTAAAATTAAAACTGATAAGTACAACAATAACAAAATGAACAGTTGATCTAATCAAGACAGGGTGATGGGGAATAGAGAAGGAAAGGGGAGGCAGAATTTTCCAGGCAGAGGGAATAAGCAGGAGTATAACATGTTTGGGGAACTGAAAGGATTGAGTGGTGCTAGTAGGAGTGGTCCAAGGTAAGACTGGAGGTGACATCATTTGATTCAAAAATGGTCATTGATTACCTCTTGAGGATCACTGTAGGGGAAGAGATTATCAGGAGTCTATTGCAGTGTGGAAGAGGTGATGGTAACTAGTTAGTTCTTATAACTAGTTATAAGAGTTATAAAAGTTCTTTTCTTTTTAAATTTCTCCCTTCATTTCTCTGGAACTTTTGAAAGTACTTCTCTCATTTGATTCTTTTTGATATTGTACTTGTTCATATTTAGATTTCTTTTGCCTTTTTCTTTTTTTGTAATTTTCCTACCAATATTTTCTCCCATTTTTTTCTTGCCTTGATTTTTTTCATGTATGTGTATATGTACTTTGTTTTCTTTTACATTCTGGTTCATCTCTTCTCTTTTTGTGGACCTTGGTCTAGTTTGAAAAGACTGTCTCTTGAACTAAAGTAAAATTTCTCCTAAATGTTGTGCAGTCCATAACTGTGAGCAGTCATTCTTTTTTGTCTGTTCAAGGAAACACACCGTGAAGGTCTCCATTTAGCCCTACTCCTTTTTCTTTTGATTCTACAACCTTCAGAAACTAAATCATGGTGTCATCCCTATTAACTCCATAGTTAGCTGTGTTTATTTTCTGGTTTCATTCCTGGAAATAATGAGATAAATTGTACTTATCTTATGATTTCATGTAACTCACATGTCCGTAGACAGACCCTCACTTGTAATGGAAGTGATTTTCATTAGAGATGCTTTAATAATATGAACTCAAAAGTCAGAATGCTAGGATTCAACATATATATAGCCATACCAATTACTAGCTGTGTGATCTTGGTTAGGTTATTTTAATTTTTTGTCTTTTTATATTTGTAAAACAGGGACAATACTTGTAGTTACTTCATAAGGTTGCCATGAAGATTAAGTAAAATTAAATTCTTAAACATAAGTACTATGTGTTCATTGATACATTTCTTAGCAGGTAGAGAAGAGATAAGGAACTCCATTTTTGCTTTTCTTCTCTTTTTTTGGCTTTTGCCTTTTATTTGGATTCTAGTTTTTTCTCCCACTTCTTGTTCTTGATATTACCTACTTGTTCTTGATATTCTGTATTGACTAGTGAGAGAAGAAAGAGAAATTACATATTCATTCCATATGTCTAGATTTCATTAAGTTGATCCTGTTGCCATTATGAAATATATTGAATATTTCAGGAAATCGAGATGGAGGGATTATGTGATCCCTCAGACTCTATTAGTGGTAAACTCAGAACTGGAGCTTAGAATTTGATAAAGCCTTCACCTACTTTCCCTCTCCCTCCTTATTCCTTTGCTTCCTCATTCTTTCCTTTTATCTACTTTGCCTTGGGGTGGGGGGCCCTGGATAAGAGAAGGAAAAGTGATAGGAAGTTATGGAGAAGTAATCATTTATTGATAAAGACTCTTAAGGGCAAAAGCAGGATGCACAGCTCTCTTAGGCCCAACTTCAGAAAAAGTGTCACTTCTGCCTTGTTTTTTGTCAAAGGATCATTGAGCCAGCCCAGACAGAAGAAGAAAGTAGACCTCACTATTAAACAGGTCAAATAGCAAAAAGTTTGCAGACACAGCAGAATTTTCCCTCACATAATTAGTGTTTTTTCTTTCCATGAAGTCATAGTATTTCTCAAATTTCAAAATGGCATTTCTTAATTAAGAACCAAAATTTTATAATTTCTGGGCAGTTTAGCAAGAGAACAAATTAGTCACACAGTTTGTAATTTATTTCAGAGGTATAAATGATAAACAGTCATTGGCTTGACTTTGATCTATTTCAGAGGACTGATTGGATTGATTTAGGAATTTCTGAAACCAGGAAAACATAAGAAAGAAAACAATGTTAGAAACTTCCTTTCCTTTTTCCTCTTTCATTTAGTGATGTCTTCTTATTCTAAGTCTCATTTTATTATTTAAACTCTTCAAAAATAATGGTCACACCACTTACAGTATTAAAATGAAACAATATTGACACAAAACTGACATCAATCTGCAAAGTCAAAGACAGATTCTTAATAAATGTAATTGCAACCATTAAGTCTCACAATTCTTGAAGTGATGCAGCAGTGTTTTTATCCATTATTGTGATCTGCAAGTTATGGATGCAAACAGCTGAAAAATAAAGACAGCCTAGTAGAGGTGGATAATCTGTGTTATCCATTTAACCCTAAAAATACAGTTGCTTTCAGCCCAAGTTCTTTTCTTTTTTCTTTTTTTTTCCTTGGTTGGTTAGAGCTTTGTACTTCCTGGAACCAACCTACATTCATCACCAAAAAATTAGGACCTATTGTTTCCTGAGGATATGGACTTTCATGCTAAAATTGGGACAGTTGTTACAAACTGGGATATTGGGAAATTTGGGCAGTGCCTTGTCGCAGGTTAACAACGACCTTGAGGCTGTCCGAAACTACAGGCTTGAGTAGTAAAACAACAAACCATATTTTGATTTTTGCCTTCAGAGGTTTTGTCGTTATTTCAAGTACATTTTATGCTTGGTTTGAATAGGGGTTCTTCCCCACCCCCCACCCTCTCATACACACATTAATTGTATTACCATCTTTGAAACAGAGCAGGGAGAAAAAACAGTGCTAGCATTCATTGTATAGTAAATTCACTTTTTCTTTTTTGGCAAAAACTGAAGCCATTTTTCAAGACAAGAGCTAGAAACTCCCTTAGACTTATTTGTAAAGTTTGTACTAACTTCATTGTCTTTCCTGTATTCAAAAATCTGCGAACTTTTGCTCAGAGAGCATGCTGGTTATGAATCTGACACTAAGTCTTGGGCACATGGTGACGATATTACCTCTTTACCCTCATAACCTCTGTTGACTCCAATGTCTTTGTCAACTCTGGTAGTCACAGTTTAGATGAGGTGCAATTTCAGATGTTTTGTCATTTAGTCTTCATTCAGTTCAGGTTGGTCTCCATTCTCTTTTATCAATGGATAATTTAGCTTTGTCATAATAAAAATTAAGTGTGAAAATTTTCATCAGCATTTCCTTTACAAGTTTGTTTCATCTCCTAAGTTTCCACTACCTTTATCATGTACAGGCATTGCCTTTTTCTCGTTTGCTTTTTTTTTAAATTTAAGTTTATTATGAAACTGTCAAATTTTGTATTTTTTAATGCATTTACATTTTAGTATCAGAAAGTATTTTATTTCATTATTGCATCACACTGCATACTGAGTTCCCCTGCTACCTTGATCTCTCCTTTTTTCTTGTAGCAAAAGGAACTTTTAGAGCCACTTATTTCTTGTAATCATTTCTGAGTTTTTCATTTTCTCGTTTTAGAACTTTGTGCATCAGCTTGCTTTTAGAGATTGTTTTTTGTGTACCATTAAAACCAATTTAATTACTCTGGAATAAGGTCCTACTACTTGATATTTCTGTTTCATCAAAGGTCAAAAGCAGCAAGCTACTGCCTCTACTAATGACCTTGGACAGAATTACTTGTGTGATGGCATCCTGCCAGAATTTCAATAGCTACCCACTGATGGAATAAAGGAGTAGATAAACAGAAAATTCTGAACTATAGCTGGATCCTGAGGCAGAGAAATATAAGGTGTTCAGACTTCATCTTTAGGCAGCACTGAATGAGCTATTGGTTTGTCTTCTGTAACAAACAAACTATAAAGGTTTTTATAGACTAGGTATTTGAGACAGTCACCTCAGGTGGATGATTTTCTGCTTCATAGAGAGTCTGTAGGAGTTATTCATTGGTGACTGGTCTGAGCTGGAGATTCTGAGGTATCTTTGTTCAAGATGTCTGACTTTGGCAGGTATGGAAAATGGGCCTTTCCACCTCTGTAATCTAAACACCTCTTTAGCATGTTCTCTGCAGCAAGGTATTCAGGAGACAGGGCTCAAGGAGACAACCTTTTGAGAATCTTGAGAATAACTGGGACTATAGTCCTATAGAGTCACCTGGAATTGCTTTATTGAGAGATTTCTTGATTTCTACATTTAATAGTGTGTTCATAATTTCTTTTGTAGCTTTTAGTTAACTCTAGCAGTTAACTTGTGTGTCAGTGATTCTTTTTAAAATTTTTATCCTGTTGTAAAACCTAACCTATGATAGTTTAATCAAATGTATGCATATGAACAAAAATGTAGCAAACACAAGTGTTGTACTTGTAAACCTAAAGGCAGTAAACCTAATACAGTTGAAATGGGTAAAACCTTACCTTTCAGCATCCTCCTGTTATTCTACAGGGATGACTGCCGTTCTTAATTTTGTAGTTATCATTCCCATACATTTCTTTTTACTTTATTCTTTGTGTATATATCACTGAACTCTTCAGCATCCTCCTGTTTTTCTACAGGGATGGCTGCCGTTCTTAATTTTGTAGTTATCATTCCCATACATTTCTTTTTACTTTATTCTTTGTGTATATATCACTGAACTCTGTGTAATTTTTGCATGTTTTAAACTTACACATCATGTAATACTGTATTTGCTCTTCTGCAACTTAGTTTTCATTCTTAATAGTATTGTTTGATAGACTCAATAATGTTGATAAAAACTAGCTTTAGTGCTTTTATTTTTCATTCTCATTTAATGTGTTCCATAGTAGAAATACACTACAGTTTATTAGTACATTCCCATTTGTAGAAATTTAGGTTATATTTGTTTGGTGGGGTGTTTTGGGTTTGTTTGTTTTTTTTGTATTTTTAATGATTGAAACAAAACATCTAAAACCACAGCTTCTGGAGGAATGGAATATTCTTGCCAGTCTTGTACCTCTTCTTGAATTTGACTTTGGCCTCTTGTTAGGCCTTGTGTTTAAGAGCAGGATCTATGAAGACATCCTTATTGACAACAATCTTGTCCAGATAGATATCCACAGTACTCTGTGGGCATGAGGTGATCGTAGTTATAAACTTTCACAGAAGGCTTGCTCTTTGAGCTTTTGGCCATTTTCTTCTTGCCCATGGCAGCTGTCACTTTGCAGGAATAGTGATTAATTCCACCTACCAGAGGATGGTTGTAAGGATGGTCAGAGGTGCCATCATCTTTGTTCTTCACAGTGACTGATTTGTCCAGAATAGTGTCCAGCCTAGACTAGCACCACTTTCCCAATTTCATGAACTTGCCATATTTCATGGGGGCCTACAGCACGCACACACTCACTCCCCCCACACACACACTATACACACAAGTATATATGTATGTGTGTTTTTCCAATTTTTTAATATTATTACTACAAATATTTTAGTATGTCTAGTATTACTACTATGAACTTCTTTTTTAAAGCACATTGTGTTGTATATGGGTTTCTCTAGGGCAGAGGTAGCAAACTTTCTGTAAAGGACCAAAAATACAGGAAAAAAATGGGCAAAGTGCGTGAAAAGATATTTCCTCCAGATTTATGTATGACTAACAGGTACATGAAAAAGATGCTCAACATCACTAGTCCTTAGGGAAATCAAAACCTCACTCCTGACGGAATGGCTGTGTTCAAAAAGACTCGAAATAAATGTTGGTAAGGATGTAGAAGAAAGGGAACCCCTGTGCACTGTTGGTGGGATTGTAAATTGGTACAACCAGTGTGGAGGTTTCTCAAAAAATTGAAAATGAGCTACAGTATGATCCAGTAATTCCACTTACAGGAATATTTTCAAAGCAATTGAAAACAGTTTGTGAAAGAGATAATGCCCATAGTCTTGGCAGCATTATTTACAGTAGCTAAAACAAGAAAACACCTAAGTGTCTATGAACAGATTAACAGTTAAAGATATTGTGGTTTATGTACACATAATGAAATATTATTCAACCATTAGAAAGAAGAAGCCCTGCCATTTGCAGTAATATGGAAGGCCCATGAAGTGCCAAGTGAAGTAAATTAAAGAAAGACAAATCAGAATCTTCAGCAACAAAAAACAAACTCATAGAAAAAGATAATGCATTTGTGGTTACCCCAGGTAGTGTGTGGGGGTGGGGAATTAGATTAAGGTGCCAAACAGCCACTTACACTAAATGTACTGGGGATGTAATGTGATATAGTTAACATTGCTCTATGTATTTGAAAGTTGCTAGGTTCTTAAATTTTGAGAGTTCTCATCACAAGGAAAAGAAAACTATTTTTCTTTATGAGAATTGATGGTTGTTAACTTATTGTAATATTTTTTACAACATAGTCAAGTACTATGCTGTAAATCTTAAACTTACGGTGTTACATGTCAATTGTATTTCAATAAAACTGAAGGAGAAAGCCTTTTTTCACTATGCAAAAGTTTAGCTCCTTTTTAAAATTTTTTTTTAATAGCAGTTTTAGGTTGACAACAAAATTGAAATGAAAGTACAGAGATTTCCAGTATACCTACTACCCTTTCACTTGCATAAACTCTACCATTACCAGTATCTCTCACCAGAATAGGTACATTGTCACAAATTTTAAACCTACTTTGACACATCTTAATCACTCAAAAGTCTTGTTTACATCATGTTTCACTTTTGATGTTTGGTTTGGATTAATGTATAATAAATTACATTTATTTATCATTATATAGAATATTCTTATTGCCATGAAAGTCTTCTGTGCTCTGCCTATTCATCCCTCAGCCTCGCGTGCCCATCCTACCCGAGGCTACTGGCTCTTTTTATTGTTTCCCTAGTTTTCTTATGTTCTACTTTTGTTTTAAATTTTTCTGTTATAATTTATCTCTGCTCACTTTCATAAGGTTATTTTTCTTTCACTTACAGGTAAATAAGTCTTGATGAGGAAATCATGATTAGATTTGCTAGAATTGTCTGTAAAGAACCTTAGTTTCTTTAGTGTGCAAATAATATAACATCTCTTGACTTTTCACTGTCTATTGGTGTTTTCGTTAACTTGCCTGACTCTCAGTTGCTGGATTAGGAATATTTAGGTTAGTAATAATTGTAGGTTACAACCTTTTGATAAGTTTTGAATTATGAAAGCTATTTCACTTAACCCTATCTTTTAAAAAAAAATGTTGGGACAATAATTTCATGTTTATAGAAAAGTTTCAAAGATATTAGAGAGTTTCTGTATATATATAACTATCGTCCCCTGATATTGCCACGTTGAAATTACAGTATATTTTTCAAAACTAGGGCACTAATATGGACATAATACTATTTGCTAAACTATACGCTTGACTTGGATTTTGCTAGTTATTCCACAAAAGTCCTTTTTCTACTCCAGATTCTAATCCAAGAATACCACGTTGCAGACAGTTGTTATGTTTTTTAATCTCCTTTGGTATTTGACAATTTCTTCATCCTTTTTACTCCCCTCCCCCATAATTTTGACAATTTTAAAGCTTACTGGGTTTTTTTTTTGTAGACTTTTACTCATTTTGGGTTTGTCCAGTGTTTTTTCCTGATTAAACTGGCATATTATGGACTTTTTGGAAGACGACGGAACTGAAGTGGCATTTTCATTGCATCGTATTATATGGTATATTCTATGAATAAGACATCACTTTTGATGTTAAACATAATCATTTGGCTGTGGTAATGATTGTTAGGTTTCTTACTGTCAATTTAGCTTCCCCCCTTTCTGTAATCTACTTTTTGAAAGTGAGTTTTCAATTCTATTACTCAAGTAAAGGGGAATTAAGTCCCACCTCTTAAAGACTTTATGCATATATCACTGTGAATCTTGTAAGAAAGCTGTGTCTCTTTCCTCTGTTTATTTTATACCAATATGGACTCATAACTATTCATTTTATTTGAGGGATTGTAATCTAATACTGTTATGATGTGGTTTTTTGTTTGATTTCGCTAAAATTGTACCACCTTTGTTTGGCTGTTGGAAGGCTCAGGTTAGTGCCTGGAACCTTTTGATAGGTCACCATCTTTAAAAAACAAACACACACCTTCTTGCTTTCTGGTATTATATAATACTTGAGGCTCATCCGGTTTTCCCTGCTGCATACCTAGAACCAGTCTTTCTTTTTGGAACCCTGGTTCCTTTTATTGGAGAATAGTAGTTGAAAGTCAAGATGCTTGGGGCCCTCCCCTGGTGGCACAGTGGGTTAAGAAATGCACTATGAAGCAAAGCGCAGCAACTGCAGCAGGAGTTGGATCCCTGCCGGCCAAAGAGGTGACCCACATGGTGTGGCAGATCTCTCCTGCCTTGCACGCTGCTCCCCTCAGCAATGTATTTCAGTCAATCTGTCTGTTCTGCTCCCCACTCTTTCTCTGGTGAATCCTCTCGCCTCCTGCACTTCTGGCCTATACTATCCCCAGTTCTTTTATGAATAAATCTTAAAAAAAAAAAGTCAAGATGCTTGACATGGTAAGTGTGCTTTTTACTGCTGAGGTGTTACTGTTTTAAGACATTCTCAGTAAAGAAGACATGTCTTAGGTCTTAGGCTAACCCACAATACCATACATCTGTATTTGTTTCTGTTCGTGAATTTGTGTATGTGTGATATGAGTCCTTGCTGATATCTGATTTTAATCTAACATCATTAGACTATGAACAATCTCACCTTCACCTATTTAAGTTCTTTGGTGGGGAGCAACCTCACTTATATTAACTACTCAATTATATTAACTACTCAATTATATTAACTACTGTTCATTCAACAACAGTAAAGAAATTTCATGTTTGCTCATGATGGCTTACTCTTCTATGATAGTTTTGTTTGTAAACGCACATTCTTTGGAACTTTTAAAACTTGCATTGAAATTTTAATTTTTCTCAGGGAAGATTTATATTTGAGCCTTTTAGTTACTTTGAGCCATTTTTTAAAGGACAGTTTTTGTTAAGATAAAATATACATAACATAAAATTTGCTATTTTAACTATTCAGGTATAAAATTATGAATGGGCATTAATGTGTTCATAGGGTTATATGATAATCACCACTGCTCTCTACAGCTCCTATTTCTGAATTCATCTGTTATTTGTATCATCCAATTTTATGTATTTGGCTTATTTCACACATTGTAGTATTTTCAAGATTTATCCTTGATGTACCTTGTATCAGAATTTCATTCCTCAATATTCCTCTGCAAAGTTTATTCATATTACTGTTTTTATTATAGTTATACACATATTCACAGCACATTTTGTTTATTCATCTGTTGGTCAACCTTTGGATTTTTTCCACCTTTGGATTATTTGTGCATAATGCTATGTGAATACTGTCATACAATATCTCAGTCTATGCTTTGATTATTTGGGTATATACATGGAAGTGGAATTGCTGTATTATGTGGTGATTCTATGTTAAATTTTTTGAAGAACTGCCAAACTTTTTCCATAGTGACTACCTTATTCCTATAAGCAATGAATAAAAGCTCCAGTTTCTCCACATCTTTAATCACTTTCTATTAAAAAAAGAAGTCATCCTAATAAGTATGGAGCAGTATTTTCTTGTAGTTTTGGTTTGTATTTCTGTCATGTCTAGTGGTGTTGAGCATCTTTTCTTGTATTCATAATTTTAATAATGGGCTTTTCTGGGCCACGTGAAAATTATGGTCCCAAACCTGAACAATTGCAAGGTTTTGGCAAGGAATTTCCTTGCCATGAGTTAGGTACACTTTGTCCTCACTTTAAGAGCCAAGGATAGACTGCATAGTTATTCCCACTGTCTCAGCAGGGAGTTGTTTTTGGTTTTTTGTTTGTTTATTTTCTCCTTCTTTACCCCACTGGAGTGTTGCCCCTTCAGACCTTTTCAGTTTGACCTCTCATTTTGTTAGGGCCTTAAACTTGATTTTGTTAAAACCGCAGCTGTGGGCCATTAGGTTTTTGTCACTTGGCTCCAGGGTAAATGCCAACTTAAGGATTCATTTATCTCTCCAGATTCCCATTTTTTAGATGTTTATAGTTTTAGAAGTTTTCTCCATGCAGTTAGAAAATTTTTTGAACTCAGTGTGTTTGGTGTTCTTATCTAGAAGATTTTTTTGGGTATGGAGTACACCATATTGCCAACACAGAAAACTTTTGATTTGTTTCTCTTCATTTAAAAGGTAGATATTTAAGGCAAAGAGAAGGATATGGTCTGGACATATTTCTTAAAAATAAGCAAGTAAACTGTAAGTGCTGACTTACAGAACCAGTGACCAAGTATGGAGATACAGGGTTGATTTTTATATATTTTATACATATTCCTGTGTCTACCCTATTTTTATTATAGTTTGAGTTTTTTTTTTCTATAACAAACTCACACAAATGACTGTAAAGTGGCAAAACCAGATTTTAATATGTTCTTTTTCTTTTTAGAGAACATAGGAATAAACAATAAATAGTAAAAGGCAAGCAAGTCAAAATCTAGAATAAGCAAAGAGCTTGGGAAATGCTGGATTTTATTTTATGTTGAATAGCTCTATTAAAGTACTTATCTCAGTTTGTTTTTATTTCAGCTTTGTCTAGATCAGAGTCTAAGAGAGATGGAGGTTTTAAAAATAATTGGAGCTTTGATCATGGAGAAGAAAGTGAAGGAGATACAGATAAAGAGTAAGAACTTTTTTTCCCTCAGATACAACAATGAAACTTCATTAGAGGAACAATTTATATTTCATTGGAAATATACTTTAAAGTGTGGTGTTCTTAAAATATTGAATCTTTTACAATAACATTAAGAAAAAAGCATTTCTCTGTTGGTAAATAATTTTGCTGTCTTATTTCTCCATCTTTTGAAATGTATAAATTTGTATTAAAGGTGTTCTTTTAAAAAAAATACGACATTCAATTCAGATAATGATTTGAAAAGTCTCTATCAGTAGTAAGTAAACCCAGGTTAAGACCCTTGAATTTTGTGAAAGGGTAAACATCATAGTATTTTCTCTATTGTGATCCTCTCCAACACCATCACCACCACATGAATCTTAGATAAGTTTCCCACAGAGAAAGGCAGAAACTATACATGATAAACACAGTTGTTCTCCCAGACAGAAGTTAAGCAAAATTTTAATTACATTTTGTTAATGTTCTTGGAATGGCTGCTGTGTAAAAATTTTAAATAATAGTTTTAATAGAACTGTTTGCATGTCATGAGATTTGTATTATCAATTCAGAATTGTTTTTACTAGTTTCTTGACATCAATTTGGTATTCCACTGGCCAGAACAAACAGCAAATTCAGAGACACACCACTATACACATTAAGTTCTATCTAAACTAATAAATATATTTTAGAAGTTTTACACAAGAAGTCATTCAGAATATATGGCTAAATATTGTAGGTGCTTCACTTCTGTCTGGGCAACAGCTCCGTTCATCATTACCACTTTATGTGCCTTCACCTATGAGATGTTGAACTGAAGTGAAGTTTTATTTGAAGGAGAGCTTTGAACTGGTAAGTTTCTCACATAAAATCACTACTTTATGGTCTTCCTTTCATTTCCTTTTTTAAATTTCTGATTATTTTTCCATTAAAAAATTCTTTTTGTTTCAGACATTATTTGTGTAGGTTTTAAAAATTGGAATAAATTTGGAACTTAGTTGAGTAGGCAGTATACCACTTAGACATTTTTGTTAAATATATGGAAGGAGAGAATTTTTAGCATTAAAATTGAGTATAAGTAGTAATAGAAATGTTTGAACTGGTAAATTCAAGTGGATTTGACAAAAATAGGTTTGTTTTCAGAAGGGTGTATTTTGACCTTTTTTGTTAGCACATCTGTCATGGCAATGTTTAAAAATTGTCTAAGATGCTATCTGTCCTTTGTTTCATTTATAAATTGTGCTCTTTGGTTCATCACTCTAAGTGGGTCCTTAGGGCCTTCATCTTTTTAAACATGTAGAGATTAACATGAACTGTTGAGAGATATATTAGTCAGGTCTTTTAGAATCTCAGGCCAGTGATTATATGTGAAGTGTTGATATTTCCAGGACCAGTAGAGGTATAACTATTACGGTAATGTCACTGGAATTACTTTCTTTTCATTATTTAAGGTTTTCTTACCAGTTTGTTCCTTCTATATTTTGTTTCTCTCCCCTTTTTCCCTAATTTTAAATCCAAAAGTGAAAGAAAAATTGAGTGACCATATTTAAAATCCTTTAAAAAATTTATGTGTCCATGTATGACAGGGATCAACAAACTGTGACCCACAGGCTCAATCTGACTTACCACTTCATTTTATTAATGGTTTTATTAGAACATAGCCACATTTATTGTGGCTGGTTACATACTACAGTGGCATAGATAAGTAGTTGCTACAAAGACCACAGGCCTGCAAAACTTAAATGTTTGCTCTCTGGCCCTTTACAGAAAGAGTTTGCTGATCCCTGATTTGGGTGAACAAAGAAGATAAAACATGAATTTAATGTATGGGTTGTAATTGTCACTTAAGGCTTTTCCCCCCTTATTTTTCATGTAGTGAGGCAAATCTACTCAGTGTAGATGAAGATGAGGATTCTGAAACCTCAAAAGGAAAACAGGCAAGTGTTGCTTTAAAATTATTTATTTTTTAGATTATAAATTAAAGACTAATACCTTAAAAGAAGATTTTTGTATTTAATTGTTTAAGTCTTACTCCATCTTTCCCTATGCAGAGACAAAATTATATTCCCATCTTGTTTATTCTTCCAGGGGATTTCACATTTACTGCCAGTGTTACATACAGTGTTATCAACCTTTTGTGCATTACAAAGAAAATATTCTCACCTATTCTCATACTTATACAACACACTTTGCATACCTTAAATTCTTTTTAAGCATATCTGTTGAGGGCCTCCCTGGTGGCGCAGTGGGTTAAGCAACACACTATGAAGCAAGCCGCAGCCACTGCAGCACGAGTTCGATCCCTGCTGCTGGTCAGGGAGGGGACCCACATGGTGCAGCAGACCTCTCCTGCTGTGCCCGCTGCTCCCCTCAGCAGTGTACTTCTGTTGATCTGCCTGTTCTGCTCCCC
>JAGFMF010011771.1:815229-928661 GCA_019455555.1 Galemys pyrenaicus | reverse complement strand
CTCTCACCCCCCCCCCACCTCTGGCCTGTACCCCAGTGCTTGTATGCATAAATAAATAAATCTTTAAAAAAAAAAAAAAAGCATATCTGTTGAATGAATTCCTAGAAGTAGAGCTGCTATATCAGGACAAGTGCATTTCTAATTTTGTTATACCTGATTTACACTTTTACCAGTAATAACTGAAATGCCTGTTTCCCCACACTTTTTTGTCACAGTGTTACCAACCTTTTGACTTGCAAATGAAATCATCTCATTGTAGTCTTAATTTGTATTTCATTTCTTATGAGTGAGATTGAACACCTTTTCATGTGTGCCCATTTATTTCCTCTTTTGGTATTTGCAAGGTAATACCCTTTGCCCATTTTTCTGTTTGGTCTTTGGAATGCTACTGATTTGTGGAAAATCTTTTTCTATTGAAATGAAAAACTTTTTTTTCTCATTTTTCAAATCTCTGGACTCTAGCTTTATCCTATAATGATGGCATGACATGGTTTAATTAAAAGAGAAAAAATGCACACTACTACATATAATGAATAAATCTAGTGATTTCATGAACTTGATGAAATTTGGTATTTGAAGAAACTGGCCTGTTGCTATAATGTAGGTATTCCCTACATTATATATTCCTATTTGTTATAAATTGGTAGGTTATATATTGGGGGAGAGGGAAAGCTGGCGAAGTTGTTACCATTACTTTATATGAAAAACAATTTGAGCATTTCCAGATCCCAAAAATAACTCAATAAATTAAACCAAATAGATATAAGTCCTACTTCTGGAAAACCCTGGTAACGTGTACTAGTTGCTAATATTTGAAACCTTTTTTCACTGATCTCTTGTCTTTACCATTGGTGTTTATTCCTGGTATTTTTTTTAGGTTCTCTCTTTTTCTCTTAATGGCTTTTGGGTTCAGTGTCTTAGTTTTTAATGATGTTAACTTAGTTAATTGCTCTATACTAATAGATGAATTATTTCACAATAAAATATAATTACTAATGATTTAAATTTTTCATTTTGCATTTTTTTCTTGTTTGTGTTTGGTGGCACCATCAGGTTTATCCCACTAGGGATACCTTTTTAAATTACTGTGTATTAAAGTCACTTCAGATTTATTCCTGTTAATTTCGTCAACTTGGTGAGAGTTCAATTTATTTTTTTAAATTTTTTATTTCAAGAAATTGCTTTTTAAGGGCCTCCCCTGGTGGCGCAGTGGGTTAAGCAACGCACTACGAAGCAAATCACAGCCACTGCAGCACGAGTTCGATCCCTGCTGCCGGCCAGCGGGGGGACCCACATGGCGCATCAGACCTCTCCTGCTGTGCCCGCTGCTCCCCTCAGCAGTGTACTTCTGTTGATCTGCCTGTTCTGCTCCCCGCTCTCTGTGGTGAATCCTCTCACCCCCCCCCCCCACCTCTGGCCTGTGCCCCAGTGCTTGTATGCATAAATAAATAAATCTTTAAAAAAATAAAAAAAAAGAAAGAAATTGCTTTTTAAAATAAAACCGGATTTGTTTTATATTTATGCAGAAATCACATAAATGGTTTCAAAGTCAAATCTACAAGAATTGTTTTATCAGAGAAGTCTACCTTTTGTTCTGGTGTCTTCTATTCCTTTCTTTTTCCCCTATGCATAACCTGTTTTAATAATTATGTGATTCAGCCTTTCATTGTTTGACTTAATACAAGGATATACTACCCTTCTTGGAAAAGCTAGCCACAGTGCTTGTCACCTCGAATATTTTACTTAATAATATAGTGTATAGTTATTGGGGCCTTCCTGGTGACATAAGGGTTTAAGTCGCTGCACTGTGAAGTTATCCACAGCCACTGCAACACAAGTTTGATCCCCAGCAGGGGAGGGGACCCACATAGTGCAGCAGATTTCTCCTGTCTAGCTCGCTGCTCCCCTCAGCAGTGTATTTCAGTCAATCTGCCTGTTCTGTTCCCCACTCTGTCTCTGGTGAATCCTCACCCCCACTCCTCTGGCCTGTACCCCGGTTCTTGTATGCATAAATAAATCTTTAAAAAAAATATAGTGTGCAGATACCCTTCCACAGCAAAGTATTTAGAGATCCCCATCTCTTTTACTGCCACATAATACTCTATTAAATGGATAAATTGTAGAAATTCATTTGGTCTCCTGTTGATGAACAGGTTTCTTCTAGTCTTTTGTTATTATAAACAGTGCTTTAATAAAGCCTTGTGCTTATGTCTTTTTGTATCTTTACAGTATATTTGTGGGCTAGATCCCTAGAGCTGTAGTTGCTATTTCAGAAGGTAAATTCACATGAAATTTGCTAAATATTGACAAATGCCTCCTTCATAGGAGTTGGCATTTGTCATCCCTGGTAGTAATAAATGAATTACTCTATAATCTCTGGGGAGTTTGTGGTCAGACTTGAATATTTGCCAGTCTGTCATATCACCCTCTTCACCTATTTCCTGTACTTTGATTTGAGTAGTGTTTTAGGGACTTTTAAGTTTATTCCCCTACTGCCATCTTTGTGGGTTTTTTCCTTCCAAATCTCTATTTTTTCATAATTTAAGGAATCTGGAATTTCAAGTTTTTCTTCCTATATAGTTTTTCAAATTACAATTTTCTCTAGATTTTAACATCTTGATTCTGTAAAGTGCTGCGATAGATGTCTTTGGTGGACAGAGAAACAGTGAACTTAGTAGGGAGAAATAAGTCTTTCATTATTAAATTATATGACAGTGATTTTTTTTTAAATGATGCCCCATAATTTTTTCAAACATTATATGCCTAATTACACACTTTCAAGGATGTGAATGTTGATAGGTTAAAATAAAACTTATCTAGTGATTTTAAAGATAATTCTGATTTGATATGTGGCAACATCTGTTTTAAAAGTACATGTATCATCTTTTTTTTTTTTTAATAGCTTGAAATTTTTTATTGTGCCCTTTGGTCCTTAAATTCTTAAGTCTAATTTCCTGCAGAATTTTGACTTCATTTTTATTTTTTTCATATATGTAAGCTTCACATTAATGTGTTTTTATGAAAATGAACCTCTTAATTATCCTATCATATTTTAATAAAATAGTGTATGCTAACTGAAATTTAACATTAAGTAACATTCTCATCTGAGGGTTCTAAGTACTAATTTTCATAACCCAAATATGTATTGTAGATATTTATAGTTATTAAGCTGGTTGTATATAGTTACATTGAATATATATTTTCTAAGGTAGATGATACTGATATTTTCCCTTTATATTTATTTAGTTCCTGTATCCATGAATAAATATTTATTGGTAGAATGAAACTTTTATCCGCAACATTCTTTTTAAATATAAGAAATCTTAATAAATAAAGTAGTTTTATCACATAGTGTTGGCATTCCTTTCTGTTTTTTGAGTTAAATGGCAAAGATCACATGGCAATCTAATATTTAAAAATTAAATATATAACTCAGGCATTGACTTTCTGAATTTAAGGGAAATATACAAAAAAGCAGATTTCAGACTTCTTTAAAAATAAACTATGATGTTTTTGAGTTCTCACTTGACTTCTTAAAGGCAATGACTTTCTTGACAATAATTTGAGTAGGAGATGGAAAGCCAGTATATGCAAATTTTCATCACTTTTGCTTTTCCATTTGGTAATGTTGAATTAAGAAATGAATTAAGAAAATACTATTTTGGCCTAGGATACCCAATTTCTAACCCATGTTTCACATTTAACAGAAATGTGTATTAAAGCAGAGAAAGATAGGAAGCCCTCCTTGGGGGAAGGACTGGATCTGGGCCGAGACTAATTTAGGGGAGGAAAATTAATGTCTATTTTTGCAGAAAAAATGTTACTGTAAAAGAGGAGACAGGAAATTTTGTGTGATTCCTCTTCTACTGATAGGTTTTTTTAAGGAACTAATTTAAATAACATGTAAAAATGGAAATTGAGGATTTCTATTTTCCTTACAACTATCCATGCCTGCTTGTTCTCTAGAAAATCTGTATCCCAGGAGTTTACATATCCTTGGATTTTGAATGGCTTGTGGGTAATGTATCAATCCATATGGATCATTTATTTAAACTAATATAGCTGCTTTTCTTCATTTCAAAATGAGCATGGAATTAAAAGAAAGATGTGTTTTCAGATTATCTTAGTATTTTTTACAGAAGCCTTTGGGCTTCTGCAGTTTCATTGTGACTTTTTAGATAAAAGATGCATTTTTTTCATTAATTCTGAAAAATTTTAGCCAATATCTCTCACTGTGGGTATTGCATTTCTGTTTTGTTTTGTTTTTTTTTTTTTTCTGGAGTTCCCACTAGACAAATGTGTCGAATGCAGTGTTCTCCATACTAGGAATAAAACAGACACACATTTTTTTTTGGTCTTATGTAGTTTACATTCTAATAGCTAGCTATGTTCACTAGTTATTAAATGATTAATGTCTAAGATAGGACTGGCAAACCAGGGAAGGGCTCATGGGTTAGATCAACTCCACAACCTAAGGTTCATGAACAATAATAGCTTTTTACCTTTTTTTTTTAAATGGGTGAGAATAATCAGAAGAATACTAATTCATGACATGAAAGTTATATGAGATTAAAATTTGTGGCCATAAATAAAATACTATTAGAAAATAGCCATGCTCATTTATTTGTTTTGTCTATGACTGCTTTTATGCTGCAGCACTGAAAAGTTTCAACAGACTGTGACTCAAAAGCCTGGTGTTTGCTATCTGATTCTTTACAGACAGGCTTGCTGATTCCTGTACTATTGCTTATACTGTGTAAATGTGTTCTACAAAGATTTATGATACACTTGAGGGAAACATAGAGCTCTTTTGGATGGGTGGTATGTTATAGTAATCATGCATATTTTCATATTCTATGCATGCTAATAACTTTACAATTTATGGAATGGTTGTGATAATTATGAAACTATAATTCACATAGTGCATGATACTAGCAAGCCTTCCATTAAAAGCTACCTTATCATTATTAAATGCAGTATTTTTAAATCTTTGTGTAAACTGGTTTTCCTCTGTAAATAAGGATAAATTTATAGTTGTTTATCTGATGTCATTAAGACCAGGTTTGTATTTGGCTTTGTAGTCATGTGGTGGTTTTGTGCTGATCCATTCTGTTGGTAGTAGTTATCCTGATGTGTTTGCATTGTCTAGATAACTGTCTTGACTGCTTAAGAGTTGGACCTCCTAAGAGGAATTAAAAATTTTCAGGAATCTCTAGACTAAATATCATTTGACATTAGTAATAGTAGTACTCTACTCTTTGAGATAGTCAGCCATAAATGACTCAGTTTTTTCTTATACCTAACATCCCTCAATAATTTTATGTAAGTTTAACATGTTACCAGCAGAAATAAAATGAGAGAGAAATAAGAATTATCTGTTAGGCAAAGAAAAGTAAATTTATGCCAAACATCTAAAATATATGCTGTATTTTAATTCTGCAATTTTCTCTAAATTTTATGGTAGCTGGAATGTGTCAGGATTATAATTGCAATTGCATGATGAAAGAATTTGTTTTTACAAATTTCCTGTGATTCTCCTGTGGAGTGATTCCCTCCTTGCCCTTTGCCCCTTGCCCTCCATGTTCCTACCGCTATTGTGTTACCTTCAAAATACAAGAACGGTAAGAGATCTTTACTAAGGGAATTTGACTTGTTTATACATCTATTTTAATTGATAGTTACCTGGCAAAGCTAGAAATACTGATTTGCCGCAGACTAAAGTATATTTAATTTTTGATAATAACTATAGGCAACAGAATTGGGAAACTGAAGAATTAGGTGAGATCCTCTTGCCTTGAAGATGAACTTTGGGTTATCTATATCTGTGCCTAAATGTTTTACCAAAAAGAAATTGAAAATGAATAAGATCTTAATCAGAAACCTGGTTGAATTAACTGAATTACGTGATTGTATTTGGGTAAGATATTTTGGTTTAAATAGTTCTTAAGTGAAAGGATTAGTTTTCCTCCTTTTATATAAAGGACTATTTAATACAGTTCTCTGAAATGTTCTGTATTCTAATGATTTTGATTACTTTTTTTTGGAATAGCAGTTTGTTTTTGCCTCTTAATAAGAAGTATTTATATTTCCACAAACAATACTATAAAAGTGTTTTAATCAGAGTAGTTTGGTAAATAATAGGCTTTGGAGTCAGACCAGTCTTTGTTCAAATTGATTTACTAGTTTGGGCAAGTTTTTGTTTTTTAACCTCACATTGGGATAGCGTTTCAATAAGTTTAAGTGATGTGTAGTAGAGAGAGATTTTGTTGAATAAAAAAAGGGAGGTGGGAAATTTCAGCATATTAATACTGTCACTCAGTATCATCAAGTATTGACATGATGTTTCAGGTGTAGCTGCTGAATAGTGACCTGAATGAAGACTACTGAAATGTATAAAATAAGGAAATTAAATGAGATACTGCATATCAAGAAATTGGCATAATGCCTATTAATAATTAACATTTAGTAATTCATTATTATTTGTATAAAGAGGAATGAAATGATATGTATTTTCAGTTTCTAATGGATACTTCTTGTTTCTGAGATTTCCTAATACAATTATGTATCAATTACCCAGGACACCCCTAGGAAACATCAAGATCAACTGGCATGTTGATTAGTTTGCTGTACACCTCTCCCAGAGTTTCTGACTTAACAGATCTGGAGTGGGGCCTGATAATTTGCATGTTAAAATGTTCCCAGGTGATGCTGCTGCTGCAGGTCCAGTGACCACACTTTGATAATCATTGATCCAAGGGTACTTTTTCAAAATTAATAGTCCTAGGTTACAATAAATAGATAGGTCTAACTTTTCTCAGCTAATGCAACTTAATGATTACTGTTGATAATATTTATGGATCTTCTAATGAAAGATAATGTATCTCTAATTGAGTGGGTACTTTCCTACTTAATTGCCCATTTCAGGGCTTGGTAGTTTGTGTGTATTGCACATGAAATAATTGCATAATTACAAGGAAAGTTACCTGGTTAGAAAGAAACATAGTGTTATTTCCTAAATCATTATCTTTCCATGATATTCTCTGTGGGAAAGAGTCTCCAAATGCAGAGGTGATTTTATTTTATCAGTGGAAATGAAAGGGTAATAAACTCTCATATTTAATCTCTGTAGTTCTTTTTTCATTATCAGTTCCTCTTGGTTAGTATTGCATTGTATTACTCTTTGATATGTCTGGTTATGAATGGTAGATATGACATAAAAATCAATAGAGGAATTTGAGAGAACCCTCTGTTGGGTTCGTATGTTTACTTCTATGTCATGACTGGGAGGATTTAATAATCTCAAATCACTTTAATCTTTCTCCAAATACTGTCTCCTGTTCAGTATCTTTATTACCTGCAGACTTACTAGACATGCAAATTATCAGGCCCACCACAGACATACTGAGTAAAAATAAACCGTAAGGATGGACACAGTAATTTGTTATGACTAGCCATCCAGGCAATTTTGAATTTTAATAAACCTTGAAAACTTTTTAATTAAACTGGAAGTTGAAATGATTGAAAGCTGGATTCAGGTTTTTTAGAGGGATGTTATAGTTTTGAAGTGTTTATGAGGTCCTGTGTTCTTGGTAGATTGGATTTCACTTGGCTCCCTAAAATTCTCTGGGTCTTTTGGAAGTACAGCTTGCTTTCTCAGTCTCTCAGCTACATCTGGAATCAGTAGGCAACTGAGGGAAAAATCAGGGCTCATAGCGCTCTGTCTTTCTAGTCTGGGATGTTCAACTTCACTGCCTTGGTAATCCTCAAATGCTTCCAACAGATATTTTATTTTTAATTTGCACTTTGCTGTTCAGCCTTTCTAGTTTTCAGAGAATGGGGGGAAGAAAAATAGATCTGCGTAACTGAATCTCTATTATCAGAAGTAGAAGAATCTGGAATACAAGGCTATAAAAGACTAAGAAATAAAGAAATGTCTTAAGGAGAAGAAAGTAATAAGCTGTGTGTCAAAAATAGGTCTTTTGGAGCTGTTTAATGTAGATATGCATGCCTGAAAACAAGATTGTTGTTGCTGGCACAGTGAACTCACCTCAGGAGGATTTATTTGTGAGAGAGATTTTTTTAGAAAATAGTTAGGTTTCTATAGAGATAATGGGGGGGGGGCAAATTGCTCTCTTCTTTTGACTATTTTATTGTAAAAGAGGACAAAAGAAAATAAAATATTAGACTGTTCTTCTGTTCTTTCAGAAATAAAAATAGGAATGATTTTAAGTGTTCTGGGGAAATTTTCACTAAGAAATTGAGGGCATTTGTCTTAGCAAGTCTGAATGTAGTGTTCAAATGTCTTGTGCAGGGGATTTAGTAAAAGTAGGTTTCTTTGTTGACAAGAACTTTTCAAGGAATGGCCCATCCTGTTACCTAGCTATGATTTCTCAGAAATGATTAGTATTAACAATTATATTATCATTTGCAACTACAAAGGTATGAAGGCTTGTTGGTTTCTGTACTTATAAAGGGACTCTGATGCTAAGGCCAAGGACCCTGTACAAATTGAAATAACAATTGATAAACATTTGCCTGCATTTGTCATGTAGGTATCGAGAAGCTGTTAAGGAGAGGAAAATGTTTTTAATTTTTTTCTTTTGAGATATTTCATGAAAAGGAAATAATAAATACCTATGTCCCTACTTACTTGTTATCCTTAGAAAAGACTAGTTAAAATATTTTTATCTCCATGTCACTGCCATCTCCCTCTGCCTCCCTAAAATGGTACATTTTCACTACTGTTATTTATTAAATGGTTTTTAAATAGTTGTTGATAAATTATAATGTTGGTTTTATTGACTATATGGATTTTTTTACAGTTAAATCGTCAATCTGAAATTGTTGGTACTAGTTCTGGTGATCCCTGGAAAACATGTACAAGACGAAACAAAGCCGACAGTTCAAAACCTTTGAAAGGCAACTCAATTGGACTTAACATGTTGAGCAACAATAAGAAATTGAGGTATAAGTGTTTTACATACATTTCTACAGAAAAACAAATGGTTGATATAAAAGCTAATGACCTTTATGACCAGTAGGTCAAACCCGTCTTTTAAATGTGTCAGTAGGGTCAAGAGGTAGGGTGGTCCTCTAGTGCACACCCGGAGTCTTTGCTTTGAATCTGGGATAGATTGATTGCAGTATTACCTTTTCTGAATGAAAATATTTTAAGAAAAATCTAAGTAGACTAGAATTTTGTAAGACAAACTTGTTTTTATACAGTTAGTCAAATCTCAGTCATAAAACTAGAAGTAGAAGGCATCATAAAGTGTGAAGGTCATGTCTTCTTTATGAATTTTATCAGGGGTATTTCAATAAGAGACCTCTTATTCCTCTTCTTTCTAGATTTAACCCACTGTTTATAGAAGCTATTATGGTAAACCATTGTTACTGATACAACTGGGCTGTTATATCTCCCTGGAATAAGGTTGAAAATCACTATTCAGTTTCTGTTTTGTCTGTAGGTAGATAGCAGAGGTACATAAAAACTAAGTAACTGTCTAGTCAGTGACAGAATTACGAGTGGAATTTAAGACTCATGGTAGGTTTTTGTTTTTTTTTAAATAATGGTTTACCTTTATTTTGGCGTATAAGAAAACATTGTAACATTTAAGGTTTAAAAGCCTTTTTTGTGACTAATCCCAAAATAGAGAATGAGTAAAGAAAATATATTTGAGTTAATTTATTGGAAATTTTACGTTGTAAAATACATTCAGTTAGGATTCCTGGCTTCCGTTCTTGATCTTCTTTCATGAATTGGTTTAGAAACATTTCAGAAACAAGTTCAGGAAGTTGAAATCTCATAATGGAAAATTTAACATAGGCAATTGGATTTATTGATAAATACATATTTTCCTAATGATAAAGGTCTTGTGTGTTTCTGTTAAGATTTTATGTACAATCATGGGTAATCTTCCCCTGTTCACATTACTCTTTTTGTCTTGAATCTGCAGTGAAAATACACAAACTGTATCATTATGTTCTGGAGCTGTGGTTCTTGGTAGACGTTTCCAACATGCTCTTCTACCAACAGTAAAAACAGCAGCCCAAAGGTAAGGAAGGATCCTACTTTCCTTTGTTTAAGATCTACATACTACATATTTCGCATATACATACTCCTCTTAATAAGAGGTGGGTTTTTTTTGTTTTTTCACTTGAACCAGTTTTTTTCCTTTGTGGATCTTTGTTGTATTTCCACTGTATAGAGATTTTCATGTCTCTGTAATAATTCATGTTTCAGAATTTTATAGCTGCTTTCAAATAAATGACATTGTATACATAGACTTTTAAAAATAAAAATCATCCTATTGTATCTTCATTAAACTGCTTTTACAACACTGTTCTTAAAACAATATTTGGCAAGAAATCTTCACCTGATAATTTGGTACTGACAAAACAGTTACTACATTTTTTAATACACGTATAGGATTTTAAAATAAACTACATTATTAGTTTTAAATGTTTGAGATAATTTTGTGTTTTAGGTTTGGATATTTCATTGGTTGTGAAGGTACTATTTGGAATTTGAAGTAAGGGAAACAATAATTGGGGAAAACTTGATCTTTTAAATGCTTTTGAGGTTTTTCATAATTATTTTTGGGTAGTTATGCAGTTTTAGTTGAATTTTACATCTAAGTCAATTACAATTGAGTCAGAAATTCTCAACCTCCAATAATTGATATCTTTATTTCTTACATTATGAATAGTAACATAAAAATTTTTATAACATAAAATTTAAAATTTGTTATATATGTTTAAATTTTTCCTTCAGTTTTAAAACATGTCAGTCTAGACTGCTACTCATTCAGAAAATGTGTCCTGACTCCTTGCTAAATTTGATATGTAGATAGATTTACATAGATTTTCTACTCAAAAACCTTTAATCTGTGTCATACTTTAGAATAAGAAAACCTTTCTTTTGCTTAAGTATATTATTTTATCATAATTACATAAGATATTTATACCCAGACAAAAAAATTAAACTATCCTACTGTAAAGTACACAAACAAATCATGTTCTTTGGTATATTTGAGACATGAACATGAAGCATAAATCATAAAACGGAGAGTAATTGGAGAGGAAGGGACACCTTGTTTTTCACACACTGAAAATATTGACAGATTGCTTATAAAGATCTGTCTTAATATTCTGAAAATGTGGTCTAAAATTATTAATTGCTTTTGAAATTTGCTATTAATTTGGAATTATTTGCACTGTGACCTACTTTCCCATTCTTTCCTCATCGGTAAGCCAGTTCCAATCTAGAAATATTCTGAAAATGTGGTCTAAAATTATTCTGAAAATGTGGTCTAAAATTATTAATTGCTTTTGAAATTTGCTATTAATTTGGAATTATTTGCACTGTGACCTACTTTCCCATTCTTTCCTCATTGGTAAGCCAGTTCCAATCTAGAAATTGGTTTGTGTTTTATTTTAGTTTAGATTTTGACACTTACTATACTTCACATCTGTACCATTGCTCATCTGCATACAAAAATAAAGGAAGTGATATTTACTAGTAAAATACTGTTGTTGGTTTTGTTTTCTAAAAAATACCCTGAATTGTAATTAAGGAAACAATCCTGAGTGCTTAACAAGGACAGTAAGGAAAATTGTGATGTCAAATCACCAGGATAGATAACTTAGTGCTTCCTTCCTTCTTAATGAGAATAGACTTTCTTATTCTTAGTGCAATATGACTTTTTTTTTTAAGATTTTGAAGTTTAACCAAGAAATAGTCTTTCCACTTTTCTTTCTTTAAAAATATTGAGTGATTTTTGTCATGGATGGGTGAGGTACAAAGTAGTCAGATGAATATGACAAAATCCTTGATTTGAAGCTCTAGCTTGGTTAAGGTAGACAGTAAAATATTAAGATAGTAAACTGTTGATTACATGGTAAGTATTGTAGTAGAAATATACAAAGTATATGTAGTACTTTTTACAGAGAAGGGAGTAATGAAGAATTTACAGAGGAAGTATTAAAGAACTTTTGAGTGGACTATCTGGAAGAGGGCATTCCATGCAGTAGGAACCACATATTTAAAGATTTGGAAAAAGCCTTCACTTAAGATGGTTGCTAACCAAACCTTTGGTTTAAATTAGTATAGTGTTAGCACAATTTCAAACCCTACATGAGGGTGAGTATACTGGTTAACCTTTACAGCTTCTTCTAAGTTTTCTTATTTTCTGAATTCTAAATTTGAACTTACTGGAAATATCTTCAGTTAGTAATTCACACAACACGGTCTGTTACTCTTGAGCGGGGGAGCGGGGGGAGTGAAATAAACTATTTTTTAAATTAGTCAGACCTGCATTTTGAATAAGAATCTTACTGGTTAGCACCTATTTGGGAGCTAAGATTCCACTTTTTTTTTTCTTGCTATTCCCAATAATAATTTAATTCATTTTAAAATAAAGGAACTTTGTATTCCAGTAGTGATGGAGGAGGATAGTACTAGTATGGAAAAAGTGAATTGCAGAAACTTAACAATCTATGTAAAACTATACCATCTCCATCCCTAATTTATTTCACACTTGCAAAAAGTACACATTTTACTGGTGTATGGTTTATTTACATTTTCTTTTTGTTTTTTTCTGTTAAGGATAGGTGAAAAGACTTGTAAGGACCATAGGGGAAATGAATATCTACAAAAGCACATATAATCCATAATGGGAAAATGGGCACCTGGAATAAGCAAGACTTAATTATTAATGAAAGCACCACTTTGAAAGAATTTTTGAAGTCATAAATCAGGTTATGGACACCAGAATCAATCAGTCTATCTTTTTTCTTTTTAAAAAATTTTAAGAGCACTAGTACAGCACTAGTTCAAGAATGAAATAGTCCAACAAGAATGTAAGTTGACATTTTTACAAAGTCCTCCATTACTAATATGGCTTTCCTTCCCATTTTTAAAAAACTTAAACTTTTTAAAAAATATATAAATCCTTTAGGCTTTAGGACAGGGCATAATAATAGCACATATAGAAGAATCTAGTAGAGGTGCAATGACTTGTAAATTAGATAACATAATACAATTTTTTCAAGGATAAGGAAAATAAGCATGGGTGTGTGTATGTATGAATATGTACATACATATATATATATGTCTTATGTTTTCCTCCTAACTTCTTTGAGTTTTGGAGAGATCCAAACCTGTTTCTTCTACTACTACTTTGTCTCTACCTCTTTCCTTTACCCTATACAGGTGAGTTTAAAAAACAGGAGATTGCTAAAGTTTTCTTACTTTTTGAGCACAGCATATGGATCAAGTTAGAAATAGCTATTTTAAATAGTAGTGCCTAACCTTTATTTTTCATTTTACTTTTCCTAAAGATGTTAACTACCTAAGAAAATAATAACAGCCTATATTTAAAATTTTGTTTACATAGTTTTTAACTTTAAAAATAGGAGTGTGATGATCCCTCATTTTCTTGTCATTTATTCAATATAAGCTTATTTTATAGATTATTCCTTTTTTATAGCAGAGGTAAAGTTTCAAATATGGTATTTATGTAAATTTATAATTTTTTTCCTTACTATTGAGATGTTTTTAAAAATAGTTCTTTTCAATACTATTAATGTAAAACCAAGTTACAATATTTCTTTTTCTTTTTTGATTTAAAAAGTTGTTCAACTTTTTGTTTGATATTTCTGTTTTCTTAATTTCATAGGATTAAATTGATTATTTTACATGAATAATCTACACAATAGGAAAGCAAGTGTTAATATGGGAATTAGGGGATTTTGTAAGCTATGTTTTGTTTACAGTTTTGAATATTTAATTTATACTAAAGAGGAGTAAGTCTAGAATTCCGAATTGAGGCTTTTTGTAATTTTACTCTTTAATAATATATGTTATTAGCTTTCAGATTTTCCATGGTTAGTGGAGAAGGATGGATCTTTTATGCATTAACCTTTTAATTAGAGGCCATGGTTGTCAATCCCCAGACCTTTCCTTATATCCCTGTCCATCATAATGTATTTAATCAAAACTTTTATACAAGAGCTTCCACTAGAAAAAGAATTTTTTCTTACTAATAAGTAAATAATCATACTTAGTGACAGGATTGGGACTGACTACTAAGAAATGTTATAATTTCTGTAAGTTGTATTACTGTTTAAGATTATATAACTATTCTAAAATAACATAAACACTCAAATTTTTGATGGTTAAGTTAAACTTTCAAGAATTTTTTATATCTCTGTACAGCCTTTTTTCTTTAAGTATATTTAGATATAAATTAACCTGTGTTGACAAATTGAAAAGCAATTATATATCTAAAAAAATTAAAAGCATAGTATATAACATAATGTATGTAAAACAAATTAATCACAGAGTTTGCCTTATTACCTGCAGTTACTAAAGCTACAATGATTATCAAAAATGAGGTCTTGCCTCTTACATTTTTTTTCTTTTTCATGTTTTAAGCAGTGTGGACCAAAAGGAAAGGTAAGCTTAATATTGATGAAATTAGAGCATGGATATAGCAGTAAAATAACAGATTATATGCTTAGAAAAATAGCCATGGAATTTAGAGTTCATCATTAATGCTTATTAATTATTTCAATAAAAACAAACTTACTAGTAGTATTACATGGTATTGGATTTATATGGGTGGTATTTCAAGATAGTTTTTAATAAAAATTTTCCTTTAGTGGTTATATGAAATTTGAGTTATATATAAGTATATAATGGTTATTATATATTTATACTGATATGTGACTATTTTCCTTTTGAAGATAAAATATTTCAGTGCCTTTCTAGTGAAGTTTCAATCACATCAAAATGTTGTTATTTTTCAGTGATAATATTTTTTGTTTTCAAACTTCAGTAGAATGAGGATAAAAATGGAAATTCTAAAAATTAAAATACTTTAAAGTTGAAGTTAAAACTGTAAACATCAAATGGATTTCTATTATGACCAGAAAACCTGTCACAGAATTTTATGATCACTGTTTGTTCTCTTTATGTTAACATTGGCAGACATATAGTCCTTTAGCAGAAATGTTAAATAATGTAAATAACGTGGAAACAGGTTTTTAAGAATTCACATTTCTTTGAGAAATGGTTGCAATTGTTCTAAAGCAAATGTCCACAAGAAAACCGTTCTCTTCAGTGTATGTGTATAAAATTGTTTATACTTGAGCTTATTATCTTTTTTGTTGTTTTTGTGAGATTCTCAAAAGCCTTTTATGAAACAGTCCTCCTCTCATCCCCCAATAGGTTAGCAGTTCATTGCATCAACTCTTGTAATTTTTTTATAGGTATAGAGGAGGCAAAGAAGACAACTTGCAATATTTTTAGAAATGTATATACATACATACAAACACATATTCCATCTTCATGAAAACCAGCTTTCTGAAGTATGAAGATGATTCTTTAAGCAAACTATTTTGGCATATTTTGTAATTCTGTTAAATTTCACAAATCTACATGTTTTACATGAATGGGTTATACTGATTTTGACTACCTATCTCCTGGGGAAAAGAAAGTATTTTCCCATTGTGTCTATTTTTTTCTTTAAGTAAATCTTTAATTCTTGTTAGATACAGAAGAATCATATGTTTAAAATTTTTAACTTGTTAAGTGACCTGGGTTTTTTTGGAATCCTGTTAATAAGATATTTTAAGTAAAATTACTGTATGTTAAATCACTTTTAATACAATCACACATTTGAAACAGACTCTTTTGTCCAAATCAGTTCCTTGCTATATGCTATAGAAGATAAAATGTAAGCACTATTATATTGCAGAATTATATAAAGATAATTCTTTTATTCTCTTTCAAAGGTTTATGACACTGCTTTGGTTTCTTTTATATATTTCTTGAGTGGAAATTGATAACATTTAGTAAAAACTTAAATGACTCTGTGCCAGGCACTCTTCTAGGAGCAGACAGAAATACCTGTTTTCTTAGACCTTACATTCTTGTTGGATAATACTGGAATAGGAGCCAGAAAATTGAGACTTCTGTAACCAGCATTACCAGTGGGCACATAATGCACTCTAAAATGGGATTGTATTATTTTACCCAGTCTTAAAGGTTTGAGAGGAATAGATGCAATTAATTATTTAAAACTACTTTATACAATGTAAAAACTGAACTTTATGTAATAGCAATAATGAAACTCTATCTTTCATAGTAAGGTTATTACCAGGGACTGGATAATTAAGCAGGAGCTATTTATGAAAGACCTTGTAAAATACATACATGCGTGCTAAAATAGCAGCTGTGTCACTATTAGTATGAATTGAATCCATTAATCCTTCGGGTTTTTACCTAAATTTAGTTCATGTTTTTGAGAGGTAAACTGGGAAGAACCTTTTTTATTTTGTACACATTTTTCATATAAGGTTTTTCCTCCCTGTTGAGAACATTTAGATACTTTTAAGGAGTAATAAAAGATACTTCATAGTTATCCTTTTATACTTGAGGGACTATATTTCTCTGGCCTTAAACACTTGGAATAGACTGTCTTATTTAATAAAATTTAGGTAACTGTGGAAAGTTAATCCTTTCCAGGTTTTTTTTCCATTTGTACTATATATACTGGGCACAATGAGGTTATTTTAAGTTTAAAATCACACTGAAATAAATAATAAGATCCAGAGCTATAAATTGTTTGCCACCATTTCTCTGTGTTGTGACTGACAACTTGAGTGAATGTTTCTTAATTCCTTCCTGACTGACGAACAGATAGATTGTGAATAAAGTGTATATAGGTGGTAGGTAGCATTTGCAACTAGAATATTTAAACTGGTATTAGAACTGTGTATTTTTTTCTTACTAGGTAAGAATTGGTTAATTAGTTATAATAATTAGAATTGGTTAATTAACAAATTAGTAATTGGTTAATTAGTTATACTAAAAATCACTTTCAAATAAAATTTTTAGTATTTTTTAGTGTAAAAAGTGAGAGTACATTGTAGTGACTTTTGAAACAACAAAAGGTACAGAGCTAAAGATAATATTTAAAAGAACATATGAAGGGCCTCCCTGGTGGTGCAGCGAATTGAGCACTGCACTGTGAAGCATCAGCAGCACAGCAGCATGAGTTCAATCCCTGGCCAGGAAGGGGACCCATATGGGGCAGCAGACCTCTCCTGCCTCGCCCACTGCTCCTTTCAGCAGTGTACTTCATTAGCTCTGCCTGTTCTGCTCCTCACTCTGTCTCTGGTAAATCCTCTCACCCCCCACACCTCTGGCCTGTACCCCAGTTCTTGTAAGCATAAATAAATCTTTTTTAAAAAATTAAAAATAAAAGAACATATGAAATACTAAAAATGTTTTACTTAATGGGTAGGTTTGAAAGGGAAATATTATAATTGGAGTTTTTTTTTTAATTTTTTAAAAGTTCAAAATAGAACTTTATTAGGTTCTTGGTGATTTCTTCCCAAGAAGAAATTTTTCACCCTATGTATTTTTTAATATATCTTAATAATGTGTTATCATAATATGCACAATTACATACTCTGAATTTTCATCTATGGTATGGCATGAGCTTAAAAATTATTTTTACTTATTGCATAATAACATGTCCTGCAGGTAAACATTTACCTTATATCATCCTATTTCTGGTTGTTATTCACTAATATACATATATATATAACACTGGTGAACAACTTTGTACATAGATCTCTAAATTCATCTCAAGATAAATTTTTGGGAAAGGTTTCTCTGGGCTTGGTTACAAATGCTTTTAGTGCTCTTGGTAAGTACTGCTAAACTGTTTTTCAGAGAGGTAGTTTTATCTTATAATAGCATCATTAGGTATCTGAAAATTAAATTATATTCAATGATACTATCTTCTTTGGAATTATGAGTTATTTGAAACCTTAGAATATGAGTTGAGCAAGAGGATAGGCTACCAAACTAGCTAAATAGTATAAGTAATTAAGTTTCTTTACTTCATTCATGTCTAACCAGGTAAGTAGAAGAAAGACTAAATTTCATAGTATAAACTAAAATTAAATACTAAGTAATATATTTAATAATGTAGAAATCTCTTGTAAATATATCACAAAAACCTAATCTCAAGTTAATTGTAAAGTTACTATATTACTGTTTGTTTGATTCCATTGTTCTCAGTGACTATTGTTATTTTAAGAAATTTGACAAATTGATTCTAAGTTCATTCAGAAGAGTAAATATTTTGAAAAGATCAAAATATTTTTGTTTTTAAAGAGGGATAAACTAGGAAACAATAATGACTTTATTGCCACCAATAAAACCATACTATGAAGAACAGTGAGATGTGGAAATAATATTAAAGGACTAGGAAGATGGCAAGCAGACTAAAGTGTACAAGTGAATTTTAATGTCCAACCAGCCTGTCAAGTCAGTAAATGTAAATAAACTTACTGTGACTTTCAAATGCCGAATTATGATGTTTGTACATTGGTTGACAAATTAATATTTTGAATTACTATATAATGGTTCTGCAAGGTGATTAGTAGTTCAGTTTTGACATTACCTTGTACATCAATATTTGTGTAATTATTTGACCTGATACATACATCAGCATTTATGTACTGCTTTTTAGGTACATGTCTATTCGTTCCAAATATTTTTCAAGTGCCTGTGATAAACAAGTACAGTGATAAAAAGACAAGGTTCCCATATTCCTTTACTATACATTTTTTTTGGCACTCTGGTCATGACATGTGAAATAATAAACTGAATAATTGGATGAAGTGATAGAGTGACAGTGTGGTTTCTTAGATTGCATGTTCAGAGAATCTCTTTACTAGGAAGCAAACATTTAATCAGGGATTAAATGAAGCATTAGCCATGTCATGGTCCTAATAGAGAGAGCTTTTCCAGATAAGGAAGAGGTAGTTATAAGGTTTCATGAAGGAATGAGTCTGGCAAGTTCAAAGAATGGAAAAATTCAAGCCATAACCTACAGTGAGGTTGACTGAGGAGTAAAAGGGATAATATTATCAGATGGGTTTGGTGAAGTCAGATAGGACCTTATTTATTAGGTAGGGAAGTATTATTAATTGGAAAATCTTAGAAATTTGTAAAAATCTTTTATATGATTTATAATTTGGCATAATTAAAAACTTAATTGAGTGGCAGTTAGTCATGGCTAATAAGCATGCTCCACTTTCCAAATAAAAGGAAAATCATTAATAATTTGTGAATGTATATTCAAAACTAGGCAAAATACCAGAGTTGAAGTAGAAAGTAAGAGAAATATTGAAGTCTTAGGTGTGATAAAGAGATTGGGATGGGTATAGTAGAGAAGTAAATGGGTTTTAAAGAAATTGCCCGTAGGGATACAATAGACTTATTGAGGGAATAGTTGGGATTTAGATAACCTGTGAATGAACAGAAATATGCTGGTAGAATAAGGGTTGAGTGAGGGGTGGTGACTTCATTTATTTAAATAAATTAGCAGGAAAATAAATGAATAGTGATTGTTTAAGCTAGTAAAATGAGGGAAAGAGGAAACAAAGTGAAAAAATGACTACAAGCAACTAATAAATTAAGGTGAAAGGAAAACGTGAACTCTGTCAATATAATAATTGTGATCAGATTGACTATATTTAATAAAAGGCAAGCTGGTTGGATTAAACAGCTATACTATACTATTTAAAAGAATCAGACTTAACAATTTGTTGGTAAAGAGGTGTTTAGAGTCACAGGAGACATAAACAAAAGCATACATAGAATTTGAATAACAAACAAGATGAAGTTAAGGACTAAATAGTATAAAGGGGCAGATTCTGTAATGGGTTTAGTCTTACAGTAACTACTAAATGATTAAAGCTCTCAAAGTATTTAAAATGCAGGAAGTTCTTGGCCTCAGTGAGAGCCAAGAACTCACTGTGTACAATTGTGAGAGATCTTTTGAAAACTGAACTTTAATCATGAGTTTGGAATATGAATTTTAACTGACTACTTTTGATTTAATAGAAATTTGCTTCTTTTGACATCAGATAGAACAAAAGATTAATAAAAACAAGTTATCATTAAAATGAAAACAAACTAGTGCACAGTCCTAGTTTTCAAGACCACTCAAAAAAGGTATATTGAGAAAAGGCTGATTCTAAGATGGATTAGGTCAGATTCAGACTGGAACGTCTTGGTAGTGCCTGAAACCAGGCAAGTACTCAAAAACACAAAGAGGTACTGGCAGAGAAATTTCCATTCCCCCCTATATGGCATACAGATTAGCAATGACAGTGACGTGCAGATTAGTGAATTTATATTTTTATAAGTATTGTGTTTTAACCACAATAAAAATGAACCAAAGCTTATAGTCTTGTCATAGGAACCAATTGAATGAGCTCCCAAGGGCCAAAGCTCAAAAACAACTGGATTATAACTTTAGTATAAAATAAGTATTCATGAATCATACTAATATTGAAATGATTGAAAAAATAGATCACTTGTTAAATATTCTAGAATTCTTGAAATGAACAGCACTTTCGATATAAGGCTAAATTTTGTAGTACGAATTTATAAGCTGTGTCAAATGAATTGGGGAAAATGGACAAGTGTTTCTTACAGAATTCCAAATAATGTGTATAGATACTTCTTTAAGAAGTAGAACTTAATTCTTTGTGACTGAACTTACTGACTTGATTCCAAATAGAGTGTAGAAATGGAAAAGTGTTGACTTTAGAGTGAAGAAAACTGGTATATGCTGCTCTAGTCATATGCTTAAAGTTAACATCATCAGTGGTCAGTCAGATTGATATGTCTTTCCTGTTATATGATGTGATGAGAAGGGCACTTTACCTCTGATAGTCTCCCTGTAAACCCACAACTTAATTCTAATCATAAGAAATACATCAGATGCAGATTGAGAAGCATTCTACAAACTAATGGATGATACTTCCACTATATCAAAGTCATGAACAATCATGCAATATTAAAAACAAATAGGATACTAAGGAGATATGACAACTAAATGTAGGAGGTCCTGAAACAAAACAAGTATATTAGTGTAATAACTGCTAAAATTTGAATAACATCTTAGTGTTTATTAACTACATTGTACAACCATTGGTTTCTTTTTTTACATTTATGTGGTTAGTAATAAAGGTTAATATTAGTGGAAACTATGGGAGAGATAAGCAAATTCTGAATTGTCTTTTAAACTTGTACAGATCTAGTTATTCCAAAATTATTATTTAAAAAAGACTTTATAGTTGAAGACTTGCTAACCATTAAAAAGTAGAACATCCCAGTATTATTTACTTTATATAGAAAAAGCTGATTTATTGCAAAGCACAATTTATAGCTAGTTTTAAGGAAGGTCAAATGATTGTCAAAATCAGAATTTTATGTAGGGCAAAAATCTCAGATTTCAGAACTCTTAGAGGTAGAAGAATGCTTTTCTCCCTTTTTTCTGCCTTATTCTGATGTTTCCACTGTTTTGACTCAAATCTATTTTTTTTCTGAAGTGCTTTTTTGTTTTGTTTTGTTTTTGAAGTGTCTTCAGTGGAACTGGATAAATAAGACCTTTCCCTTTTTTAAATTTGATTTTCTCTTTGCTTTTTCCTTGTCTTTTATTTTTTCTTGTAATGCCTGACATTTATTTAGTTCTTCAATTCTTCCATCACTTTCTTCACTGCTTATGCTGCTGACATCCAAAACTACCCTTTTGGGGTCTACTCACAGGTATTCTTAACATTTCAAAGTCAAATGTGGGTAGCCACATTTACAATGTACTCAGACGTTGTCCTTGTTGCAACGTTTATTTTTCACAGTTGTGGAGGCTGTAGCACATTCGGTTTCTAGTGAAGACCCTGGTTCATAGATTGCCATTGCCCTATGTCCTCTTGTGACAGAATCCAGTTCTGCACATGGAAAATAGCTGTCTAATTCATTTTTGCAGCTTGTAAAGTGTTGGGTACATGAAATGAGGTTTCTTCTAAAACTTCTATATACCACAAATCTTCAGAAGCAAAGGGAAAAACAGTTTTATCTTGTAGATCTAATGCTTCTCTGCTACTGCTGGATTTGGAGTGGGAAAAATCCAGTGAATTTAAATCCTAGGCTTGAACTTTGTACCAGTTTAGTTTGAAGTTTTGGTGTTTATAGAGTGATAGAACCCTCAAACTAAGAAATTAATATAAAATTTCACTTTTGGTCTCCTAACAAAATTTTCAAAAAACTAAACTGAGCTTCAAGTTTAAAGAACACAAGATAGTATATGTTACCTTAATTCTCATATCAAACCTAGTGCTACTTTTAACCTGAAATTCTAATATTTTATTAAACTTATTTATATAAGGTTATTTAACAAATATTGATTGCTGAGTAATACAAAGTGGTCATAAGGTCTGGAGAAGTTGGCAGATACACTAAATGGTTTTTTAACACTATCACAATACATAAAAAGGTAACAGATATACGTTACTTGTCTAATATTATTTGTCCTCATTGGCAATGCATAGTTCATTGCAGTGTCAAATTGAAAAGACTATAATGCATTAGTGCAGCATTTTCATCAGTCTGCACATATACTTTTCATTTGTTGTCTCATTACTTATATCCATTATTAATTGAATTAACTGATTACAGCAGACCAAAGAATAAGTCATCAAGCAAGTTATAACTGAAAAAATTCAAGAAATAATTAATTTCCACATTTGAGGCCACTCTCTTACAAACAATTATTTTCCTTGTCCACTATTTAAGTACAAAATACAAAATTTATGGAGTACACCATAATAGTATCATAGTTTGCCTAAGATTCACTAACTTCTGTTGTGTTGGAATCCTTTGTTTTTTGGAAGGATAGTTATTTAATTTAAGGATAAAACTTAAGTATACATATATTTTCTCTTTAACATGAAAGTATGGAATATAAAAATACACTTTATTTTAAACTGAATATTGTGTATTTAAAAACTAAATACCTCCTGTTTCATAGCATTAGTACTGCTATCTCTAAGGCAAATTCTTATCTTCACAACTTGTATCCTTAGGAATCTTAAAGTTTGGCAGTGAAGATTATGCAGATTCACCAAATCTTGCTTAGTAATGTTAAAAACATCACTACTTCTCAATATTAATGCAGTTTGCCAAGATTCAGCTTCTGGTATTGCTGCTTATTAGTTGTGTGGCTATTGGCAAGCTAATAAACCTCATTGTGCCTCAGTTTCCTCATCTTGAATGTGGTAATAATAAAGCTATCCTGCAGATCAAAGGAATTAATAGACATAAAGCACTTAGAACAGTACCTGGCACATGATGTTCACTATGTGTTTGTTCATTGTTACTACAAATATACTACTACCACTATTATTTTATTATTGTGTTATTACATATTTTTTCTGTTTAGGTGCTTTGACTTTTATAATATAAGAATATGCAGTGCTGGTAGGAAAATTCCTTCAGGATATGTTTAATTTGATAAATTATATTTCTTTGTGATAGGTATTAACCACTAGTGTGAATGGATTTTAATTTCTTGGTTAAATAAAAATATTAATAGAAACTTTAGTGTAGGATAGTACAGCTATTTGAGCTCCTCGGTCTGTTGCACTTGTTGCAAATCTGCTTATTTACTATTGCATCACTAGTTATATATTTTTTGCTTTTCTCAAAATCAGTGAATATTTGAACTTGCGTAGTATTTTAGGACCCATATTTACTAATTATGTTCAAAATCCTCAAAAATTTGTACCAATTATATATCATCTGACAGTATAATATAATAGTTATATCCCTATAATGTCATATTATAAGACTAACACTTGTTCCCTGATTTCTAGTTTTGTGCATTGCAGTTTTTGTGTTGATTTTGAAATTGTCCTTACGACCAATAGCTTATTCAATATTTACATTTTTTATTGATTTGTTATTAAACAACTAAAATACAGCAAAATTGGACAAATTTCATATTAAACTAAGTGATTTTTTTAATTCCAGAATCTGTATGACAATAAAGTTTTCTTTTAATGTGACTTTTACAAACTTGATTATGAAGGCAGTTCCGAAAGAAAAATTCTGAAGTTTTGTCTATTGGAGAATAAATACCAACCTTTCCAAAGTAATTACTTTGAAAGGACAGTCATTTGGATTTATTTACTAAATATTTATTTGAACATCTACTTGTTATGGACCCTGATATTCTAGTTAAAATAGAGTCACTGCTCTTAAGGATCTTATGTATTTATCTTTGCAGTATTTGTGTAATATAGTTCTATTATTCTGTGGTATTATTAAAGGCATTATAAGTATTCCCTCAACTTTTTCATTTTGAAAGCTCTCTTTTCTGTTAAAATAAAATTGAATAAATTTCCTTTTCTAGGAAAGAATACCCACCTCATGTCCAAAAATTTGAAAATAATCCTGTAAGGTTAAGTCGACCCCAAGGTGCTGGTAAGTGTGAAGATTTTTTTTTTTTTAAACATTTGTGTAGGGATTTAAGTAGTTGTATGAAAGAAAGAGATGTGACACCAGCCTGAGAGTACTACTACATAAAACGAGCATAAAACCACTTTTATGACTTTATTTAACTGAAATAAACTTGAAATCATCAGAGAATGGTTGCACATTCAGGTGACTACATTTTGAAGTCATCTTGATTATATCAGGATTTTTGTTAAGTTCAAGATCCAGATATTGTTGAGGGTTATAACTTTGAAATTGTGGGGATTTTTTAAACTATGTTGTAATCTTTAATCATGTAATTGTTTTAAATTTAAAAGGTTTTAGTTCTAAAATTTATATTACACTTAGGCAACGCGCTGAATTAAAGAGAACATATATCTGTGGCAGCTATGTTAATGCTAGTTGTTGAAAAACATTGTGAACAGACAGACATACTGGGTTGTCAGAAAAGTCATGATGCAGTTTTGCTTGAAAAACAGAAAAAATTCTATGTAATGACTTTCCCAACAACCCAATATTTGCTTTGAAATAATTTTTAATATACTGGTTACATTACAAACCTATAAGGATGAATAACAGTTGTATAAAATGTTTTCTACTATCAAGTTTAATCATTATCAAGAGTAGTGATTCTTAACCTATTTGTTAATCCCAGGTTTTGCTTGTTGAGATGATAATACTGGCTCTTAACTATCCAAAATCAGTGATTGTAAATGGCCAGGTTTTCCTGATGGCTAAGCATTTCTTTTTTAAAACACCTACACTTTTTTATACTTTGGGGTGAAAATGCTTTTTGTATATGTGTATATATAGAACACGTCTCTATAAAGGGAATATTCCACTTAGCTGCATTCTTTCTTAATAACTTTTCAGTTGTGAATGTGAATTCTCATGCTTTGCATTGCATAAACTCATTAAGTTTTTTTTTATTATAGTATTGTTTATTTTTGTGCAGTATTTGATGTCTCCCCTCAGGTATAGTCTGCATGAATTAAGTTTATTAAGTTAAATAGTAATGACATTTATAAAGTTGTACCATAAATCTTTACTTAGCTTTTACTCCATATTAGGTACTGAATCAAATGCTGTAGATTCATTATTACATTTATCCTAGCTCCCTATCCAAGAATCCCTATAAACTAAATTTAACTTTACTTTACATTTTGTACAGAAGAGTAAACTAAGGCACAGAGGGATTATGTAGTTTGCTCAAGGATGCAGATTGGTATTAGAATCCAGGCCTAAGCCCAAGCCTTCAACAACTGTGATTTACTATTTTCTTGCTAGGTCAGACAAATAATTCTAAATCTCAGCAGATTGTATAATAGATATCATTCCCATTGAACAAGTGCATTTCAGAAAGGTTAAAGGATTGATCCATTTATATGGTTTTAGATGCCAAGTGTTACAAGTAATTTTTGAGGTTCATTCAACCACATTCATTAAACAGATGAGTAAAAAATTTTTAAACTTTCTATATTGAAATCATTTTTGACTTAAAGTAGCACAAGTAATAAAGAGTACCTACTTATCTTCCCTTAATGTTAACTCTTTCATTTTCAAAACTAAGAAATTGGTATAAGATTCTTAACTTTAGACCTTTCCATATTTCACCAGTTTCATTAATATCCTATTAATGTTCCAAAATCAGGTTTTTCAGTTTGGGATCCCACATTGCATTTATTTGTCGTATCTCCTAGGTTTCCTTGACAATTGAAGGGTAGTGGTCAGTTTCTTCATAGAATACCTCTCATTTTGGGTTTGTAGAATGTTGCATGATTAGATTAAGCCCCTGTGTATTTTTGGCAAGACTTCCACAACAGTGATGTTTTGTCCTTTTCACTGTATCATATCAGGGCTTATATGATCTTGATCTGTCTTCTTATTGGTTATATTAACCATGATTAGTTAACTGTTGGTTAATTTTTGCCAGGTTTCTCTGCTGTAAATTTTTTTTTTTATTGTACTTAATAAAAATCTTGGGAAAGATACTTTGAGACTACAAATAGTCTGTTCAGCCTCTAATTTTCACCCACTGGTTTTAGCGTCCATTGGTGGATCTTGCTGTCAACTGTTATTAGTGTTTATCTAATAGTAATTATTTTGTTTTCTTTACTTCCATTACATTTATTTATTAGAATCCTTCTAATTAATAGGGAAGACCTATACCTTCTACTATATTATTTCTTCTATTTATATCTTAGACTCAGATAAAAATGAAGTATGAATATACGTATATAATTCACATGTACAGATAATATTTGTAAAGTTTAGGAGGGATTAGTATATTTTACTTGTAAACTTTGACTTTAGCTTCGTTTATGTTAGATGCATGTATATGTGGGTATAGGATCAGTAACAATACTGTGAAAATATGCATATGTTGTTGCATAAAGACTGCATTTTATTTTAGGGTTTTCTTTGGAGATATTAATAGTTTTTGAAACATTGAGCTTTCAGACCCGAAGATTGGTAGCTCATAGCAGCTGAAATAACTTTCTCTTGAAAAGGAATTGCTTTTTTTAAAGATTTATTTATTTATGCATACAAGAGCTGGGGTGCAGGCTAGAGTCCAGGGCGGTGAGAGGATTCACCAGACAGTGGGGAGCAGAACTGGCAGACCACCTGAAACACATTGCTGAGGAGAGCAGCGGGCGAGGCAGGAGAGAGGTCTGATATGCCATATGGGTCCCCAACCTGGACAGCCGGCAGGGATGGAACTCGTGCTGCAGTGACTGCGGTTTGCTCATAGTGTGTTGCTTAACCCACTTCGCCACCAGGGAGGCCCTTTTTTTAAAATTCTTAACATCTAAGATGATTTTTACTAATATTCCCTTGTTCACTTTATTTTGCATTTAAGAGGCACTTCATATGACATTTAGTAAGTTACAGCCAGATGTATCAGCTGTTGTTAGCATTGATATGCAGTCCTCTAGGATAAAATTTGTAAGCCATTACAATTTTTAGTCAAAATACATAACTTGTTGCTCTTTTTTTCCCCCAATATTTTTTTTGTTTACCTCTTTTTTTCCCCCTAAACATAGAATAACAAGTGCTTATTGTAAGTTTTTTGCTATTTATTCTTTTTGTTTCTTCTGTTTTGTTTCCCCACCTGTTTCTAACCTTTTCAAAGAGAATTCATAGGCATTATATGCAATCTCTGTATGTACATTTAATTACATTCTTCATATAATTACATTATGATTACAACTTAATCACCGAATTTAGTACTACTGGATTGTCAGGAAAGTCATGATGTATTTTTTTTTGTTTTTCAAGCAAAACTGCATCATGACTTTCCCAGTAGACCAATATTTAACTCATGTGTAGAAGAGAAAATCCTCTCTAATCATTCAGTGTATCTCCTATGCATATGTACCCATTTTTAAAATGCATTTATATTGTGCATGCTGTTAAAAACGTTATTATCCTATTACCTGGTTCCTGCATGTGCATTAAAAAATACTAGAATATTAAAGGAAACCAGCATGGAAAACACAAAGGAAGTTTAATAATCAAATGAATGAACTTATCTCTACAAGTTAATATATCCAGGTCTCTAATCTTTGTTTTTTGTTTTTTTAAAAATTTATTTATGCATATGAGTGCTGGGATGCAGGTCAGAGGTGTTGCAGGTGAGAGGATTTACCAGAGAGAGCAGGGAGCAGAACAGACAGATATACTGAAATATACTGCCAAGGGGAACAGCAGGTGAGACAGGAGAGGTCTCCTGCACTATGTGGATCAGTTCCCTGGCTGGGGATTGAACACTTGCTGTAGTGGCCACAGATAGCTTTATAGTGCTTCAGCTTAATACCTTGCACCACCAGGGAGGCCTCTCTAATCTTTTTTCAATAAGTGCATGGTAACCCACTCTATGTGCCATAGGTGTAGGTTGTTTTCAACATTTTGATATTATGATTAATAATCTCTAACACATACATCCTGTGTATTTGGTCTACTGTTTCCTTAAATCAAAACCTTTAAAATAATAAGGACAAAGATTATACATATATTAAGGACTGCATTCTGTAAACGATGTCAGCTCCCAACAAACTGTATTTTAGTATACCTATTTCTCATGTTCTTCAGCAATATTAGATACTATTCTTTTAGGCTTTGCTAATCTGATAGGAAAATAGTATGGGTGCTAATACAAATATCAATAAACTACTGTGGAAATGCAGAGGGTTTGCAGAATTGTGCTTGGTGTAGAACAAAGGCGGCTTAACAAAGAATGGTTTGAAATTACTAGATAAATAGGGAGGACCTTGCTTGTGAAGAGAAAAGCTTATATAAGAAGGTGAAAGGAAAACATCCTGGAGAAATGTAACTTTTTGAGGTAAATTTTGATTGAAAGTGAGATGAGAATATCAGTACAACCTTTTCCTTGCCAAGAAACAGAGTTTAGAGTTTGTTCCCTCACTGCTAGAATAATTGAAAGATGTTAAACATTTGTATCATAGAGTCACATTTTTGCATTAGTAAGATCACTTTTTCAGTAGTGGAGAAGGATTTGAAGCAAACAAAATTGGAATGAAAGAGATGAAGTTAGGCAAAACATTAAACATGTCTAATGTAGCGGCAGTGGAGTTGGACAAGAAAGTTAACTTAAAAGTTAATACGGTAGCAGACTTCTCTTCAATGTGAGGAAAGGACTATAAGGATAAATTAGTGATTACCTAGACTTCTAGCTTTGATGTCCAGCAAAATAAAGGTGCTTGAGCTTGTGCAAGCCTGAGAAAGTAGAAATCACTTAGTAAAACTTGGTATCATGTTAAACTAGAATATATAGGTTTCTTAAGATAGTGTTATAGCAAACTGAGAAATATTAAATATTTTTATTATGTATAATTTCTTATTAAATAATCAAAATTTCTTTAAAACTAGTAAAGATAGGAAAATGGAAGTATGAAAACTTAGAATTGTATAGGTAGAGTGGTTTGATTTGTAGATTGACTAACTTGTTTTAGAGATGTGTTTAGTCTCTTGTATACTTAAATACCATCAGTGGTTTCAAATTGTAATAAATTTTAAATCCTCCTGTTTGGAGTTCATTAAATCATTTAATATTTATATTTTTAATGAGAACTATCAAAACAATATTGAAAAAATAAGGTTCTGTTTTGTATTGAAGTCAAAAAATATTCTGTTGAGGATTATTTAGTTTGCTTTAAACAATTGTATGTAATGTTTATTTTCAAATTTTTCTTTGAGTAACTTAGAAAATAAAGTGTGATGAGAGAGAGATTTGGTGGCAGAAAGTGTTTCTTTTGCCTTTGTAGCACAGAATAAACTGAAGAGAATACTAATATAATTGATGTAAATGGCCTACAGCATTAGCGATCCTAGTGAGGGATGAAAAGTAGATAAGAGCACTTGGACATGACTGCTGTTTCTTATAGTTCTGGTTACTTACTGTACATACTGAAATGTTATTTTAAACAAAAATACTTGCCAATAAAATTAGTATTTTTTTTCATAGCATTCATGAGGAATTTATGAAATTTAGTTTCTGTACATTTTTTCTCTTCTTCCTTTAGATCGTATAATGAAGAAAGTAGAAGAATCTGAATCACATCAGGAGTCTGAAATTAAAAGGAAAGCACCACAGAAACGTCATAGTAGTATCTATCAATCTACTCCTTCTCCTCTGTCTCCTGCTTCAAAAAAATGTTTAACTGATTTAGAGGTGGGTAGAGAAATTACTCTTCTTTGTTAATCACAACTTTGTTTAAACTTGCCTAAAGGTGGAAATCCATACTTTGCTCAGCATAAAATAGTGGAGTTTGTTATTATGGAGTGTAAGCTGTTTCTTAGACGATTAGATGTTTCATCACATGGCAGTATTTTGGTAGAAATTACTCTTGTTTCTTACAGGTTTTCCTTTTCAGATACCATGGAACATGGCCAATCATTTGCATTGTTTGCATTTCATTTAAATATGCTATTCCCTCCCTTACTGACAATAGGCTAAATATAATAATAGGTTGAATGTAACAGGCAAATAGTCTGTTCCATAATTATGTCTAACCAATTGTTCATATAATTTACCTGTTAAGCTATATATTATAGGCAACAATATACAGGACTCTATTGAAAGTATTAGTATGAAAAATAATTTCCTTATACCTGTACTCCACATAGAGCATAACTTATTTCTCCTGTGTACTGACAGAAAGAGAAAAGAGGCATCTCTTTTCCACTAATCTACATATTCTGAGATGGCAAGCAGATGCTCCAATACGATCAGTTTTGCCCTGGCTAAAGCTTGGTTTTCTTTTATTTTTATCATCTGAAATAGATCCTTGAATGGGAATATCATAGTGTAGTAAATAGACATTGTTATTGGTCATGTTGGGCAAGGTAAATGATTGCTTTGTCAATTTTTTCATCTTTAAAACAAAGAGGGGCCTCCCTCGTGGTGCAAGGGGTTAAATTGCAGCACTATGAAGCTATCTACAGCCACTGCAGCAGAAGATCAATCCCTAGCCAGGAGGTGACCTCTCCTATCTCGCCTGCTTTGCTCCCCACTCTGTCTCTGGTGAATCCTCTCACACTCTGGTCTGTACCCCAGCTCTTTCTGTGCATAAATAAATAAATCTTTAAAAAAGAGAGAAAGCTGAACAGTGGTCTTCAGGCTTCCCCCCCCCCCCCCTATTTTCTGTGTTTTTAAGCTCAGATTTATAGAGAATAAAATGTATGGAAAGTAAGCACTTGATTCAGTAATGTTTTCTGAAATTTATGTATACACATTTAATCATTTTTAACTACTACATACTCGTCAGTCTTCCTACAATCACTTTTAGTGACTTATGTCACTTAAAAGTGTTTTAAATGATTTTGTATTCTCTTATCTAAGTTGATATTGAACATTTTTCATTCCAGATTTAAATGGTCATGTAGCTGAAAAGAAATCATTTTTAATTTTGAATAGATGTGTAAGAGTGGAATTACTGGGTCAAATGGAAGATCTATGTTTAATGTCTTGAGATACAACCATACTGCTTTCCCTAAAGGCTAGACCAATTTGCATTCCCACCAGCAGTGTAGTAACTTAGTAAAGGACATACTATGATAATACCTGAACTCGATAACTGTTAACAAAATTAGTTAAAATAATTAATTTTTTAAAAATAACGTTTTTTTAAGTAGACTGGTATAATAATCACTATAATGTATGGAAATTGTAGCACCCAAATACTGTGACACTTGATAATTGTCATTGGACATAAGAAGTATAGTTACAGAAAGTCATATTTTAATTCAAAACAAGACTAGTTTTTTAATTATGTCATATGTCCGTGGATAAATACTGTGTTACATACTAAGGCAGGAGTTAGTATCTGTTCATATTTTTCCTGCTGAAAAACCTTGTTTACATAAAGACAACAGAATTTCTAAGACACATAAATATGTGCGTGGGAATGGAAATAATTGTATTAATATCACTTAATACCTTTAACTGCACCCAAGTTATATGCTAAAAATCATGATACTCTACTGTGAAAAAATTTCAATAATCTCACAATTATATTAGGCATCCTTTCAAATATTTTGAAGCACTGTCTTAGAAATCTGTTGTCTTGCAAAGTTTTTGTTGACCAGTACTTAAATTTGATTAATTCTTGTAGTATTTAAAATTATTCTTTTGTTTGACTTGATGGTTTTTGTATCTCAGGACAATGCACCATTGTGGTGTTTCCAATATAAGACAGTGTTAGCATTTTTTTAAGTTGGAAAAGAACAATTGTGACACATATCTTAACAATGAGATCATTTTTTGGAAAGGTTATGTATGGAAATTTGGGATCTAGCTATTGATTCCCTTAAGATTATTTTATACACTACTTATATAACTGTTGAGACTACATAGTCCAATTTGAAGACTACTGGACTAGGTATTCATGAAAATTCCTTCTATTTGAATCCCAAGTAGCATATTCAGGATCTGTGGTAGCCAGGGTGAAAATGGTGGGAAATGAGAAACAATTTTTAGACTTTTCGGTCCTGTGAAGTTAAAATAAAATGCAAAAGTCTTTTGTTTCTTTTATCCTTTTGGAACTTAAGGTTTCTGAACAGTGTCAATATTGTGCAAAATGTGGAAAAGAAAAAATCAGACTTAATGCCAAAGTTGTGGTATTCTTTTTTCTAAGGATTTGCAAAGAAATTGCAGACAAGCTATAACTTTGAATGAATCCTCTGGACCATTATTAAGAACATCAATTCATCAGAATTCTGGAGGACAGAAGTCACAAAACACAGGATTACCAACCAAGAAGTTTTATGGAAACAGTGTGGGAAAGGTTCCAATTGATATTATTGTGAATTGTGATGAAGGTAGACAGAAATATTTACAGCCTAATGGGAAGGTCCTTTTACCTAGGGCAAAAGTAGCCAAAATCACAAACCCAAAAGAAAGGAAAACAAGCCTGTCAGACTTAAATGATCCAAGTAAGTATTTAACTTCTTTTAGTATTGCTTATCTCTACCCAGTATTTTTCACATAGATTTTTAATGTGTGAGTATATTTGAGAATCATAGTCTTACCTGTTACATTCTTGTATCATTTATGTGGTAGATGAATAAAATTATCCAGGTAGTTAGAAAATAACTGACTTTGTTGTTATTCTGTCTATCTTAAATATTTTAAAATAAATAAATCACAATCTTTGGCCCTACTCTTAAGTCAAGTGCTAGTTATATTCAACTTTCAACTTTGATCTAGTTAATTTAATCTCTCTGATCTATAAATGAATGTATTTCTTAGCAGATAGTGTTTTCAAAAGAATAAATAAAATGACATAAAGTGCTTAACATAACCAAATAAAATATTTAACACTTAGAAATAACTCAGTAAAAATCAACTATTTTTGTTTCTTTCTAATCTTTATCTTTCAACGCGTGCATATATTTGTACATATGGAATACCATCTTGTTTGTAATAAATAGCAAAAGATTGAGAACAGCCAGGCATTTAAGTGTATTACGTGGTTGGTTGGAAGGAAAGGAAACAGCATAGAAGTTAGGGATAGATGTTCGGTTTTTCCAGTTTAACAGTGTATATGTTCTACATGATTACAAGACAAAAATTAAATAAGAAAAACTATCCAAAGCAGTTAAATGAACTAATTTTATATCTAGCTGGTAAATTAAACATACAGAAGAATTATAGCAGATGGGGCCTTTGGTGGCTCAAGGGGTTGAGTCTTAGGACTGTGAAGCTATTGGCAACTGCTACAGCGTGAGTTTCATCCCCCAGGCAGAGAGCTCAACCACATGGTGCAGCAAACCTCTCCTGTCTCACCCACTGCTCCCCTCAGCAGTGTATTTCAGTAGATCTGCCTGTTCTGTGTCCTGCTCTGCTTCTGGTGAATACTTTCATGCCCCTGCACCTCTGGCCTACACCCAAGCTCTTGTATGCAGAAATAAATCATTGAAAAAAAGAATTAAAACATGAATTTAAATTAAAATATCATTAACTGTATGTCCCTATGTTATATAAGATTAGATAGAATTAGAAAGAAATTTTAAATGTATTTAGTAATATTATTTTAATAATATTGATATTAAAAATGTTGATATTGTTCTTTCAAACATCCATACTGATAAAGTAATTGAAATCTGTGATGTGACTTTTGAAGTTGCATAATGTTAATACATACTTTCTCTTAAATAAAAAATAGCTTTTCTCATAGAAAATGACTAGGAACCATAATATAGAATGAACAGTCACACTTCCATAGTTGTGTTTTTAAGTACTATTTCCCACTAAAACAGAACCAGAGAGAAATAATCATCAGAGAAATGGTTGACTGTTGGTGTGGAGCACAAATGTATGAGATAAATATAGATCATGTCACTCTCAGAAAGCACTCAGAAATTATAGACATATCAAAAGTACATAAAGTTAAAATGAAAGGGATCCCACTGACCAGTAATGTGACTTGGGCATGAAATGGGTAACTACTATTTACTGAAAAATGCCAAATATATGAAAATCATTGTTTATAATGATACACCCTAATATTTGCCAAAACATAAATGCTGTCCATTGGTTATCTTTGGAAATTACTTAAGGTTCCAAATTGTTAGTCTGAAAACTGGTAAATAGGGGGGATAAAAGTTAAAAAAAATTTTTTTTGCCTCAGAAATAACGTAATGTTCCATTTAAATTTAATTCAATATAAAAACTTAATTCCACTAATACATTAACTTATTTTTCAGAAAGAACTTAGTTATAAACAACTTATTCTATAATAGTGATTCAACCAACACTGTTTTACTGTTGACACTTGATAAAATGATAGACATTGTAGCATTATGCTAGTACAATATTAAATATTGTTAGTATCATTCCAGTATTTCCTAATCGTGAGAATCTTACATTTTATGGTAAGCTATAAAGAAAACTCACTTATTAATAGTTCCAAGTTATTACTAAGACAAACTTTACATAGGAAATGTAACATCCTTACAAGATTCCCAGGGTGAAAGAAACTGGAAGTTAATGAGGCTAATTTAACAAGTGAAAATATCTAAACAAAACATAAATTTTCTCCCCTTCCTAGATAAAAAAAACAACTAAATCTTTTCCATTACTATCTATGGAAAAGTACATTCTGTTTTAAGAACATTTCACATGAGGAACAAAAAAGGGTAATTTAATTTTCATGTTCATGTAAGGTAGGTCAGTAGGTTAGTGCCAGTAAGTGAGGTACTAAAAAGCAGCCTTGACTCAAAAGAGATTAAATAACGTGTGTGTGTGTGTACACTATTAGAGGTTAGACTTTTCGGTTTCGGAGTCTGTTTATATAACTTAATCATTCTTAAATTTGTATTCCTATTTAAAATAGTTCATTATCATACAGCTTTTATTCTATTATGGATGACCAAATAATAAATTGTATAGTGTTTCAAGTACTGAGTAATTCTGTGTAGAAATACCAAGTAGGTCCTGGTAGTAGTTTTGTTGGGTGTCAAGTTGAAGAAAGATGCTAGTTTAGATAAGTGGTGAAATAGGTACCTTTGATAAAGTAACTTGAACAGATCCCAGGACAAAGTGAAGAGGAAGATACGATGATATCAAGGGAACAAGTTTGAAATGTAAAAACAAAAATCCTGTATTATGCTGTTCAGGTTGTGGTAATAGATTATCAAGACTAAGTGGCTTAAACAAAAGAAATTTATTTTCTCCCAGTTCTGGGAACTAAAGTCCCAAAGTAAGGTGCTATCACTGTAGTCTAGTGAAGACTCTCTTCCTGGACTCCTTTGTCCTCATTTGGCCTCTCTTTTTCTCCTTTTCACTTGGATGGGGAAGGGGGAGTGAGACATATCTCTGGCACCTCCTCTCCTTACAAAGACACCAGTTCTATTAGCTTAAGCTCTTACCTTTATGACCTCATTTAACCTTTATTACCTCCTTGTAGGTACCATTTCCAAATATGGTCACATTGGGGATTAGGGCTTCAGCATATAAATTTTGAGAGAATACAGTTCAATCCATAACAGACCCTAATGTAGAATCTAGAAATAAATATATATAGAATATCTTACATAGAATTAAAACTACTATAAAACATTTTACTTTTTTATCATCTTTGCACTCTTCCTTTTGCTTTACATTATGGTGACATTAAGTACAACCCTCACTAATTGTAGGTTTTTAAAACAAGAACTACATAGAACAATTCTGTTACAGCATTAGCACTTTTAATATAAGACTTTGATATTGTAGATAAACAAGTTTTGGTGTTCCTGAAATACTATATAGATGGAGCACTAGCCTTCCCTTTTAATAAGTATATCTATGTGGTTTTTAATAAACAACCAGTTCATGGGCTTTTGAAACAGCTTATATATGTAAGACCTTGTGTTAATAAACCATTTACACGTTTCATTTGTTATTTTGACAATCCTTTAGGAACTAGGTACTATTTTGTCCCCAGTTTCACAGAAAGGAGAAACTGATACATTTGGCTAGGAAGTAACAAAAACCCAACTTTCAGATATGTGTAAATCTGATTAGAACTTCTGATCTGGCCTGTTAGAATTTTGTTGATAAAATACCACTTATGTAAAAGGTTCATTCTTAGCATTTGCTTCTGAGTTTGGGCAGCAGAACAAAGAAAGACATGCCAAGTTATGCTGGAGATGATACCTCTTTGGAACATATATTTTACTAAAAAAAAAGTATGTGTGGGATACTAAAAGTTGTTCATATAAGTTTATACATTTTCAGTGCATGATTTTGAACACTGTGCCAGATACTATTTTAACCTCTTTGTGATACAGCAGTGAATAAGACTGTGAATAGGGGCCTGTTCACTTATAGCTTCTATTTAGTGGGGGGGAAAAAAATGGGGAAAGACAAGTGACAAGTCAGTATCTACCACAAAAAAAGGAAAAGAAGTTTTAAGTCAGTGAATATGAGTAAGTACCTAATTAATTGGGTACTTTAGATTCAATAGTTAACAGAAAGTGCTATCTAAGCCTATATTTGATGACAAAAATGCAAAGTGCTAGGTAAATTGCAATTCTGGTAAGGACAAGTTTGTAGTATTTGAAGAATAGAAATGGTGGTTAGGTTGCTTGGAGCATAAAGAAGGAAATAGAGTAATATGAGCAAATTTTTGGAAGAGCAGACAAGGACCAGATTAAGTACATGTATAAACCAGAATAAGGAGGAGTTAGGATTGGATTCAAGTGCAGTGTGGGTGATTCTGAGGGATTATGATACAGAGATGGGTTTGAAAAGATTCAACAAATATTATAATACATAAAAGCAGATTATCTGCATAAAGTCTTTCCTTGCCAACATTCATTTACTTAAGATTTATTGAGCTTTAAGCACTGATCCAGGTTCCCTCAAAGACCAGTTGTGATTTTATTGAATTCCTGTATGAGATAAGATTATTTGGCCACATGAAATTTCACAGTTTAAATGCATGTTATTTTGTGAATAATTTATGTGCAGATTATCTTCATACTTTTAGACTTTTTGAAATTTTGAACTAGACTGTAGATAAATATTTAATTCTTTAACTTGCTTGTTTTTGTGTAGATGAGTGGTAGACTATAAAACCACTTTCATGTTTCTATGTTGTAAATAAAAGATGCCAATTATGCTTTTCATGATTTATAATCAGAATGAATTGTATGTTCATTCATTTTTAATCTAACACCTGGAGAAAATTCAAAGCAATTTTGGTATATTTCCCACTTTAGTAATATATTTACATTTTTAACTGATAGAAATGAAAACTCTGAAGTATTTAACATTTCCTTTATAGTCATTTTATCCAGTGATGATGATGATGATGACAATGACAGGACTAACAGAAGAGAAAGCGTATCTCCTCAACCTGCTGATTCAGCATGTTCTTCCCCCGCACCATCCACTGGAAAAGTAGAAGCTGCACTAAATGAAAATACCAGTAGAGTAGAGCATGACTTAAGAAGCATTCCAGCAGATTCAGAATTAAATACAGTTACATTACCAAGAAAAGCAAGAATGAAAGACCAGGTACTTTTAACATTTATTGGCATTTATTCAGATTGCCTCTCCCTGGAGAGGTAAAGATTATTTTGGTGGGTATTGTGGCGGTTGTCAACAGTAGAACATATGAATCAGTTTATAAGTAGGGTTAAAATAACACTCGAAAGATTATTTTGAAGAACATTAAAAACACATAGAAAAATATATTTTAATTAAGGATTGAAATGTAAAATTTCATCAGGAATAAACTATCAGTCTTACACATACTTGCACAATCTAGTGAACGGAGAGAAAGAAACCTTTTTATCTTAGTGCATTTTAGTAAAATATTATTATGTATACTTTACTATCAAAAATTTTAAAATGTTTAAAAGTCAAAAAATAACAATACACAAGCAACAGATCTAGAGAGCAGTATTTGTAGTGCAGATTACGTACATTACTTTAATATCTATAGTAGAGATTTTAAAACTTGAAAGTTAGTGAAAAAAAGAAAAGGGTCAATAGACAAAGGGGAGAAAACAAATGAAATAAGCAACTAAATGAAAAGTATAAATTAGGAATACAAGTTAAATGATGTTATCGTAAACAGACTTTAAAATTTATACAAATCATATGTATTGCTGGCAAGAATATAAAGGAAAAGGTACTTCTCTAATATGCTGATAGAAAGGAATGTAAACACATCTATTAAAATTTTTTAAATTATACCAAAAGACCAAATTCCTAGACTCAGTCTGAAATCTCCCATCCAGTATATAACACTGTATATATAAAGATTGATAATTGGTAAACAACCATAATCAAATTCATTACCTATTAATATGAAAAGAAAAAAATTATGATATATCCCTGCCATACAGTGTTGTTGCACCCATTGAAAATAAATATTAGAGCTATATCAGGCTTTTAGGCTTCCTACACTGTATTGTTAAATGGAAATACCAAACTGTAGAATTATATAAATATTTTCCTATTTCTGTAAAAAACAACTTGAAAAATAGACTTGTAGGGCCCTCCCTGGTGGTGCAGTGGGTTAAGCAACACACGATGAAGCAAACCGCAGCTACTGCAGCACGAGTTCAATCCCTGCCACCAGCTGGGGAGGTGACCCACATGGCGCAGGCTGGACCTCTCCTGCTTCGCCCGCTGCTCCCCTCAGCATTGTATTTCAGTCCATCTGCCTGTTCTGTTCCCCACTCTGTCCAGTGGATTCTCTCACCCTCCGCAACTCTGGCCTGTACCACAGTGCTTATATGCATAAATAAATAAATCTTTTTTTAAAAAAATAGACTTGTCTGTTACAAAGTTATAGGGGTGTAGATAAAAATACAGAAACATACAATTTGGTTGTTGAGATTGGAACCATAAAAAATGATAGCAAAAAGTAACTATAAGGTAATAGAAGAAAATACAAATTATTTTTAACGTAATCTTGTAGAATGGCTTTCTAAACATTTCAACACAAACAATAATAAGAAACAAAGAAATGGAGATATATGTGCATATATATATGTATATCACTAAATGGAAGACAGAACAGTAGTTTACCAAAACACCCTAAGCAGTATTTGATGGTAAAGAAATACAAATAGGGAAAAAATAGTAAACTGTGTCAAAAGTATGATTTGATTCTTTCTGTATTTTTAATTGGTTAAAATCAAGAAATAGAAGCAAACCATTGAGAAATGACTAAAGGAGTTGAAAAAAGTGATATATTGAAAATTAAATTGAAGCAATATATTTTGTTAACTGTTGAGTGCTAAAAAAATTTATAGTATCTTGGTTTGTGTTTGGAGAAACAGAATGTTGGATTTGTAAATTGGTATAACTTTGGAGGGGATTTGGCTATCAGGATTTGGCTATAAAATTTGTTGGAGAGTATATCATGCAAAAAGTTAAGAAAGATCTCAGATATCCAGTGTCAGTTAAATTAAAATGGACTTTCATGTGATAGAATTTATGGGTGAGAAGTTTTCATATTGACCAACTGAACAATAATGGTTCTTCAGTTTCATTTTAGAGGTTCTTTGAAGGATGAAGAGCACCCATGTTCTAGAGTTTAGTCCCTTTACTGTGTATTCATATGGTATAACTATTATCTGTTACTGTGTTAAATAATGTCTCACTTAAAATTCTAATCCTAAGAAAAGTTTCTAAATCTTTCTAATAGATTTCTAGTAATAGTGAGGGAAAATATTAATAACCAGTATATTAAAAACACTAAAAAAGCAACTTATAGAAATACATGTCACATTTGTTTTAAATGCATTTTCCCCCCTTTGACTTAGAAATATTTCTAATATGATAATGGACTACTGTGGTGGACATTTTTTACTCTTGCTTTCCTTCAAGATCATCTTTTACTTTTGTGATAATAATGTTTTAAACATAATTACGTTTGATTAAAGTTATATAATTATATTAAATATTCATTATTTGATTTTGGAAGTGACTAAAATATTAACAGATCAGATAGTCTCAAAATATTAATATTAGAGAAACTTCCTTTTATAATACTGATAGCAATTCTCCTAAATTACCTGTCTTCTAAAGAATTGCCATCTAATCCAAGCGTCATCACTACTACCAGTATTACTAGTTAACTTTTATCTAGCATCTTACAGTGCATAAAGTACTGTGCTAAACTATTTATATGCATTTATCTCATTTGGATAGATAATTTTCATACTTTACAGTTTAGGAAACCAGAATTTGTAAGGAGTTAAGTTTTACAAGGTCATATCATTAAAAGGTGGTATAGTTGTAATTTGAACCCAGTTTTCTTCGCAGTATACCATTCCTACTATGCTGTTACTTGAAGCTTAGGTAATTACTTGATACAAGGAATTTGTTTATATAAACTCAGTATATTTTTACTTCAGTCTTATGTTTTGATAATTACATTTCCTATCTCAGGTCTTCTTTGTATTTTTGGTTTATGGTCTTTCAGCAACTAATAAAAATTTTTCTTTGCAGTTTGGTAATTCTGTTATCAACACACCTCTGAAAAGGCGTAAAGTGGTTGCTCAAGAAACTTTAGTTGATCCTGTGTCGTTAAGCTGCCAAAGTTCCTTTGACAGTGTCATTTTAAACTGTCGAAGTATACGAGTAGGAACACTTTTCCGGCTATTAATAGAACCTGTAATTGTAAGTACATTCTTTTTTTTTTTTAAAGATGTACGTATTTATGCATACAAGCACTGGGGTACAGGCCAAAGGTGTGGGAGGTAAGAGGATCCACCAGAGACAGAGTGGGAAACAGAACAGGCAGATTAACCGAAACACTGCTGAGGGGAGCAGTGGGCGAGGCAGGAGAGGTCTGCCGCACCATGTGGGTCACCTCCCTGGCCTGCGGCAGGTATCAAACTTGTGCTGCAGTGGCTGCATTGGCTTCACAGTGCGTTGCTCAACCCATTGCACCACCTTTGAGGCCCTGTAAGTACATTCTTAAATGACCTTGCTGTACTAATTATAAGATTCAGAATACCATGCTAAGGCCAATATGTAATATTTTAGATTTATAAACTATTTAATTTAAAATAATTTTAGTTATTTCAGGATTTCAAATTATTTTTAAGTATATAAAAATTATAAATAGTTCCTTGCCATAAAAATTCATTGTGTAAAAAATTTATCATAATGTAATGTTCAGAGGGTGACATACTCATCATAGGAAGATAATTATTTGTACTGACTTTAGAAAACTCCAATATGTTGCTGTTTTATTCTCATGCCAGTTTAATGCGTGAAGAGTATCTTTAAAAAGTATGAGACAAAAGAATCCAAAGGTTTTAGAGTCTGCAGAATCCTGTTTTGTAAACTTAAAATTAGTAGGAACATATTATTAGAGTACAGTGGCCACTGAAGTACCACTGTATATTTGGAAGAGCTCATTGTCCACAAAGAGTAAAGGACTTTCTGCAATTCCTTTCTGCAAGTCTGACCTGTCTACTTATTCTACTGCCACCAACCAGTATGTGTATTTTCTATTTTATTATCTCCTTAATCACCTCTTTAAATCGCTATTTTTTGTATTTTATTTTTTTACATCTTAATTTGATGTCCTTGTGTGTGTTTACAACTACTATTTCAAACTCAAGTCTTTTAGTATTGTCCTGTCTACATACCGATACTGTATCTTTAAGAAAAGACATCATATAAGTTAAAATTAATAGAATTTAATTTTGGCACAATAACTGTTTATTTTCTAGCATACATGTCTCTAGGATACAATATGATCAAAAGGAAAAAGCCTTACAGACTGATCTTTTTGACAAATGAATGTAAACCTGATTTGCCATCAGGGCAATGCTACATGGGAGGGCAGCATTTTCCTTTAATCAAAAACTGCATCTCCTCATGATTTAAATACTAGAAAGTTTCAAAAGTATTCCAGAGATTTAAAACAAATATATATAAACTATCCATTTTGTCCAATAACATTGTAGGCATTTGTCAAAGTTTTCAAGGATTTATGAAATTGTTTTGTTACTAGCGTTCATACTACATAGTATAGATTATCTTTCCTTGTTTTTGTCAGCTAACATAAATGTCATTATACCTCAAAATTTATAACTCAAAATTCCCAGGAGAACCCTGTATGTTTTATCATGACTTCGCCTACATTTTAGTATGATTGTTAAAGTTTTGCTGGTGATTTGAGACATTTAATTGAAAGTTGCACATTTAATTTCAAAGCTACCAAAAAGTACATTTAGATATAGAAGGAAATTTTATGGTCATGAAAAGTTAACCAATTACGGCTATGTATGATATATTGAAGAAAAACTTAACTTTGTAAATTTATTTTAAGAAATAAAAGGTAATATATGTGATATAAAGTATGTAGATACAGATTTTTTTTAATTAAATGCTTAATTAAGTACTTCAGCCAAAAAGGAGTTGTGCTTATATGTAGAAATGTTCATGTTCTAATATTCACCTTCCTTGTATCAGACTGTTCTAGAAACCATTCTTTCATGAAGAATAGTAAAATCTGTATATTCTTCAGATAATGTATTTAAAAAAAGACGACTTGCATTTTCTTCTTGAAGATAACATCCTTATATTTTATTATGATTGATTTATCTTGTTATGGTTAATTTGAGAAATGTCTTTTAAATAGTTCATTGTTTAGATGTTTATCAAATTTTATAGTCATTATCTACAGGTAATTTATTTTTAAGTTCACTCAAAATTGGAATGATCTGGATGTGCCAATTTTATTTTTAAAAAATACTTTTGTGTAGCAGAAAAAGTATTAATTTTAAATTTTTAATTAAATGTTACTTTTATTAATTATTAATAAAATTTTATTTATTTTATTATTTATTAATTTAAATAATTATTTAATTGGGAGTTATCATATATGAGCAAATTTTGTAATGAGAAAATTGAAAGCATAAAATCAAGATTTTTCAGGCAACAAAATTTAGAAACTCTTGGAGAGATGTAGGTAAACTAGCTCAATGCTCTTGATAAGGTGACACAAAATTTTTTTTAAGTGCCAAATGTTTAGACTTGTTTTTATTTAAATGCTTCTATATTTACATTCATGTTTTTCTTATTGCCATTTTTTGAGTCATCTAACATACTTTTCTAAAACATGTAACTTTAACTTGTGTTATATTAAAATGTTTCCCAAGATAGAATTGTGTGATCTTGATGTGCCCACTATTAAAGTGTTACTTTCTAGTGAAACCAGTCTTCAAAATGTATGGCTGGTGACATTGTACACTTTGTAGTTACTGTAATAGTGCTAAATTTATTTTTCTTTGCTTGTTTTACATTGTGAAAACCATTAGACAGAAGAGTTGTAAGAATTTTACAATGAACACTCTTAAAAACCCCAGCTAGATATTGCCATTAGCATTTTATTGCTAAACTCTTTTTTAATCTGTTCACCTCATATATCAAACCAAGTTTTTATTATTTTTAAGTTGATTCTCTTAGCTTATGTAAATACACAAAATTATTATTAATTCAGCCTTAATATGTTTTCCGCATTAATTTGTTTAAAAAGAATAATAATAACTGAATCAGACAGGATCTTTAAAGCATGCAAAAATAATTAGGTCAAAGGTTATTAGGGAATAGGATAGTCACAAGCTTTCAAGTATTTCTACACAAATTGCAATTTAATTAAAAGAGGAAAAAAATCTCTATAGTAGGAAGACCTGGTACACTGCTTTCTTCAAGTAATTAAGCTTGAATCAATAGTGGAACAGCCTAACATGTATCTCTGGATATTATATAAGTAGGGGGTATAAAACTATGTGCTGTGTTTACTGGAAATGTGTACCCTATATTTAAAAATGACAAAACACAAGTCCAGGATGATGTATATTTTACAGAACCTAGTCTGGATTTAAAATGCTGTGTCTTGAACAACAGAGAAGCAGGTTTCTGGTATAGATTGGCATGAACAGAAGTAATACATGTGTAACCTGGCTTAGCAAAAGGGAACTGTTTATATTAACAGAGTGATAGAATAGGTGTGGCAAGATATTAACACTGTATCTAGGTAAGGATTGTTCAGTTTTTCATTGTAATAGTCATTGTATGTTCAGTTGTTCATTGTAAAACTTCTCATTGAAGGTTTTAGAAATAAACAAAGAAATGTTCTAAGTACTTGAATAAAAAAGGTGAAACATGGCTTTCTGAGGGGAAATTTGGGAGGGGGAAGGACATCTTATATTTAAAAACACACAGTAGATTGTTTAGTTTTCTGCTGTCTTTAGTAAATTCCAAATAACGTCATTTTGGGCAGCTTGTAGCAAAATCTTCATAAATCTATGATTGGTGCTAATGTATCTGTTTTTGTTTTAGTTTTGTTTAGATTTTATCAAGATACAGCTAGAAGGTAAACTATTTTATTTTATTTTTACTGATTAAAACTTTTTAATACATAAAGCACTATACAGAAATAAAAGATTAAATGATATTCATACCATATTTATAATGATTACAATCGTATTTATAATGATTACATATATTTTAACAAAGGGCATATATATTTTTCTGTAAATATATAGAATTTCATTTTGTAACTTTTAATTTTATAAGTATACTTCAGTAGAGCCCTCTTATTTGGAAAAACCAGTATCTTCAATAAGAGAGTCAGAGAGATTTGTCATTTCTTGCTAGAATTATTACATAGTATAAATTTGTGCTTAACTTTAAAACTAGTATTTGCTCACAGTTTACCCTGCTCAGTTTCTGCCCTCATAAAAACTACTTTCTTTTCCATTTGTTTTTCTCCAGAACCAGAAAATGATCCTGTAGGGATTACTTTAAATACCTCTGATCTAACTAAATGTGAATGGTGTAATGTAAGAAAATTACCAGTAGTGTTTCTTCAGACAATACCAGCAGTTTATCAAAAGCTGAGCATGCAACTGCAAAGGAATATGGAGGATAAAGTTTGGAATGATTGTAAAGGAATAAATAAGTTAACAAGTAAGTTATGTGGAACAGATAAAATAATACATCCAATTCATATACAAGTAGAAAATAAGTGCACCTTGATAGATACCTTACATGTATATTATCAACAACCTTTGCAGTGACCTGGTAAGAAAGACATTATTTCCTCTATTTTACAGATGAGGAGAAGCTCACGAAAATTAAAAGATCTGAAGATAATAAAACTCAGGTTTACCCATTAGAAAATTTTCAAAATTGATAATACTTCAAAAGATCTGCACCCTTTATTACAGTGTTTTATAATCTGAGTAAAATGCATCTCTTTAACTCTGCTAAGAATGCTAAATGTCAATCCACCATATAAATCTGAATTCTTAAAATAACCTGAATAGGAATTTTACAAATTCATGAAATGATTTTTTATCTTCTACAATTAATAAATATAGTTCTCTAGTTTGTTTTCCTTCATCTCTAATATTTATGGCATAGCATGACTGGTTGTAAAATAAATACTTTTCAGCAGTAACTGCTTCTTTAGCTTTTAATGAGTAAATGATTGCAACTATTAAAGCTGCAAAAGTTGACCCATTAATGAATAGCAGTTTTTGCAGTTAAATTCTCTAGAAGTATCATCAGTTCCTTGGCAGTTTACTACTTATGTTTAACAAAAATGTTAATTGATATATATTTAAAGCCATAAGTATTTTTGGATTCTCTTAGATGACATATATTAGTTATATTCATGTATAGATTTGTTCTGGAACTGCTGCTGCTCCTAATATGTTCTGGTTCCTTTCTCTTAGTAATTTAGGCTACATTGTTGGGTAACTGTCACTGGCTTTTATTCCAGTGTTTATCTTATGGGCACTGTATATCAGACATTGTTTTGAACATTTATACCAGGATTTCTGGTATTCTTGAAATAACAAATTGTTGCTCTTTCTAACATCTATACATCTAGTCTTTTTTATTTTTTTTTGTTTAGACTTATGTTTATATTATTTCTTTTCAGATTCAGAAGAACAGTATATAATTTTAATTTTTCAAAATTGCCTTGATCCTCAGGCAAATATGGTATTTGAAAATATCATTACTGACATTGGTATAAAGAATAAAGTGTCCAATTTTTTTACGAAAATTCCCTTTGAAGAAGCCAATAGCAGACTTGTTGCCTGTACAAGAACCTATGAAGAGAGCATCAAAGGAAGTTGTGTGCAAAAAGAAAACAAAATAAAAAATGTAATTACGTTTTAAAAATTTTTTAAATACAATTTTAAATAAATAATTTTAAAAGGAAATAAGTCATGTTTCAATGTTCATATCAAAGTTAGACTTTATTTTATTTTAAAATTATTTACTTTTTATATGATTTGTAAACAGTTTTGTGTTGAAGCATGGTGAATAGTGGCTTTTGACACTACTAGTACTTGGTATAGGTCTCAAGCATTTTTAGTTCCTTTCCATGCTCTATTCTTGCCTTTACTTCTTGTCTCCTTTTCGTTTTCCCTAGTACTTAACCTTTCAACATATATATACATATGCTGCTACGTTCAAATCGTTAATTACCAAATTTCTTAAATTGATAAGTGGTTTTCAGTGGTGCCAGACAGATTGTGCCATTTGACTTCAGTACCAATAAAAGAATTTTGGTTTCTGATGTATTATTGTCAATTTACATGTAACATATAGGAACAGGAAAGTAAAGAACACTTATCATTTGATTCTGACTATTAGCATATGTATCCAGTTCTAGAATAACTGATAGGAGGCAATGCTAAAGCCATCTGAGCCAAAGGCCAAAGTTACAACTATAACACATAGTGTAATGTTTAATAGTACAAATATAACTTACTCTCACAGCACCTGAATTTTGCTGACTTAATTTACTGGGAATACTTAAAATATGTACTATATAAGGCACAGTCTTGATGAAACTGAACAAGGTCTCACCGTTAAAGGTACAGGCACAGTTAGTGGGTTATAGAAAAAATAGAACAAGGCAAAAAAAATAGAACAACAGACAACTCCCCTTCCTTTGCAGAATAGAGTAGGAGGTAATCCCAGAGGAAGAATAGAGCATCACGAACCATAGGTAGCTGGGATGGACTCAAAGTTTCAATGGATGGTCCTTCCTTTAAAGGAGTCCTTGGTTTTGGAGGACTGAAGCACATTGGACTGTGCTCCCTGAGCCTCTGCTCCCATATGCTTAGCTTCTGAACTGAAGTATGCTTCCACCACTAGAAGAAGGAAACCACTGTATATGTTCTTTAGATTTTATTAAAATAATTTAATATGAATAGTAGAGATTAAGATAAAATAATGAATAAATAATTTTAAATAAATTGGAAGTGTATCACTTTTCTAGAAGCTCTGGCTGAAAATAAAGTGGCTCCAAGTTTTGCCTGTCACATCTTTTTAATCCTCTTGATGAAAAGCACTCTCACTTTCTGCTTGCTCTTTTTGTTGAAAAATTTCCCAATTGATTTTCTGGATTCATATTTTAATTTCCTTTACCAGGTGTCCCTTGAATCTAAAATACAACTTAAAAACAAACAAGAATTCCAGTTTTTTGATGATGAGGAAGAAACTGGAGAGGGTCATACCATCTTCATTGGCCCTGTAGAAAAGTGAGACCATTCCTTTGTATTGCAGCACTTTTATATTTCTTTGTTTTATTACATTTCAACTGTACGCATAAATATATGTTAATTTGCTTGATTTTTAAATTTTGTTACAGATTGATAGTATATCCACCACCTCCAGCTAAGGGAGGCATCTCTGTTACTAATGAGGACCTGCACTGTCTCAATGAAGGAGAATTTTTAAATGATGTTATTATAGACTTTTATTTGAAGTAAGTTCATTTTCTGCTAATCTTTTAACAAATCTTTAATATCCTATAATTTATATTTTTATTTTTTAGGTGAAATCTGTTTGGGTTTTGAATTCCATTACTGCCACTTATTATGTGACATTGGGGGGTGGGTTACTTAATGTTTCTACCTATGTTTCTTCATTTGAAAATGATATTTTCTAAAAGGATTTGTGAGTGTTAAATAAGATTAATACATCAAGCACTAGGAAAAATACCTGGCCACATGCAGAGTGTTCATAAAGAATAGCTTGTTTAGTTATTACAGGCCTTTAGAAATGTGTTACTGTCCTAGGCTAGGTAATAGTTTGTTGAACAAGCAAAAAATAATTTTATTCTTTTAAGTAAATTCTGACTACCAACTGTGTGAAGTACTGTGTTAGAAGTTTATCATCTTGTAGGGAATGCATATGTGGGACTGAAACACTGACAGATGCATTAACATGGGATAGACACAGAAGAAAAAAAATTGCTTCATACTCTTTGGGGATAGGATATGTGAGTGACTAAGAAGCTTTCCTGGAAGAACTTAAATAATGACTCCTGTGTACACATGAATGTGTACAGTGGTAATACATGTATAAATTTGAGTGTGTTTACTGTATTATGTGTGTGTTAACTGTCTTTACTACGTTATGACATAGGTTTGTAATGGAACAAAAACATCTAGTCATCTCTAGTATTTTCTGATTTATTCAAGTATATTTGAAACCATTTTTTAAAACTGGTATTGAAAGCTACTTAATTGATTTTATAGCCTGCTAATGGTGGCAGCCCATACATTAGGGGAAAGAAAACTTTGTTAAAAGAGGCAAAGGGTTTTAATCCAGAGAAGTGACATCATTGAGTTTCCTTAAGACATTTTGACAAGCAGTCAGTGGATGTCTAGATGGTAAATCATTTAAGGAATTTTAATTAAGGTGATTTAAGAAACCCAATTTAGATGTTTCAGTTGGCGTGAATAGGGAATAATAAAATGTTTTAAGAGATAACAAAATGTTTTAAGGGGTAAAGCTTTTTAGCGGGATTGCAAGACTGAATGCATGTTAAGTAGGAGAAAAATGGGTACTACGTAACTGTTTTCTGACTAGTGAAACTTGTTAAATGATTTTGCCACTAACTGAAAGCAATGAAGGAAGAAGGAGAACAGTTTTGGGTAGGGAATGGGACAAGTTCCTTTTCCTCTTGTACAACAAAAGGAACTGTACTAATAAACATTGAATATCTAGTTCTAACCTGGAGAGTTGGAAGACTACTTGACAAATGGTACTTTATGAAAATGTATGAAATTGTGTATAGTTAGGTATATAAAATTAGGTAAAGAACTGTAAGAAAAGGACTTGATTAGATTTTAAGAGATAAACAGGAGAGAAAGAGCTTCCCATGAATAAATTTTAAAGATATTTGAGAGGTAAAAATCTCAAGAGTATGTGGTAAAATTGAAGGGAATAAAAACTTTAAAGATTTAGTGGTGTCAGTATAACAAATTAAAGCAGATAAAGTTTAAGGTCACAAGTCTCTTGGATTTTGCCTTGCGTAGTTTAAAGCTCTTTTGTTGGGCACATACATGTTTATGTGTTGGAGAATTGACCTTTTTATTACTATGTAATATCCTTTATCCCTTGGTTAGCTCCCTTATTCTTAAGCCTACTTTGTTCAAAATGAATATATCTAGTTTTCTTTTGGTTTGTGTTTATATAGAGTATATTTATTCATTCCTTTTAACCTGTTTAAGTCTTCATACTTAATTTTTTGTTTTGAGAACATATAGCTAGATCTGGAAGATTACTTGAACTCCTGTATTGTTTTTACATTTTGCTCATTCTATTTCATAGTCTTGCAATTTATGCATATATTTTCATGAAGTTCTTTGATGTTTTATTGTTACAGTTTAAAACATTTCACGCAGTAAACTTACATTGTCTACAGTTCTGTCTTTTAGGCTGCAAAACAACATTCCACATTTTTTAAAAAGAAGTCTAACAAAACCCATGATAATTCTATCCATGATTTTAAAAATCTTTTATTTTTTTATAACTTTCCTAAAAGTGAATTAAAATGAGGGAACTTTTTTAACCTCACCATTAAAATGAGTGATTCCGCTGCTACCAGAGCTACCCATTCTTTTCTATTTTCTAATTACAAGTTAGAAACAAACTTTCAAACAAAGTTTACCAATATTAAAAGTAGTAGAAAGGCAGTGTATCAGAGAATGTTGATATAATGCAGAAAAGAATTATTTTAATAAAATTTACTTTCAGAGACACATGGAATTGCAGACTGACCTTAAAATCATCTTTTAATTTTATCCTACAATTAAAGAAGGCATGATATGATCATTGGATTCTCTGTTTTAGCAAGTAAACAGTGTCACTGATATTCATAAGTCATTTATACTCTGAAAGAAAAAAAGTGATGCAAGCAAATGTAAGAAATTCCTACAAGTTCTTGTATTAAGCTTAGAGTTTCCCTTCTAAAATTAGAGAAACGGCTGTCCTAATTAATCATTTAATACATGAACATTAATATCCCAAAATAAGATGGTCACAGAAATACTTTCGAATGTATATCAGAGCAAAAAGACTAAACTACCTACTTTAAAAGATATGTCTATTTAAATTTTAAAGCAGAGGGTCATTTTGCTTATAATAAATAATTTTCCTTTTTAGACTTGAATTATCCCTTTGTTTATCAGTTCAGCTTTATAAAGTAGCCATTGTCATTTGGGTTAGTGAAAGCTGTATGATTTACCCATTTTGGCATAAACTAAAGCTAATTCATTATGTGCTCTGTTTTAAGTATAGTATTATAGAATTCAGCAATTGATTTAAACTGTCGTGAGCTATATGAGCTATCTTGTCTTTTGTGGGGACACAGTGAGTTGCCCTGAGGTAAAAAAAATCTCTTAAGTTATGTCCTTTCATCAGATCTGAGCTTCAGAATTATCAAACATAATAAAGCTGACAGTCTCAACATGCACCCTTTAGGGATTTGTTCTTTTTCAATCATTTTAATAAAATGTATGTGGCTATTAGCTTGAATTAGCATAGTTCCTTTGAGGGAGTTTGAAACCCTAAAAAGTTAAATGTTTTTAATCATAATTTCCCTTTGCCATATGAAGGACCATTGCTGTTTGTTTTAGTATAGACAAAAAGCAACTAAGGCAAGGAAAAATTAGAACCCATGTAAGATCATTTTAGAGTCATTATTACAACCTCACCACTGTATAGTTTCTTTTCCTTCTATTTTTATAAATAGCATGTGACTGGGTCTTTATGTCTACAGCTTATTAACTGAACTAGTCAAAACAAAGAACACACAAATAAAACTTTTTGAATTATAATGCATGTGACATGTCGTTCACCTCATTTAAAATTTAAAACTCTGGTTTTTAGTATGTTCAGACAGTTAGACAACCAATACCACAGTCAGTGTAACATTTTTATCCCCAAAAAGAACCCAAGTACCATAAGCAGTGGATTTCCCATTTCTCTCCAATCCTACCCCTAGATCTAGGCTACTACCAATCTCCTCTTGGTTTCTAGATTTACATATTCTGAACATTTCATATACTTAGAAGCATATAATATGTATGTTGTATGTAACTAGCTTCTTTGCTTAGAATAATGGTTTCATAGTTATTCTATGTTATAGAATGTGGCAGTACTTTATCCTGAATAATTTACTGTATGACTGTATCACATTTTCCCCTTCACTAGTTGAATATTTTTGTCATTTCCTATGTTGTTTTGAACATTTGTGAATGTATCCATGTTTTTAAAAATTAGATCTTTTACAGTTTTACTTTTGAATATAAATTTTCATTAGTTCAGTGATCTGGTAGTTATCACTGTCGTTCATTATGTTGGAATTATTTTTCATAAAATAGATATTTGGTGCTTGAAAAACTGAAGAAAGAAGAAGCTGACCGAATTCATATATTCAGTTCTTTTTTCTATAAACGCCTTAATCAGAGAGAGAGGAGAAACCTTCATGAAACAACAAATTTATCGTAAGTGAAGCTGTGAAAATATTAACACATAACTCATTTAAAGTAAAAAGTCACTTCTTGGATTGAGATAATTCTGAGTGATAGTTCTCAGAAAAGAGAGATTTAGTTATATTATCAATTTGCAAAATTAATATAATTCAAAATATTCTGGGGCCTCCCTGCTGGTATAGGGGGTTAAGCTATGCACTATGAAGCATCTGCAGCCACTACAGCACAAGTTCTATCCCACATGGCACAGCAGACCTCTCCTGCTTCGCCCACTGATCCCCTCAGCAGTTTGTTTCAGTAGATCCCACTCAGTCTCTGGTGAATCCTTTCACACCCCCTCCACAGCTCTGGCCTATACCCCAGTTCTTGTATGCATAAATAAATAGGTCTTTATAAAAAATATTCTGAAGCTTCAAGATTACCTAAAGGTTTAATCTAAAGTCTTGATCAGTATTTCCCAAATATGCTTGGTAGTTAAAGGAAAAAATACGAATAGTAGAGATATGAAGATAAAATAATGATTGCTTTTCACAAATGGTCAGTCTATCCTGCTTTATCTACTGTACGATGATGTTTACTTTTTTCCTGCTTTCATCTCTTTAATTATCTAATGTCATGACGTGCTGTGTTTCTCAAAATGATTGCTAGTACCAATTCTGTAATAATAACAGTAGTAGCTCTGGTCCACCCTACATATAGTGGTAGAAATTCAATATCTGTCCTCCAAATTCAGGATTGGAAAGTTTCACATACTCCATTTATAGATATTGTCTTTTTCACTCCCCGACCTGTTAAATCATCAAATACAACTGTTTGATCTGTTAACATATTAACCCTCACTATTTGTAAATTGCTGCATATAAGTGAAACACTAGAAGCATTTCAAAAACTTGATAGTTTATCTCTTTTTCAGAATACAGCAAAAACGGCATGGGAGAGTAAAAACGTGGACCCGACATGTAGATATTTTTGAGAAGGATTTTATTTTTGTACCCCTTAATGAAGCGTGAGTAAGAATTTCCTTTATGTAAATGTGATAACAATTTTTAGAAACTACATTACTGAAGAATTTACCCCTTTTTATGCTTCTTTCTGAAACGTGTTATATATCTATGTTATATCTATGTTATATAACTGCTTATTTTATGAAAATTAGTGCATTTCTCCAGTGACTCGGGTAAGATACTGAATTTTACAACAGTAGACAAAAGATTTTTCTGATTTTAATTTTTTTATTGGTCATTGAGGAATAATGTCTTTTTTTTGTTTTGTTTTTTTAAATGGGTTCTAGTGGTCTAGCAAACATCTTGTATGGAGAGATGTATTAGACAGAAAAATGATTAGGTCACATAGAAGATTTTGAATCTTTAATTTAAAACATTCTTTCCCTCTTAATCAAAAAGAAGAAAAGCAGCCTGAAGAAAATATGCCTTTTGCCCATGTTAAATGTACATGCTGGCTACTTGAAGCACTTTTCTAAGTAAATAGGGATGGATACGCATTTTGTATTATCCTCTCGCAATGACTGGAGAGACAGTGAGGGTTTTTGTCTGTTTTCTCTTTTTGTCTGTTTTCTCTTTCTTTTTTTTGGTTGGTTTTGTTTTCCTATGCTCTGTACTCAGACTCCCAAAGAATAATTACCTGTAATTGGACAACTTAGGTTTATTACTTTGCATCAAGGGACAATGTACAGCCATGGGCATCCAAGGAATCTTAGAGAAAGTGTGTTTCAACTATAAATTTGTGTGTTTAAACTATAGACTTTGGCTTTGGTGGTTAAGGGAAGGTCTGAGGAAGCAGGCATTTGCTTGGGTAGAAAAGTAGAATTCATTCATGTAGTAAAAAAGGGGACTCTTTGGTATTTTGTAGGCTGTCTTGTAACCTTGTATTTATCTGGGCTTAGATAATTTTCAAATGACCTTGCTTTATTGTGATTGCAGAGTAATTTTGACTGAAGTTGCTATTCTGTGAAGTTCTTTATATCTCATAAGCCTAGCCATGCCAGACTAGGTTTTAAATGTATTTATTTTCTTTGTTACTATGAAATACAAATTTATAGTGTAATGAAACTCTTTTACTTACAATCCTGTTTTAACCATAGACCCATTCTCTCTTATTTATTATAACCCAGTCAAAGACAGATAGAGTAGATCAAAACATTGATTATGCCTATAAAGTTCATCTTTTTCAGAACTATAGTTTTCTTAAGTTAAATGTAATATAAATTATCTTAAATTCCTTCAGTCCCCTTAGATAAAGTTCCTTGACACTAATTTGTCATATAAAGTAACATGGGAGCTGCCTACTAAAAGAAAAGGAAGAAAAGGAGGCTATAGATAGAAAACTATGTGTCATAAATGAGTTACAAAAATTTAAAATAGAAATATAATTTGAGGTGAAGATAATTTATCTATATTCACATCCCTCTGTCACTATCTGATGAAAAATAAAAAAATGAAAGAATGAACAAAGGTGTAGTGTCAGGAAGGAGTCTGCAAGGGAACTATGCCATATGTAGTTGGGAGAATAGCCTCCAAATTACAGAAATCATGAAGGCTTTTTTTTTCTTTAAGAGGTAAGACTACAAATATTTGTATTCCATGATTATATTAGATGCCATATGCTGTCATCTATTTCATTTTTAAATCTCCTGGTGGTTATTAAACTTAAAAGTTTATAACCTATTTGTTAAAAATTGTCACCACTTCCCTGGTAGCCTAGGGTTTAAGTCTCAGCGCCACTATCAAGAATGTCCACCATAATGACCTGAGTTTGATCCTCGGCCAGGGAGCTTACCTATATGGCACAGCAGACCTTTCCTTTCTCACCCATTGCTTCCCTCAGCAGTGTGTTTCAGTAGATCTGTTCTGCTCCCCACTGTCTCTGGTGAATCCTCTCACCCCCCAGCACTTCTTGCCAGCACCTCAGTTCTTCAAAAATACAATCTTTTGAAAAACATATTGTCAGTCATTGACGTGGAATAGAAATTTGACATTTGATCTAACCCATTTTAAGATAAGTGAAATTACCTTTTTAAACTCATTGTCCCCTGATGACTAGGGATCAATAGAGCTACAATTAGAAGGGACTGTAAGAACAAAATTGTGGCTGTAAGAAGTTGAAAGTAGTCTCAGGTATATATCATTTAGCTGTCTCCTTTCTTGTAGGTAGAACTTTTTCTAGTTTTAGGTAAAGTAACAGAAAATTTATGGCATATCTATGATGTCATGGCGAGGAAATATATAAAACTGAAAGACTTAGGGTACAGCTTAGGTTGAGAATCACTGTACCATACCATATTTAATGAATTTTTAACATTTTTTCACATTTTTAAAACTGAGATGTCAACTATAGTTAGTGGTCTTAGAATTGATAGCATGCTGCTCATTCTACTACCTTAGCCTGACCTGAAGTATTCTTAAGATACTGAGCATTAATAATTAAGAACAGGAGAGAGGACCTCCCTGGTGGTTCAGTGTATTAAGAAACACACTGTAAAGCAAACCTGCAGCCACTGCAGCACGAGTTTGATCCCTGTTGCCCTCCAGGAGGGGACCCACATGGCGTAGCAGACCTCTCCTGCTTCGCCCACTGTGTGTTTCAGTCTCTCTGCCTATTCTGTTCCCGGCTCTGTCTCTGGCAAAACCTCTTAGCTCCCTAGACTCTGGCCTGTACCCCAGCTCTTGTATGCATAAATAAATAAAATCTTAAAAAAAAAAAAGAAGAAAAAGAACAGGAGAGAAGCATTCTTCCATCTGGCCTTTACCAGCCTCTGTGACATTTGTACTTACACTGTCCCAGTAGAGAGAGAAAGATAATGCTGTCTTAGTACTACTTTGGGATTATTTAAACATTTTGCAGAAATGAGAATATGGAGTAACTTTTATCCATGTGAAGATACTCATTTTTTTCATTCAGCCAATATCTATTAGAATACCATATATTATATGACAAATTGGGTCATCTAATAAATTCTCTAACATATATAGTGTATTCATTGTATCCCAGCACATAGAACTGTGCCTAGCAAATCATAAGCCCTTAATAAACTTTTTGTTAGAATAATGAATATTAGCCAGTATGAGCAGTAGCACTTACTGATTCATGGCATGTATCCTATTGTTGTGGACTAGTCTCCAAATTCAGCTGTATCTTGAACACTACTTGATAGCTGGAATTCCAGTAATAACATTAAGTTTTGTAATAATGACTAGATTAGATGTGTTATTTCCTTTAGAGTATTTACATGTCAAAGAAGTATTTAAAATTTTCAATATTACTTTATGCCTTAATAAGAATAAAAAACAGACATGGTAAAGTTAAACTGTGTATTTACAGTATTTAGAAAATGCCCTAAATTATACAATCTAATTAAACTTCTGAAAATATTTTAATCATTAAGCTAGTTTTCTATTCTCTGACATAAATAGGACAAAGAAAAAGAAATGGGAATGATGAATTACAGTGATGTAGTTTACATTTTGTTAAATCACCTGAAGAAACAATGAATTTTTCATTCCAAAGGCGAGAAAAACTACAAAGGATTGTTTGCAAAAGTGAATGTAGGATACATAATTCCAACAAAATTGTTATTTTTGAGTAGATACTGTATTCTGTTAATCTAAATGGTCATATAAATGAATGGATTAATTTGAAAATTGAAAAAATTGGGCATTCTTAGCAAATTGTTCACAGAATCTTCAGAAAAAAATTTCAAGTGATATTTATTGCCAAATATAATAAACTTTTCTAATAAGTTATTCAGTAGTTTCATTTGTTTTTTACAGTGCACACTGGTTTTTGGCTGTTGTTTGTTTCCCTGGTTTGGAAAAACCAAAGTATGAACCTAATCCTCATTACCATGAAAATACAGTCATGCAAAAATGTTCAACTGTAGAGGACAGTTGTATTTCTTCTCCTTCAGCCAGTGAAATGGACAGTTGTTCACAAAACTCTTCTGCAAAGCCTGTAATTAAGAAGATACTAAACAGAAAGCATTGCATAGCTGTAATTGATTCAAGTGCTGAACAGGAAGAAAGTGACCCTCGTTATCGGAGAAACGTATGCAGTGTGAAATGTAGTCTGAAAAAAATTAATCATACTGCAAGTGAAAATGAAGAATCGAATAAAGGAGAATCTGCATGCCAGAAAGTTGTTGATAGGACTAAAAGTGAGAATGGCCTACAGAATGAATATTTAAGTTCTATGCACCATACAGGTATGTTTCTAAATATTTTGAAAGAAGGAATGCAGAATAAATTGGATTTTTTATAAATAGGATTAAGATTTCAAAACTTTTTTAAAGTCAGGTTTATTCAAGTATAATTTACTTAAAATAACATTCACTTAAATAAAGCTCAGTGAGCTTTGATAAATATATAGCCCCATGTAATCACTACAAAAATCGAAATTTAGAACCTTTCAACCACTCCAAAAAAAATCTCCATATGCCCTCTTGCCAGTCAGTCTCCTCTGCTCATCTCCTCGAAGAGTGCACTTATTAACAGTAGTTCGTAGTTACTCAGTAGATAAATATTTTCTCTTTATAGAAATGGGTTTTCATTTCATAGGACATTTTTGTATTCAGTATGAACAGTAATTGCAGTCTTACATCTATAAGGTATTTAGTTAAATCCACTTATAGATGGGAAAATGTGTTCAGAATTAAAGCTTTCCCCTTCAAAAATAGTGGTTGACATTTAAATTAAAACTTAATTCCTTATTTCTCCCTTATTATTTTCAAGGGGGCACAGTCTAATCTCTGCTTTTATTTCCCCTCAGTTTTAGAAAATTGTTTTTTACCCTAGAATCAATTCTCTATTTCTAGCAGTTGTTACAGAAATCTAAGGTTTCTGTTCAAATACTTAAGTTTTGTATCAGTCAGTTATGTAATTGCTCCCCTCTAACACAAAAGTAAGATGGTCTACTCTGTAAACTCGTAGTTTGTACTTTGCAAGCATATTAAAATTTTCATAGATATGATACATTTCTATGAAGGGAAAAGTGTCACTATAGGACAAAAAAAAGAATTCAGAAAGAAATATGAAAAATGAATGCTGAACAATAACATACCAGCTTTTGTTATTTTAATAAGAAAATTATTGCTGCCCTCTAGTAAAAATATTTACTTGTTCATACCAAACTGCATAAAGCTGACATTAGCTCTAGAGCATTGATCTTTTTGCCCTTTGGGAAGTGTGAAATAAGAGACAGAAGCAGAAGATTTAGTGGATATAGCAGAAAGGTATATCAAAGTCAAAATGGTGGATAAATACTTCATTCTCTAGTTTTTTAGTCTGTTTCATCAGACAAGCAATGAATAGAAGACAGGCAATATAGGTATTCAGAAAGTCCTGCCTATACTTTTTATTTTAGTATTTTAATACTTGAGTAGAAAAAAATAACAGGTAGTTAACAGCCACATTAAAAACTAATTACCTTTTTAGACTCTGTAGACTCTCAACCTTTAAGGTAGTGTGCATTGTTTCTCATTCCCTGTAAACAAAATCTCACCAATAAACATGTAAGACAGCATTAGTTATAAAGAAAATGTAAATCAGAAGCACAATTCGATACCACTTGACACCACACTTAGAATGGCTTGAATTAAAAAGTCACATAGTAACCGTGTTGGTGAAGATGTAGTGAAATTGGAATTCATATAGTAGTGGAAATTAAAATGGTACAGCTACTTTGAAAGACAATGCTACTTGATCAAAAAGTTAAGAGTTACCATGTAACCCAGCAGTTCTACTGATAGATATATATCTGAGAGAAGTAAAAATCTCTATCCACACAGAAACTTAGGCATGAATATTTATGGCCGCATTGTTCATAATAACCAGATGTTCTATCAGTTTGACAAATAGATAATCAAATGTTCATCCAATGGAATATCATTAGGCTGTTAAAAATGAAGTGCTGATATATGTCACATGTGTGAACCTTGAAAACATGCTTAGTGAAAGTAGTCCCAAAAGACCACATTTTTATTCCATTTGTTTGAAATCTCTCAAAAGGGAAAATCTAGAGATTAAAGCCCAATTAGGTCTGGTGGGCAGTGGTGCAGGACGGGGAATGTGGGGAGAGGGAAGGAAAGGCTAAAAAAAAATAAAGGGTTTCTTTTGATGTTTAAACAAACATTTTGAAAATTTTCAAATTCTGTTGATCAAAGCACATGTGAATATATTGAAAACCACTGAATTGTACACTGCTACATGTATAGTAAATTGTATGGTATTTGAATTTGTATTGTGTTAACAATCTAACTTTATGTTCCTTAAAGGAAATTAATTTACAGGCATACATACGTCGTTTTATTGCACCTCTCAGATATTATACCTTTTACAAATTGAAGGTTTGTAGAAACCTTGTGTTGAGCAAATCTATTTGGCACCATTTTTATAATAGTTTTTGATGGTTAACATTTTTTAAGCAATAAAGAATTTCTTAAATAAGTTTTGTACATTTTTGGTTGGTAGGGTTTTTGTTTTTTTTTTTAATTTGGTGGTGTTTTTGGTTTTTTGTTTTTTTCAAGCCATAATTTTTTTGTACACTTAAGACTACAAGTATAGTACAAACATAAATTTTATATGTACTGGGAAAAAAACAAATTTATGTGACTTGCATTATTGCTGTATTCACTTTATTGCAGTAGTCTGGAACTGAACCTACAATATCTTCTAGGTATGCCTATACCTTTATTGTGTGTGATACACTGATATTTTCTATTCTTTTTAATGCTTGTCTTATATTGGTGATAGTGACCCACAGTTTGAAAAATGGTGCTCTTGAGTAAGTCTATACATTTCCCATGAATAAAGCTCCAGAGCTTTCACCAGAAATTTCAAGGGATCACTCACCCAAAGTATGTTAAATAAGAAAGTTATCTAGAGGTACTTTTACTATTTCAGGATGGTTTCGCAGTCCAGCCTATATAAAGTTTAAGGTATCATCTTATGATAGGATACAAAGAGCTTATAAAATATTTTTGTGATCTGATTAATAATCTCGATCTGGGAGTATAGTTAATAATAATTGATGTGAATTTCAGAAAGTTTTAACAATTTTAACCGTCAAACACATACATTCACAAGTGTTGATTACTGATGTCAGATAACATGCTATTGTATCTTATCACAGGGATTAGATTTTTAAGGTCAACTGTAGAAAATAACAATGTGTGGTATCACTACTTTCATTTGCTTTGTTTTTATTTAGGCACCTTATGAAATAGTTATCTTGCTATGGGTATATAGAAAATGTATGTTTAAACTCTGAAAGTCAAACTTAGCATCTTCAGGTGACCTCACTGTGCTCTTAGTAATTGGGACTCATTGAGAGAACAGATGATTAAGTTATTGTCTCTGTTTATACCAGGACATTTGCTTACCAAATGAAATAATTGAAGTACTTGAATATACTGTTTAAGTTATTTTTCTCCATTTTTTGAAAAGCTTATATAGTTTTAATTTTATAAGGTTCTCATTTGCATGACACTATAGATAGGAATAATTTACAGCTAGAATAACTGGACTGTAATTGACTGATTCTGTATTGCCTGGGATGTGGACTAATTTTACTCAGAGACATTTTAGCCTCAAACACAGATAAAACATTCTGGGTTTTGAAATAGATAAGTTGAAAACATCCCTTACAAAACAAAAGGACTATCAAAGTACTTTATTACTTATTTTAAATAGTATGTTTCCATTCACACCATTTAGATTATATACACTTTTTTCAGGAGCATATTTTTCTGTCTTACAATTCCATCTTCCAAATATTAATATTCTTAATGTCTTTTAGTAACTTATGCCAAATTTATTTTGTCTATAAAGTCTTTTTAAAACATAGAAATGGCATGCTCTATAATAAGTAATATTAGTGTCGCCGGCATTAAATTCCTTGCTCAGATTTCATTATTTTCATGTAAATAATGTTTCATTGAAATGTTTTATGTGATTAACTTCTTTCAGAAAAATAACTGATTTTAAGTATTTAGAGTCTTGAAACAGATCTTCAACTTTTCCTTATGAATCATTTATTTTCATACTATTTGCACGTACATACTGGACTTGTATTGTTTTATTTTATTGAAGAGTCTATGAATGTAATCACACATGAAAGAATTATAGAGTTGGGAAGCTCATCCATAATTACTAGTTTACCATGATTATTTTCATTTTTGTACTTTTCTTTTCATTGTTTTTCTCTAAAACAAGCTTATTTTACTTAATTTTAGTCATGCTTATTTCTGATATTACATGCTAGGGCATTATTTTGTAGTCTTAATTACTGTATCATTAATTATATAGTATTTCTTATTGATACAGATGGTTTAAGCAAAATCAGACTAAATTATAGTGATGAATCAACTGAAGGTAGTAAAATGCTTGAAGATGAACTCATTGACTTCTCAGAGGATCAGGATAACCAGGTAAAACCCTGTAAATATTCTATAGTGTTTTATCTAATTTAAAAGATTTCCTTTGAAGTCCTATAGGCAATTTCTTAAAACCATAACTTACCATGCCCTCAGGGTTTGGGTCTTAAAACACTAATTCCAAAGTTGCCAGGATAAATGTTACTGTTTTGTTCCTTTTATTTTGTTTTGGAATTTTGTCGTTTGGTTATTTTTCTTTTGCCACACATACTAAACTAATACTAATAAATAAATATAAATGAATGACCTAATACACATCTTGGAGAATGTTAATGTAAAATCAAATGTCCCATCTCAACCCCAGCTATGAGCCTTACCGTCCTCTTCATCTCTTAAAACATTAATGGTCCATATTTAATCCTTGGTCTAACTTAACCAGAGGCAAATGTTGGGGCTCCCTGGTGGCACAAGGGTTCATGAACACTGTACTGTGGGGCTTCAGCAGCCATTCTAGCCACCAGTTCAATCCCTGGCCAGGGCAGGGACCCACATGGCACAGCAGACCTCTCCTGTCTCACCCGCTGTTCCCCTCAACAGTGTATTTCAGTCAGTCTGCCTTTTCTGCTTCCCACTCTGTCTCTGGTGACCCCTCTTATGCTCCACATTTCTGGCCTGTACCCAAGCTCTTGTATGCATAAATAAATTAAATCTTTTTTTTAAAAATTTACTGTGAATAAATTACTTTTTTGAAAATACTTTATGACCACTTAAAGAGGACTTTATATTGAGAGAAAATTTTGTAAAAATCCTACAGCATACCATTTCTTTAATTCTCTGATCTTTCTTTAGTTAGGACAAACTGATGAGTAGGAAAGATAACTTTGTACTACACCATTGTTACTGTTTGGTTAATGTGATGGATGTAAAGAGTGTGATATCCCTTGGTCTACAACATGTGGCTTTGTCTTCTCTTCAACATACATATACACATAAATGTATTTATATTCAAGGTGTATAGTCAATGAGCACATTCAATGGTCCTGTGATGGTAGCATTATTATTATTATTGCTATTCCTACTATTTATTGTTTTGTTCATAATGTTACCCTTTCTCAAAAAACAAAAAAAAAATCTTTGTTTTATGTTCAGCATAATATACAGAATAAGCTACAGTGTCATTAAGTTATCTTTTAGTGAAATGAATATAGGATTTATTCAAAGAAACAATGTCCAAATCTCTTCAAACATTTCTAATTTGGAAAAAAATTATATATAAAAATAATAAATACAAGTCATTCATGTGCTATTGTGAAACAGTTGCATAGCCAACAAACTAAGTTTTTGAAAATGTACACTAATATCAGAGCAGTAGCATTTGATCGGAAAAGAACAGTCTATTTAGTTTTTAAACATTTATTCTAGATTGAGTAGATGTAACAATTTTTCATAAATCTAATTGGCATGGTTTTTTATGAAATGCCTAATGTTGCGGCATTAGATAATTATTACCAAGTTACATAGCACATTTTCTAGTGTCTGATTATCTAAATAAAAAAATTTGGGGAATATATTTATTAAATGATTTTTATCATCAATAGTGCTAATTTGTTGGGTGATTATTTAGGTTATACATTTTCAATACTAACAGCAGGTTGTCTTTTATAGGATGATAGCAGTGATGATGGTTTCCTTGCCGATGACAACTGCAATTCAGAAATAGGACAGTGGCATTTAAAGCCTAATATCTGTAAACAGTAAGCATTAATTGTGTGTTTTGCAAACAACATAATTTTTATTTAAGTATTCGCGGAATGAAATACATCTAGGAATAATTTTTAGTACTTAAGTTAGAGTCACACAAGCTGTGAGAGTCAATGGAGGAAAATTGGGTCTTTTCTAATATCCAGAGATCTAGGGAGAATAGGTCATCATTACATTTTAAGTCATTTCATCTACCTAGTTCTCATGTGTTTGTATACATACATATATGTGTGTGTGCACATTTCCACAGAGAACCATTATTCATTTTGGCTATGTAGTGATTTGGATTAGAAAACAACAAAAAACTGGGAATTGCAGTTTTTACTGGTTCCACAGCTACTACAAAAACGCTGTCCAATGACTGAAGACAGCCTTAAGATTCATGTGCCAAATAGGACTCCCAAATGACAGTGAATCTGTTTTGGTTCCTAGAAGTTTTATTATAAGCTTATTATAATAAAATTCCAAGATTTTTCCCAGAGCTCCAAACAGATAAATTTGTATTACTTATGTCTATAGTTCATCTCTTCACATTTTCATATAAAATGTTGACTAAACGCCATTAATAGCGTCTGAAGAGCAAATTTCATTTATAAAAGTAAAATTTGAGACAGAGTAATAAGAGATCTACTCCAGTTCCCTTAAAATTTTAGCTTAGAAGAACCTAGATTGTAAATATTCTAGGACTTTCTCTTCTAAGTAGACTTGGTCACTTGGATTTACAACAAAATTTTGAAAGTTCAGTGTTATTTATAGTAGTGTTCTAAAGTAGAATATTGCAAAAAATCACTGGATGCTAAACTAATTCTTTTATGTGATAATCACCTGTTTTGTTATCTTTAATAAGTTTTCATTAATACAGGATTATTTTTCTTCTCTTTTTACATGACCCCGATTTTGGTGGTTTGTAATGTTGAGATTCAAATTGTAAAAGTTATTTAAACTTTGTAACTAAATTTTGAAGTATTTTTAGGAACCAACTAAAGAACTTCTTTGAATTATATTCATAACTAAGATATGGTTAAATTAATATTTTATAATTTAGCATTTAATATAGCCATGGATTTAAGTATTATTAGGGTATATGTGACTGTAAGCTTTATTTTTTTCTAAGTTTTACTGAGGCATATAAAGGGGAAAATTCTAAGATTTCAAATGTTATTGTTAGTGTGCATCTTTTTATGCCTTCGTAACATTATTATGTATTGACAGTTGATTATTTTTACCACACAGACCTTGTATACTACTGATGGATTCACTCAGAGGCCCTTCTCGGTCAAATGTTGTAAAAATTCTAAGAGAGTAAGTACGTAATTGCATCTTATAATTTGTATTCTGGTTGGGAGTTAAGTACTATATATGTGTATATTCTTACTATATATGCATTATTGCAGGTATTTAGAAGTGGAATGGGAAGTAAAAAAAGGAAGCAAAAGAAGTTTTTCCAAAGATGTTATGAAAGGTTCTAATCCAAAAGTACCTCAGCAAAACAACTTCAGTGATTGTGGTGTATACATATTGCAGTATGTAGAGAGCTTTTTTGAGGTGGGTTTCAGTTTGTTGGATCTTATAAATTATAAAATAGTGTATTTGACCTTATATTAATGTAAAAAAGAAATATAAGATTATAGTATATTTTAAGACTAACATTTCAGAAATTATTCCAGTAAGCAAAAATTCCTAAATCAGAAAAATTTTAAGGCGTGGGAGACTTTTATTAAATTCGGGGCTTGTTGACTTCATTGTCATCCCTGATCAGCTCTTCATCTCCACTGACTCTTCCCATGACTTAGATGACCACTTTTACCCTCTTTTTTTTCCCCTTCACAGAATTATTACTGACATATATTCACTATCTTCATTCCTACAAATCATACTTGCTTCTCAAATTCTACTATCTTCATTTCATTTTTATTTTTTCCAAAGAGAGATCTAATTGACTTTATTTTATAAGCTTCATTAATTAAGACAGCATCCCATCTAGATATTGCAAGGGATTACACAAAATGGATGCTAATTATAGACAGAGGATGGGGTAAAGCATTTAGCAACAACAAAAAGGATTATTTCAAGTATATTCATCTTCCCTCAGGGGCAGGCAGGGATCTCTTATGCCAATCTGGAAAATCTTTATTGATAGATTTAGGATTACACTTTGGGTGAGGCTAAAACTGTAGTGAGATTAGGTATTAAGTCTGTATTGCCCCTGTACCCCATGAAGGATTCCATCTTGAGCCTTTTTTGTCTGTTTTTATCCATCCTCCCACTTCTTGATCATACTTTCAGCCTGAGAATTTCATCAATATTGAAGGTGTCAGCACTGTCCAACTACCTTGTCTCAGTTTTTGCTAATCTCCTGTGTGGTGTTCATGGATCATTTAGATCACAACTTCATTTACACATTCTTTAAGTCCATCCTTCTCCTCACTCTTTCTCTGTGGTTCTAATCTTAGGGAGATGCATACTCATCTTTATATTGACATTATTCCTGACATTCTAACAGCATGATTCTGTTGACCATTCCTTCCTTTCAATCCTCTTTTCCTTTGACTTCAAAGTTACAGTACCACACATATCTCTCTTAATATTCATAATAGTTATTTTGACTCCCTTTCATACCATCATTCATTGTACCAGTAAGTTCTGTAAAATATTTTACTTTAATATCAGGTATATTCAATTCCTGATCCTGCCACCACTTTCTAAATCAAGTATACTAGTAGCATCATTGTTTTAAACTATTGCCTTATATTTTTCACAATTGTTTTACCCAAACCCCGATATAATCGTGTTATTTTATTTTAAATCTTTTTGGCTTCCATTGGCTCATGGATTAAAGACCAACATTTTTTCATCACATACCTAGTACTATCTTACTTCTGTCCAAGTTTTTCATTTCCTATCATTACTCTGGTGTTCCATATGCCAGCCATCTGACTCATTCAGCTTCTCACACTTGTGTCATGCTCTTTCTAGACCCCGTTACATTCTTCAACTTCTTCCTATTACTTCTACAATTCCTCATTTAACTAAGTTCTACTCATTCTCCCATTCTTAAACACTAGATCTTTGCTTAAATCCTCAGGTAAATATTCTCATCAGGCTTTCTGTGTGTCCTGTCATAATACTTACAATGTTTGTTGTTTTAATTGAGTTATCTGACTAATTAAAACAGGATCAGGCCCGCCCTGGTGGTGCAGTGGGTTAAGCAACACACTATGAAGCAAACCACAGCCACTGCAGCACGAGTTCGATACATGCCGCAGGCCAGGGAGGAGACCCACATGGCATAGCAGACCTCTCCTGCCTCGCCCACTGCTCCCCTCAGCAGTGTGTTTCTGTCAATCTGCCTGTTCTGCATCCTGCTCTGTCTGGTGGATTCTCTCACCGCCCCCACACCTCTGGCCTGTACCCCAGTGCTTGTGTGCATAAATAAATAAATCTTTAAAATAAAAAAAAAAAACAGGATCAGCAAATCTTTTTTAATAAAAGCCTAGATAGTAAATATGTTAATTTTTACAGCCATATGATCTTGATTCCTATTCTTACTGTTGTGGCATGAAAGCATCCACAGAAAACATGTAAATGAGTTAATGTGGCTGTGTTCTAATAAGATTTTATTTACTAAAACAGGGAATAAATAGAATTTGACAGATTGGTCAAATTTTGTTGATCTCTGGAATAGACTATAAAATGTCTGGGAAGAAAACTATCTTAAATATCCGTTGCCTAATACCACGTGTAGTATACGATGAGTAAATGAGTTACTGATTTTCCATTTTTTACTTTCAGAATCCAATTCTTAATTTTGAACTGCCTATGAATTTGGCAAATTGGTTTCCTCCCCCAAGAATGAGAACAAAAAGAGAAGAAATCCGAAACATAATTCTTAAGCTTCAGGAAGAACAGAGCAAAGAGAAAAAGAAGCATAAGGACACTTATTCAACAGAACCATCTTTAGGTGAAGGAGCAGAACAATATGTCAACAATATCTCAGATTGACCATTTCTGATGCTTGTCAGTGTTGCCTTCAGAAACTGAGTAACTTTCATCTTTGGGTATAGAAGGTATAGAACTGAAGTGCTCACTACTTGGAGTGATTTGGAAATGTTAATGCCTGTATAAATGTCATATAATTAATTTTCAATGGAGTATGTAATAAGTAAAAGTGTAAATATGTTAATGAGGCCAATTTTTCCAACATTTATAATTATTTTTTTCACTGTTAGGACACTTTTGTTATGTATTTTCTGTTAATAGTACTTAAAATGGAACTTCAAGACACAAAATAAATAAAAAAATATTTATAGGAGGAAATGATTAATTTGATATTCTTTAGTGAACTTGTATTAAAGTCTGTTTGGGTGTGTTGTGTTTCATGGGAACATTTGAGTATGATAATCTTTTAACCTTTTACATTTGTTCTAAACCTGAAAATGAAAGTAAGACATTTTGAACAAGATATCTTCATGTGCTTACACAGCAAGAAAAAAATAGCTTAACTCATACATTGCTTTGTATTCAGAAACCCCCAAAATAATAAATTTTATAATTTACACAAATATTTAAGAAGCAATAATAAGAGCGATTCAAAGAAAAATAACCTTGAATTACATTACTAAATAATTGTTCATACATTATTGGCCAGTACCTTTCTGGAGACATCACTCAGGTTTGCACTTTGATAAGTACAGCATGAATTTCAAATACCCGATGTCACCTTTCTGTATTACTGCTTAAAATATGTTACAATTTGTGTGATGCAATTAATTGCTAAGCATTCATAATCTGTATAAACACAAATTTAAATAGGAAATCTGTTATTTTCTCATGCTCTTTCTGTACTTGTTATCTTGATAAAGTTAATCAAAATCTTTTGAGACACTTATTAAAAGAAATATAAAATGTAAGCTTAGCAACATCACTATTAGTAGTAGTATAGATGTTACTTTGAATTATCTTAACATTTTTATTTCAAATTACAGTATCTTTTAAGCAATATTGTAGTGCTGTTAGTTCATATGAAAAACAGGGATTTATTTGTTACTTACTGAACATGGAAAAATGGTTTTGGATCTCTTAATTGAACTTGGACAATAAATAGAAATTATTTTTCTTAAAAAAAAAACAAAAACAAAATGAAACCAACCCTGATAGCAAAACTTACATAATGTACTATAACTTGTCAGAGTGAATGTGAAGGTACTGAAAAAAGCTACTCTAAAATGCTTAATCTGATTCTGTTTTAATTTCTAATGGTTACATTTTGTGGTTTTAATTTTTGGAAAGTTAAAAATAGTCCTTTGAACTAAAGTCGATCACATTTTGATATTAAAAGTATAGATAGGTGTCTCACTTACTAAGGTATCTAGCTACTTGACACTATTTTACCCACGCCATGTAAAATTCTATTTTTCAAAGTTATCTAATAACTTGAAATGTATATTGAAATTTTGGAGACTTTCCAGTTTGATCTCCAAGTAGACTTAAGAATTCAACTTCTTGATAACTATATTCTGATATGTCTGTATGTAAAGTGAGTATTAACCTTTTAGAATGTGTTAGTATTTAGAAGTTTTGAAAAAGAAAAAAGTTTTAGAGGTTTGTTACTAGACACTGAAACTGCATAACAAGTATCTGGTGTCTTAACTAATTAGATAGATCTGTTGTATTTGTTTTCTTGTTGGATAGAATGACAGTTAATCATTTTTAGAAGAGTTTTAGATTACTAGCCATAAAATTTGTATGTGTCTTAGTTCCTGGTAGTTTAGGAGAAAGGTGGCATTTAGTATTCCTTTTTGATGTTATGAAGACAGCAGAAAAATTAATCATTTTAAGTTCACATAAATTTAGATAATCTGAAAGGATAAAATAATTATCAAAATTCTCTTAAGTCACCAAAATGAATTCAGTATTAAAAAAAAACTAATGATCTCTGACAACTGTGAGATGTAATATAAAAAGAAATAACATTCAATTCCCAGAACTTGATAATTATATTTAAAATATCAGACAATTTACTGAACAGGAATAATAAAACATTTTATTATATGTGACCAAGAGTTGATGGGATAAAGCTATTAGAATATAAGGATAGAAAGAGTAACAGAACCCTTAAGAGATGAGCTAGTAATGTAGTGCTGCAGGTCTAGAAGATATAACAAGGTTGCTTTATAGATCACTAAGGATAAAATGAAAAGGAGCAGATCACTGTAGGGGCGGACTACAGATTTTCTAGCCAAATGAATGTAAGTGGGTATTTATTAGTAAACCAACAAAACTCAGAGAAAAAAATAGACTATTAATATGGAAATATAATCTGCTAAATTATTCTGAAATACTCACAAAGTCTGTTCTGTTTATCATTTTCCTATTCACAGGAATGAAGGGGGTTATGAAAACTGAAATTTAGTAACAGAAAGAGCTGGCTGATGAAGTGAAAGAAATGTGTTCCTTGGGGCCCCATCATTTTCATTCCAATAATCAGATGAATAGTGGAAGAATACCCTAAACTGTTAAGGAAACTAGTGCTGTGTACTCAGAAAAAAATAGCATAAGCCCATGGTACAAAAGACTCTTAAAGTTTAAATCAAAAGTTTTTGCTGCCTTTGCAGCAAATTAACCATGTTGCAAATGATTATAGTAAGTAATATATTATCCGAAGGATGATTTTTATCTAGAATATGCATCAGTCACCTGGGGAGATTTTCAGAATATATTTACTTAGGCTTTCAACCCCATTGGTGCCCCATATATTCAGATTATGTTTGAAGTTAATCTAGTATACATTGTGAAAAACCACTCACTTGAAGATCTCATTATCTCTATCAGCTTTCAAAGTTACTGGCCACAAGGGTAATAGGCTTTTCTGCATCTTATCTCAAAAACTTAACAATTTCCCACCCCCCAAATTCTCACTAAGAGCATGTAGTTTATGCAGTTGCTATTACTAAGCCTTGAGGAAAGAGAACATCATTAAAGTGCTAAGAAATTAGATATGGCAGATGTCAATTTTCAAAAAGAACAAAGTAGATTTCTTAGAAAGCATATGAACTTGTTAAGATTCTAAAATGTATAGATGGTTTACGAACTCATAAGACAATGGTTACCAGGAGTTATGGGGAACAGTACAATCAAAGTTGGTGGGTATTTTCCATATTTTATTGATTAGTCAATCATTTACATCACTATATAATTTGGGGACTGTGTCCTTTACCCCTCTTTATGTGTACATGCTTCACTTATCCTCCAGAGCTCCTTAGCCAATGCCCTGTCACCTTACCTCCTCTAGCCCATGGTAACTGTATTTTTTCGGTCTAAGAATTATTTTTGCTGTGCTTTGCTAGGTTATTTTTTTGTTTTTTTTGTTTTATAGGATTAAAATGGGCTAGTCAATCTATAGAATACAGCCGGACTAGCAATTCTCAAAGTGTGTTTGATAGCTAATTTTGAGAATTATTCGTAACTTACATGGTTATATAAGTTTAGAAGACAAACCAAATTAAGCAGATTTCTTGGAACTCTTAATATGTCAATGTCCAGGACTACTAAAGAAGAAAATACAGAGAATATCGTATTAGATATAAAATTTGGTCACATCTTCCCTTTCTGTCCTAGACTGAGTCTAAACTTATAAATATTACTCATTAGAAGAGGAGAGAGAATGGCTAGAGGTATTTGTGAACTAAATTTCAAGAGATGATGCTTTTGAAAATTCTGAGGTTGGGTATTTTTTTACATTTAATTTTACTAAGAGATGGGTATGTAACGAATTGACAAATGTCTTAGGGAAATGAAATTTCACAAGTATTTTCCTATAATTACAATGAAAAAGTTATAAATCTCATTCTTGTACAGAAGTAGAGTCTTCTGGAAAATAAAAGCAATCTTGGTTTTACTAACCTTTGCAAGGTCATCATCAAATCGTCTAAACTCATACACAAGTAGAAAAAAGTATGAAAGTTATCTACAAGCTTTTACTTCTGTTTATATCTGAATCACTTCACTGCTAGCTAATACCTGCAACTTCTCCATCATCTACCTTAGAATTAAATCGCAATAGACAAACTATATTTGGAAACATTTTTTATCTTACGAAGAAATTGTGTAAAATTGCACTCGTTTTAAAGTATCAAATATATAACATTCAATTTTATAATAACTGAAAAGTTGTTTAAACCTGTTATAAACATTATAATCATCTTTAGCTTTATATATATTGACAGCAGAGACTTTGATCCAAAACAAATTAGATGAAAACAAATTGATCCTTAAATATTGAATAAATGTTCTGAGTACCTACTTTGTACTAGATGTTGGAGATTTAAAACAGGGAGCCAGGGGCCTTCCTGGTGGCACAAGGGTCAAGGCACAGCACCATGAAGCTATTAGCCACAGCAGAATTGTTACAGGGCAATTTTAATATAAAATGGGTTTGCCTGACTGGGTCCTCACTTGCGAGCTTGAACGGTATTTATAATGCCCCAACTGCAGGCACACATAACAAAGGTTAATAAAGGGTTTTATTTACAAGGGAAGGAGAAATAGCGTAGTGAATAACATAAGGGGAAGAGAGGGATACAGATTTGTAAATATTTTACCAGTTTTTTGGAGTTGGAACCCAATGGTGGGCTGAGAGCTGATTCCTAAGGAAAAAGGACCCCCCAAGGCCCACGTGTTTGTTTTTATATTTAGCCTGGCTGCTCAACTCCACTTTTAGGTTTTAGTGATCCACTCTTTGATAATGACTTTATGGGATTTGTAGTTTTTGGATTTTGTAGGTTTGGAATGGGGGTTGAAGTTCATAACCTATTTGTATAATCCGTTTAGGAGGGTTTTTCCCCCAGAGAGGGCAAGCTTAAGGGTTCTGGGGTGTTCCTCTCCCTGCCCTGTAACAGAATGAGTTCCATCCCAGGCTAGGCACAACAGATCTCTCCTGTCTCACCCACTGCTCCTCTCAGTGTATTTCAGTATATCTGTGTACTTCACTCCCCACTCTGTCTCCTGTCACTCCCCAACCCCCCGCCCCCACACCTCTGGCCTGTACCCCACTTCTTGTATGCATAAATCTTTTTAAAAAATGAAACAGGGAGCAAAAAAGATAACATGTTCTCTGATGGGATTTCTTTATTGTGTAATGAGAATGACATCTGTTAATCAGCTTCACAAATAATTTCAAATAACTGCTCAAGTCTTATGGATAAGTCTTATGCTTATGGCATAAGCAGATAACCTGAATGAGAAAACTACACAATTTCATGATGGCCAAAGATTATAAGAACTGCAGAAATGGAAACACAGATAATCATGTACTTAGTTGGAAAAGCATAAGACTAAACATCAATTCCTTCCTAATATACAATTATAATCCAATTTTATACTAGTACTAGTAGTGTTGTTTTAGATTAAATTTCCTCAAAGCTTATATATAAAAAGGAAAAATGTCTGAGAGAAAATGAAGTATGTATCTCTTATGAGAAAATATGTATAGGTAACAAATATGTATGACAAAACCACTGTAAACTAATTAATATGGAATCCGGGGAGGAATACAAAAAGAAAATGAAGTGACTTAAAAGAACAGACTGGGCCTCCCTACTGGTGCAGAGGTTAAAGTCTCAGTGCTATCAAGCTATCCCCAGCTAGGGAGCTAACAAACCTCATAGCAGACCTATCCTGTCTTGCCCGCTGCTCTCCCCCAGCAGTGTATTTCAGGGGGCTTCCTGTTCTGCTCCCCACTCTGCCTCTGGTGAATCCCTTTCCCCAATCCTCTGACCTGCACCCCAGGTCTTCTGTGCAGAAATAATTTTTTTTTAATTTAAAAAGAATATGGACTAAGACAAGACAGAAGAGACCACATTTAAAGGAGACACCAACAATACATAAAGTATAAAAAGAGCATAGTAAATACTAAAGTACACTAGTATCCAATATTGTTTTTGTTGCCCCAATACCCATTGTGCATATAGGTTGCAGGGTTTAGAATAAATTGCTGCTTGTTATGAATAACAGGTTTTCAGTTGTTTTTATGCTTAAATCATTGCAGACTTGCTGTAAATGGAATAACTACAGGACTCCTAGGGAGAAATATTTTCCAGATACAGGATTGGTCATGATTTCCTCAAGTTGTTATGTAACCTGAAAAGCCCAGGGCAAGACTAATTTGATGCACTGAAGATCTATCCTTTCAGTGATAGGCAATGGCTATCAGACTTTAAATTTTTGCCAAGTTTTTTTTTAGATTTTTAAAATTTATTTATGCATACAAGAGCTGGGGGTGTAGGCCAGAGGTGCGGAGGTGAGAGGACTCACAGAGACAGAGCGGGATGCAGAACAGGCAGATTGCCTGAAACACACTGCTGAGGGGAGCAGTGGGGAGGGAGGTAGGAGAGGTCTGCAGTACCATGTGGGTCACCCCCCTGGTCTGGGATCAAACTCATGCTACAGTGCTTAACCCTTTGCGTCACCAGGGAGTACCCTGCTTTATTTTTCCATAATTTTAAAGATTTTAAATCTCTAAAATTAGAGATTTAAAATACACAAGAGTAAAATTTTATCTAATGGCAATTTGAATATATTCATATAGCTCTATTGCATGTATTATAAAAAATTTAAAAATGTTTGATTGTAGGGTTAAACTATGTCATACTGCTTTGAAGATAATTTTGAACTTTGGAAATTTCGGGGCTATATCTACTGAGTCACACTGTAATCAAACTGTCTTATAATTGGCATGATCAAAGTGGCATTATCAACACATTAATTTACAAATATTTTGCTTTAAAAAATTGAAAAGCAAAATTAAATTTTTTGATGGTATCCAGAAATGACCTCAGGTATTTTTATGAAATTGCTTGAGTTAATTAACTTAGCTTGGTTATTTCTGAATTACTAATAAATATACAAGTATAATATTTAATTTCAGTAACAAACACATTATTTTTTTGGAAAGGCATAATTTAATAACATTTATAAAATTTTTAATTTATTTAAAAATTTTAAACTTAATAAAATTTAATAAAAATATCTCAACTAGTTTTCCTTTTTTAATATAAACTTTGAAGCACAACATAAAGCAAAAGTGCATAAAACATTACTGAATATATGAACTAAATGAGCCCACTCATGTAACATCACTAATAAAAAGTAGAACATTGCTAGCACTTCAGAAGCCTTCTATCTGCCTCTTCTTAAGCTACCAGTCCTGTTTAGCATGTCATTTTTAATAATGAACAAATGTGATAGATAAGATTTAAATTATTTTCCAGCAAACATTCATGACCTATAATAATATTCTTCCTGCCCCATTAATGCTGATTTTTGTTCCTGACTTTCTTTGACCAACAGAATGTGAGCAGAAATTACAGTTTGTCAGTTCTAAGCTAGGACAATTCTAAGAGACAAGACATGTTTCTGACCTCTGACTTGAGGAGAACAGATCCCAGGTGGCCACTGGGTTTACTTCCTGAATGCAGAACAGGACACCTAGAACAGCCCTGAAATTACCAGCAGCCTGAATTAAGAGTTGCCTTGGGTGACCTACATACTTGCCAGGGAGAAAAATGAATGCTTTTTGTTACATGCTATTGAAATTTTGTTGGCTACACAGCAAAGGCTGACTAATATTACAATCATTCATTAAATTTCATCAAAGCCTAAGTGAATGAACTCAGGATATTACTCTGAATGCATTTAATGCTTTGTTCATTTCAAACTTATGTTTATCATTAACTACAAGATAATATTTAACCCTGACATGTTTAATTAGACACTTCCTGGTCAGTGATTACTTGATACTTCCTCCATCTATTTCAAGCTACTACTATTTTTAAGGCAAGGAAACCACCTACTACCTATTTTTTAATTTATTTAACAAATACTTTTTTCATAAGTGTATTGTGGATCAGTGATTTGTTTAAATAATAGTTTTGACACCAGGTCTTTTCCTGTTTTTATAATATATACATAGCATTTTTGGTATCACATAGTGTCAACTTTGAAATTTTCACTCATAACCTTGAGAGAAGTTATAATTTATTTTCATATATATTTATATTTTTTTTATAAAATAGCAATACCACAGAAAGTTTATATATGAAACTAAATCACTGGTGAAAATAAAAGTTCTTGTGAAAATTCATTTTTTGAGAAAAGTGAGATAAAATATATAAATAAATCTTTATAAATATTGAATCACCTGTGGAATAGCAATTTAAATCTAAATACAAGTTCTATGGAGTTGTACAAGTTCTATCAGACATAGCCTCTTCTCTTATATACAAAGTTCTGAAATGCTCTAAATATATTAATTTCTGAAGGACCTCCACTGTTAAGAATACCTACCAGAGTTCAACTTCATTTAGTTCAATTCCATTCCACAAATATTTACTAAGTTCATTCCTTTTATTTATTTTTTTAAGATTTTAAGAAAAGACATTGAGTATTTATCAAATCTGGCAATTTTATTTACAATTATTTAAATTTGCATCGATCATTTAAATTTTGTTTTCCTGTAGACCTCTGAATGATACCCAAATCTTTTGCTAAGTAAGCTACTCTAGTCATTTTTGGCTTCTCTAACATTTTCTTTCTTTTTTAATGTCCCAGGAGGTTCTGGATGTCCAAAGAGAGGCAATATTTCAGCTCACAGTTCATAGGCATTTCCATAAAAATTCATATAATAGGAAGTATGCTAGCATGAAGAATTGCACAGGATATTTCCTATACATTAAATTCAAATGCGAGTCTAATCATATTTATATGAATGCCTAAATAAGGATCAAACACTGAAATGCTTGATCACTGAAAATGATTAACTTTAACTTATAATTAGTTTTGAATTAATTCATAAAAACATAAACCTTGCAGATATTAAACACATTTTTTGTGTATTATCTGGATTATTTATGTAGGCTATGGAGAACTAACCTTTTGAATTGTGTCAGTGAATTCATAATGCAGATTTTCTATTTATAAAAAAAAGTATGTTTACAGTTTCCTTTCTCAAATTTTAAGCCTATTTTTCTACCTTCTCAGAGTTTCTTTAAGTTGTACTTTTGATTTTTAAAATTAAGTAATATCCATAAACGCTATTGTAATCATTTATTCATAGTATGCAACAAAAATATTCAACTACTTAATGTATTTTTGGAAGTAGTAGAGTTGTAACAAGACTTGTTTAAGACAAATCTTTTTTTTTTTAATTTTTTTTAAATTTTTTTTTTAAAAAGATTTATTTATTTATACATACAAGAGCTGGGGTACAGGCCAGAGTCCAGGGCAGTGAGAGGATTCACCAGAGACAGAGCGGGGAGCAGAACAGGCAGATGGACTGAAACACACTGCTAAGGGGAGCAGTGGGCAAGGCAGGAGAGGTCTGCCTCACCATGTGGGTCCCCTCCCTGGCCGGTGGCAGGGATCGAACTCATGCTGCAGTGGCTGCGGTTTGCTTCATAGTGCGTTGCTTAACCCACTGCGCCACCAGGGAGGCCCAAGAGAAATCTTTTTATAGTTTATATGTTTTGTATAAATTCTATAATTGACTTATATTAACTTCTGTGTTTCAAACAAAGTTACTTTCAAGTAAGTTTAGTACTGATTATTTTTTAGATTTATTTCATTATTGCTTAAATATATTTACAAATTTTCCTAGTGGATAACAAGTTCAAAATTTTATGTGAGTATATATTTTTAAATGTATTATTTATATGCACTACTTATAAATGGGATCAATAATAAGCTGTTTGTAAATCTCATTGGAATTTGCAAAACGGTTTCATTTTTGCATTATCTTATTTAACTCCTTCATTGTGGAGGAAATATTATTACCATTGCTATTTTATTGATGAATAAATTCAGTCTGAGGGAGATTAAATGATTTATACAAGTCAGAGGCCTGGACAACCAGGCCTGGAACCTGGTTCCTATTTATACAATTCACTTCATGTTAAATAGGTTTTAATATGATTTTGTACTTCCAGAGTGGCCTCCACTCATTCCCTTTCTTTTAATTTGTAGAGCTTGTTTACATTACATTTGACACATTTAAATCTGAAAAAAATAACAACTCTCCCTATCCTTTCTTTAAAGGCCATACCACTCTTAAGCTGAAGATCACAGGATATGACAAATTGCATCAAAGATTATTTTAAAGGCATTTACAGTTAATTAAAGTGTTTGAGATGATGATCTTTGATTATACTTATGTTATTGTTTCAGTTTTAATTACTAGGTTGCTAGGACAATTTACAAAAAAACAAGTCACAAGTTTAAATAAAATATAGTTATAGAAATTTCTAGAAGTTAGAATGTTACGAGATATATGATAACATGTTTACGGAATTTTTAAAAGGTATCTATTGATAAATGACATTTCAGCTTTACAGTCCTTTATATTGAAAATATTTCTGAAATACACTAGCCTACTTCTTTGCAGAGTATGTCAGGATTGTAAACATATTCAGACTTCTTAAAGAACTGATTTATGATTTTTTAGATTTTATTTACTTTTACATAGAAGAACTGGAGTGTAGGCCAGAGGTGTGGGGAGTAAGAGGATTCACCAGAGACAGAATGGGGAGCAGAACAGGTGGACCTACTGAAACATACTGCTAACAGAAGCAGCGGGTGAAACAAGAGAGGTTGCTGTGCCATATGTGGTTTAGTTCCCTGGCAGGGGATTGAACTCAGGCTGTCATGGTGGGCCTTCTCAGTGGTGGTGCTGAGACTTAACCCCCTAGGTCACCAGGTAGGCTCCAAGAACTGATGTATTATTTCTCATTGCACTTAGATATTTAGTTTTTAGTTTTTCATGATAAATTATGGTAGATGCAAATGTTGATGGCATATGAGTGGGAGCTAATATATACCCTAAGAGAAAAAACCTGAAGTCTGTCTTTTTACAGACCTATTAATTTCTTCTAATTTATATCCCCTTAAATTCCAGATGTTTAACATTTCTGAAAACTTGCTAATAATTGAGTCAATCATCAAAACTTTTAGAAGTCATAATGTTGCAAAGATCTTATTTATTCATTAAACTATGTCCTCATTTATGTGATGTAATAATGGCAGAACTTTTTATTGATTGGTGTTTTTAGTTAAAGGGAACAGAGCAAACCGGTTAATTTATCTAGAAGAAGAATGTACTAGAAGAATATCATGTCATTTTCAGAATCACTGGGAATGGTGGAGAGGTAGGTGTACAAAATAAGTAGGGTCATCCATTTAGTATGTCTCGCTGGCTGTCTAATAACCAGACCCTAATTGCCATAACTATCCACATAACTGTGAATTCTCTGTTTCTCTGTCTCTGTCTCTCTTTTCCTCTTTCCTTCCCTTCCTCCCTCTGTCATTCTCTGCATCTTTGCACCACTTTGCCTACATTCCAAATTTGTGGTGACAAAATCCAATACACTTAACTGAGAAGAACTTTAGTCAAAATCAGTTTCCAAAGTGTGAGGTAGCCTTGCTCCCACCAAAACTCAAAATCAAGAGCTCTCTGAATATAGGAAGGGAGTCCAGAGGCGAGGCAGACAAAAAGTAAATACCATAATACCTCATAGAGCTATAAAGATTTAATGGGATAATATATGCAAAGTGCTTTCTTAGTAAGGTGCCAACATATAATAAGTATCCAATAAATATCTGCAATGTTTTTAATTCTATAAGGCAGACAATAAGCTAATTCCTAGATTTAAAAAAGGGGAAACTTTCTTGTTACAAGGCTCAATAGTTTTAAAAACTCTTAAGAGGGGAAACATATATTAAAGCATAACTATAAAGTCACTTAATCTGTGCTAAAATAATAGTAAGAAGTGGGACCTCTGGAAAGTAGGGGAAAGAAAAACTAAGTCTGCAAGCATCAGAAAAGAAAAATAATCATCAGACTGAGTTGAAATCAAGAGGAGCACCAGCAAAGGGGCTGGTATATTTGAATTCCTTTGTTTTGGGTAAGTTCATGGTTGTGAAGGCTGTGTTCCATACAAATGAGTTTTAACTGACCTGAAAGTGACCAGGATTTGGTAAAGGGGGTGATAACACTCAAACTCGGAGGAGAGGCAACTCTTATAGGGGTGGTGAGGAAATGCACTAGAATGAGTTTGGCAGAGGATATGTTAAGAGTTCAGATAACAGAAGGTTATCTGATGGCCTGTATTAAAGGAAGGTGGAGGGTAAGACATCAATTTAGAAATAATTGATGTCATAGAATGAACTGAATTCAGACACTTCAAAATGAGGGTGAGGATAGGAAGAAATAATGGGTGACTTAAAAATCACACCTTTGTGAGACCTGGGCATATAGTCAAGGGAATCACTTGGGGCAGTTGACAGGGGAAAGAAAATGAATTTCTGTGCAGTGCTCAACCATCTAACATTAGGAATTGGTAACACAGATGCAGATGAAGCTCTTAAAAAGAAGAATGTAGAAGCTCTTCACATACTTATGATAGTGACTCCTATCAAGATGAAGGTTCCAGGGAGAGTTCTTTGAGGCCCCTTTTATGATAAGGGGGCCATGGATCTCAGTTTAGAAATCCCTGGGGTAGCACAGGGAGACACTGGGAAAAGTCTTACAAATAGTTAATGGGTGACAACAAAATTACAAATATGATATGAATAAGTTGTTAAGATGAATTTTGGCACAGATATGATACAATTATACCCATCATGTTAAATAACAGTATATGCAATTTCCTAGAATTGTCAGTCTTTTGTGGTGTTTGTTCTGTTTCGTTATTCAATAACAATAATAATGATAGTTTAATGAGTGCCTACCATGTAAAAGCCCTAATGCTTGGCACTAGGGAGATAAAGGCAAGTCCCCTATAGAGCTTATATTTCAATTGGGGGATACTTATAAGTAAAATGATAATGAAATACGTGTTGGAAGAGATATGTGCAATGGGTGCTATGAGAATGGGAAAGAACACCAAATTGCACCTAGGAATAAGAAGGTTATGGAAAACTTCTTGGAGAGGACAAATAGGTTTGTTCTGATGGATTAATTTAATTTAGCCTGGAAACACTCCATATGAAATTATAGGTCACACAGTACTTCATAATACTTGAGAGTTAAGTACAAGAAATGGAAAAAGACAGTGTATAGAAATTAGATTGGACAGGTAAGAAGGGCTAGGCAGCAATCCAAAATGCAAGTGATTCCTAAGACAGGCAGGAAACACTGTGGGAAAGCCTGGTTTAGAATTGCTTTATGCAGTTTAGGGGAGTGAAGAACTGGGGAACAATTAAGAGGCATTCAAGTTCAATTAAAAGGAAAAATCAAGAGATCCTGCACTGTGCTAGCCAAACAAGAACAGTACAAGGACCCGAGAAGACATTACAGAGTTTGGAGACTTTATACCAAGGATAGTGGAATGACTTTATGGATGTTAAAAAGACGAGTACATAATCAGACTTTTATTTTATAAAATATAAACCTAGTGGCATTGTAGAGATTGGATTAGAAGGGGAAAGATTGCAACCTGGGAAACTGGTTAGGTGGCTGAAGCAGTATGCAAGATCTGAACAGATGGTGGCCTGAAAGAAGACAATAGTACTAGATATGAAGAGTAATTGGATGAGAAAGAGGGAGAGAGGGAGTGAAGGAAAGAGAGGGAGGGAGAGGAGAAAGGAGAGGGGAGGGAGAGGAGGAGGAAGAGAAGGAGGAAGGGAGGGAGAGAGAGAAAGAGAGAGAGAGAAAGAGAAAATGAGTTAGCACACAAAGGGATTTAGTAGTGGATTAGGATTAACAATGGGAGACTGGGGGACAAAGGAGAAAAAAAAAAGATCACAAGTCCTCAAACTGTAAAGGCCCTCTGTTGGTCTGTCAAATCTTTTCATCTTAAATCCAGAATGAAGTCATAACTGAATTGAAATCATCCTCTCTTCGTTCTTTTTCTTTTCAGATTTACCATTTTGCGTACTTAAGATTTACCTCCTAACAATCTGTAATTAAATTTCTGAGATTGCTATAAATTATTTCCTTTCTTGGTTTTCCTTCCTCTTTCTTTGTGCGATACTTAATGCTAAAAACAGCATGTGAAATATCTGAGTATCTGAAACTTGTCTCTTCAGAATCTTGTAAATTACTCGGTTTCCTACTTTCTACCTGGACCATGCTGCGGGAAAGAGTGTAATAGTCTTCTGTAAGTATCCTAATCTTTTTTCAACTAAGTTGATATTTAGCATTACAGTCAATTACCATTTCACTTTCTTAAGTTTCCTTTCGTCGTAAAGGGAATGTACGTTGTTCTCATGTAATTTAATATTTGCATAGCTACTTCATATTTAATTTTCATATATGACTCAAATACAGAGCTTATACAAACAATAAAATTTAAAGGACAGAGAAGATCGGGGCTCCAATATTAAATGCGTTGGTGGCTGCGGGATGACGGGGGGGGGGGGGGCAAAGAAAAGCAAAATTCCTTTCTCAGACCCTGTGCTCNGGGGGGGGGGGGGCGGGGGGGGGGGGGGGGGGGGGGGGGCAAAGAAAAGCAAAATTCCTTTCTCAGACCCTGTGCTCGCAAAAGCAGAACAACCAGTTTGCTGCACAGGAAGGTTACTCCCTCAAGGCCAGCCCAGCTCAAGCCTCCGGGACTAGAGCCTGGCTCCTGTCCGCCCTTTTCAGTGAGTCGGACCGTGCCGGAATAACTTCCTCGATCCCTGAACCGATTCTTGCTGTGGCCGGACCACTGAGCCGGCGAGGACTTTCTTCGCAAGGGCTGGGAACAACCACCTCTGCACAGAGAACGTTTCGCAGGGGAGGATCAGGGTCCGTCCCAGGCCAGCAGCGGCGGCCCCTCCCCGTGCCCCAACGCGCCCACCGCAGCCGGAGACCGGGCAACCGGAGGGGCGGGGCGGCCCGGACGCGGAGAGCCCCCTCCCGTAGCGCGCCCCCGCGCGCCCGCGCTCCCGGCCGACCCGCCCCGGCCCGCGGCGCCCCCGCCCCCTCGGGCGCTCCGTAGCCGTGACGTGCGCGGCGGGGCCGCGGACTCGGCGGGGCGCGGGCCGGCGGGCGGAGACCGACCCGGGATCTGTCCGAGCAGGAAGAGAACTGGAGCCGGTCGCCGCCACCGCCCCGTCTCTGAGCAACTCCTCCGCGTCATCGCCCTCTTCGCTCACCCCCACCGGCGCTCGCCCCTCCCTCCAGCCTCACCTGCGACAGGTAGCCCCGCCGCCGCGCACCTGCCCCCACGACGCTCCGGTGAGTGTCCCGAAGCCCCCTCTGTGGGGCGTCAGCGCCGGGGCCTCGCTCCCACTGGCCCGGCCCTGCTTCGGGGCCTCATCGGGCCGCTCAGGGGCCGCGAGCTGGTTTCACCTTCCCAGGACGCGGGTGGATGCAGCAGGTGATGGGTGGGCCCGGGCGGCGGCAGCTCGCGGTTGCGCCAGGGCTAGTTCTCATTTCCACCGGACAATGAGAGTCTCTTTCCATTAGTTTATCATCACCAAGATACTTTTGTGTGTCTTTCCTGGCTGCCAGGTAGAAGCAGAGCACTCAGGTATTCAACTCTGGCTTGGACGCTCCGCGGTAGTTTTACTTTCTATGCGTAAACAAGTTTAAATTCATTGTTGTGATAGAGCAGTTTGCTCTGGGATGTGGGGATCAGCTGCTACCACTAATAGTTTAATCGTGATTGGAGATCGAATTGGGACGATCTAAAGCTATAGTCGTGGTCTTTTGGTGACCCGGTACGTTGAGTGTATTATGTATCTGCTGCTGAACAATTTTTTACATGTATGAATTTCCAAAAACCCTTTAAAACGGTTAAAGTGCTTGACTCGCGAATTCTAAGTAGGAAGTAATTTGATAGGAATATTTACAAACATTTTCACAAAACATGTTACATTTTACCAGGCATAAATTATATAGAGGTACATTTAAATTTAAACTACAGATAGTAGTGGGGAATAGTGACATAACTTAATCGAGTGTTGTATGTGCTAAATAAAAGTTTCATTTGCTGTTATGCGCTGTTGGTGTATATGCAGTATCTAAATATAGTTAGAAATTCAGAGTTTTTAAAATTAGATTTAGCTGAAACTGTTTTAACACCATAAAATGTGATCTTTAACTTGGGTTGGTAATGGTCATGGTACAAAGGTTGGCAACAATACGGCATTTCTGTACAAATTAACTAAACTTCTTAGATGTCTTGGGATGTGGTTATCCAACTGGAATTTGTTTAGAGAAAAAAATTACCTTGGTGTCTTATCACTAATTTTAGATAACACCACAAAATGGGCTATCGCTAGACCTTGAAACAATGAAACCGTTTAAAATAACTTTTGACTTTTAAATTTCCAGCTCATTTTGAGTATTTTCAGTTGGGAAGATGTTACATGCACAGTGGTAAACAAGTCATTTTATTTTAGTCTTTTGCAAATGTGCTGGTAGCGTTTTGTGTTGTGACCCATGCTAATTATTGTTCTCCCAGCTTTGTTTTCAAAATCTGATTTTTAAAAGACTGTAAATGATGACTTCAAGAAAAGATGATCATGATGAAAAATTCGAAATATGTAATAAATAAAACTACATAATATACACATATTCATTAGTGTGTAGAAACACGAACAAGAAATACATAATGAGAGATTGTAACATTTAATGTAAATTAATGCTTGGTATTACAAAGCGAGATCATACATCCTAATAGTTGGTGGAAATAGATTTTTTTCCTTTGTTTATTTTTACATGATCAAGTTTTAAAATAACAGTGGCCCGGAAATCTGAGAGAGGCTAAAGGCTCTTTTCTCATCCTGTTGTGACTTTGCCTGGAGACTGTGGTGTATCATGTAACCATTGTTTAGATAACTGGTGTGTCTTTGGGTTCTAACATACAGCTTTATTCAGAAAACTTTAAAAACTTTGACCATGTGAAGTTTGAATGTATATAAGTACCCCAAGCATTGAAAAAACTAGCTAAATATCACTTAATAATTGAAGCTCTCTTTTTGATATGTAAAATGTCAGTTTTAAAAAGATTTATAAGTCTTGTGAATTTTTCATTTCTTTATATTAAAATGTTTTAAGTAAAAAAGAAATTACTACAACTTTAATAATTCTCACACAGTTTAATTGTGACCCTGTAATCAGGTATTTCATCATAGTTTGTGAACTGGCTCTTTGGTTGCATATCATTATCTATTTATTATGCATCTGATAATCAGAACACTAAGGAACTTGTTGGGCTGAAAAATAATTTTCAAAGTTGGTGGTCTTTTCCTTTTACATATGGGGAAATTTTGACTCAGAGCTAAATATTGCTCAAAGCATGTAAGAAAGACCAAAGGGATGAAGTTTTGATTCACACCCAAGTTTTCTGAGCCTAAAATCCTATTCTTTCCACCAGACCACTTTGCCTTAATCTCAGTTCATTTGGTATACTATTCAAATAAACCTGCAGAAGGTGATGATGTGTTAAAGAATGTAACTTGAGATTTGAAGACAGGCATACAGTAGTATAATTTTGAAATCTACATGGTTTTTTTTTCATTCTTAAGTGTATAACCTTTAAGAGTCATGTGATTTTTTTTTAAAATCATTTTTGGTGTCAATTCCAACATGTTATACGTATTACACACTTTTTATTTGATGGGTTTATCAGAACTAGAATTGGGCTATAATGTAACATTGTTTTTCATCATGGCCCAAATGAATAGTCCAATGTTCCAGATTAGGAACTATAAAGTTTTCCCCAAATGATAGGGGTCTGAGATCAACTGTTGCTACTAAATGCAGTGGCAGTCCTTTCAATATTATATAGTTAATTTTGTAATCTTGGAGGTGGGGTGACAATTCATATTGTCATTAAATCGTGATCTGTACTTTTAGGACAGTTTTTTTTTTTTAAGATTTATTTATTTACGCATTCAAAAGCTGAGATACAGGACAGAGGCCCCGGAGGTGAGAAGATTCACCAGACAGAGTGGGGAGCAGAACAGGCAGATTGACTGAAACACACTGCTGAGGGGTTCAGTGGGCCAGAAAGGAGAAGTCTGCTATGCCTTGTGGGTCCCCTCCCTCCCAGGCTGGGGATTAAAATTGCCCTCCAGTGGCTGGAGCAGCCTCACAGTGTGCTCAATCCCTTGTGCCACCAGGGAGGCCCTTTTTAGGACAATTTTTGTTTTAATGACCTGTATTTATTTCAGGAATATCCCTCGAGCAATAATAAAGGACAAAAATGAGCATGCAATGGCAATCTTTTGTAACAAACTAGGGGTTGTTTCAGGAGTGTGATGTTGGGTCAGTGAACAGAAAAATGGTAGAATGACTGATTTGGGTGGCTGTGGTCACTAACTGTTTTATTATTGAGTTTGAACTGTTAGTAATTTTGCATCCTAAGGATACCTATATTCAGCTGTAAATACGAAGCCATCATCCAAGGGCTTAATATAAATTATTAAAGGATGATCTGTAACACATCTGCTTGTGCGTAGATAATCAAGAACTAAGTAAAGTTAAATAAGCTTAAATTCTGTTTGTGAGATATATAATGTTCAGAGGAACTAGAATGTTTTGAATTTAAAATAACTATGCTTTTAATTGACAAATTTTAGTTGATCATTAAAATTTAAAAATAAAGCTATTAGATTATTTGTAGTTTCAAAAATAAACATTGTTTTCTTACTGGGTAGCATAAGAATTATATAAATGGTTTGAGAAATGATCACCGCCCCCCCCCCCCCCCCCAGAAGATCTCCCTGTGATTACTAAAGCATAGGAAGTAAAACTGGAACAAATCTGGCATCATTTGAAATCTTATAAGGTTTAAAGAGAGGGGAAGTCCTTTTCATGCAGAAATCCTTGCTCCAGTAAAACTAGCAGACTGGAGTACATTCCATTGGTGATATTCATGTAGGTGAATATTCATGGCCTTGCTGAATAATGTGCACAAAGGAAGATGGTGCTCCTGGCAAAACTACAGACATCTTTTGTGTATGTCGCTTGTTATTTTATTTGAAAGTCTTCTGCTCAACCTTTACATGATAAAGTATTGCAATGGCATAATTTTAAAATTTCTGTGCTATGTGGGTATTTTTAAATTACTGAGGGCCCACTGTGTCTGAAATATGACTATATGTGGGAACTGGTTCCTCCCTGATCTGATAATACTTTGGATTTAGGAAATAGGAACAATGGCAAAGACATAAAAAGAAAGATAAATAAAAACATCCATTTAAAATCTGAAGATGTTTATGTCAAAAGTTGACACTTTTTGTTTGTAAGACATTGTTTTAGAAATTATTTTATTTATATTTAGTTCTTAACTCAATGAAGTAGATGTAGTAAATTTATTCCTACTCTGCAGATGAGAAAATGGAGACAAAAAAAAAAAAAACAACTTTACTCAAAGTCACCTGTGTGGTTGCTTAGTTGCATAGCTGAGAATCTATTTCCATAGTACATTCTCTCCACCTTTCTGTCTCCTGGATGTTTGTTAAGGTAGCCTTTTAGCAGTCTCTTATTTTGTTTTATGACTTTAGTTTCTTGTACAGGGAAAATTCTGAAAAGTCAGGGCCACTAACTGTGATGCTTGTTATATAGGCACATGTTTTTGTAGAAGATAAGAATGATGTCTTATCATGGATCTGTGTTGATGTTTTTTGGAGTTAAGTTTTGTGGTAAACTTTTCTAGTTACAGTGTTTTTTAAAAATATTTTTATTTACTTGTGCATACAAGAACTGAGGTGCTGCCAGAGGTGTAGGGCTTGAGAGGATTCACCTGAGACAGTGGAGAGCATAACAAGCAGATCTACTGAAATACACTGCTAAGGAGAGCAGTGGCCGAGACAGGTGAGTGCTGCTGCGCCATGTCGGTTGGCTCCTGCCGATAATTGAACTCAGGTCACAGTGGTGATAACATGATAGTGCTGAGACTTAACCTCTACACCACCAGGGAGGTCCTAGTTACTGCATTTTAAAAGAAAAGTCAATACAATTAGTTAAAAGAGAAATCTTCTGAGGGATTTTGAAAATAACTTTTATTGTCACATTGATATTGATCTGATGATTGTGTCCATTTTTTATACTTTAATGCATTAAGATGTATCTGTAATTGTACCTTTATATTCATCTAACAAATATATGAGTGTCTGTTTTGGACCAGGCGCTTTTCTAAGTGCCAACAATACAGTGATAAATTAAGTCCTGTACTGACATTTTATTGTTGTTTTGCATTAAGTTAATTATAGACTCATCGTACTAGTATGTAATCAACAGGGCTGATGCTAAAATTGGGACATAGTCTTCAAAGTGGTGCAATTTAAGGACTACTAAGAGACTCATTTACCCTACTCATCTACTTCTGATGAGTTTCAGCACTGTTACCAGTCTACTTCTGATAATGTGAGCACATTCCATCTTTTTATCATAGTCATTTGCTGAGGAAATAAATGGGATATAGGACTCATGTTGGATTTTGTAAGAGGCGGTGGTAGTTGACCAAGTATAATTTTAATAGCAACTATTGTTTATTGAACTCTTGCTATGTGTCAGATACTATGTCAAGCAACTACTTTATGAACATTAGCTAGTTAATGATTATGTCACTTTAGTGCAGCTGGCATTATGGCCCTTATTTTACAGATTAGAAACTGAAGCATAGAGATGTTAAATTTGCTCAAGTTCATAGCCAGTATTTGTGGAGCTAGAATTAGAATCCATATAGTATTTAGCATGCAGTAGGTATTCATGTGGAAAGAGTGCTGATATGCATACGGACTTGTACTACCAGTACTCAATGTCACATCATGTAGTTGGAAGGTCTTGGTAAATGAGCGGCTGGTAGGAAAAGTCAGAAGAGCTTGTTGGGTAAGTGGTGGAGGTTGGAGGAGGGAGGGGCTCTGGAGGATATTTTGAGGGTATTGTTTACCTAACTGCTTGACCCTCAAGCTTAATTCTTTTTGTGACTGCCCTGAAACTTCATTGCATTTGTGGGCAAGTGATTGATTGCCCAGTACTGGGTCTACTGACTCACCTGAGATGATCCTCATTACCGTGGTCAGGTTACTGAGTTTGACTTCTGTTTTATTGATCTGTAAATTGGACTGTAGTATTACCTACCTGATATATTTCTTGTGAGGACTGAGGTAGGTAATAATACATGTAAGGCATATTTCATATTGCCTGACTTAGAGTGGACATTATTACTGTTATAATGTTTTTGGCTTTTGTCAAGTTTAATGTGGAATGTTCATCCAAAATGACAAAAAAGCAATGTATTTAGAGATTTGAGTGAGATCTTGAAGTTAGCCATTTCTAATTAGTTCTGAAATATAGGTGTGCATCAGAATTACCTGGGAAATTACTGAAAATATAAGTCAGGGAAGTGTGGGTGGGGCTTGGGCATTAGTATTTTAACATGCTTCTCAGATTTGCTTGCATACCAAAATTTGAGAACAGCTGCTATAAACCTTTTGTTCAGCTTAGGGAGGACTTCAACAATAACAACAAAAATTGCTTGGATTAACTAGGCAGTGTGTGGTAGAAGGAAGTGAAATATAAGTAACCACACCCCTTTATTGATTTTTTTTTTTCCTTCTATGCTATCTTGGGGCATATAACATTTGAGAGTATGGTGAGAGGACAATTACAGTGTTAAATTTCACACCTAAATTTAATTTTTGTGAATGTTTCAGCTTATTAACTTACTTTATTTGAAAGTGAGTTAGTAATATATAATTTTAATCAATCATATAGATAGCAGTTATGTAAAAATAAATGATTGTATAGATTTGAAGTTCCTTTTAAACTTCTTTAATTGGATTTTTTTATGTTATGTACTGTTTTTGAATAACAGAACTTGGTATTGTTATCCTCATCAGGCTAAAGTCCCTGCAGGAAAGAGATTTCATCCTTAATGGTGCACACGAAGAGACTGCAGAGGTTAGGAAACAAACAAGGGGTGATGAAGTACTCAGGGAATAGCAACAGTGAGAAGCCCTTAATTCTCTAGAGTACCAAAACAGAGAACTGGTATTATGAAGAAGGGCCCCTGGGGACTGTGGTTTTGAGGCAGCAAGGGAGGGAGGGGACGTTCCCTGACCTCCATTTGTCTTTTGGTCTCAACCAGTGATTTCCATCTTAGAACCCAACTGAAGAGCCTAGGTGATTATTTGTGAGGTTGATCCTTGCAAGGCAGAAGCAGAGCAAAAGGGATGGGGGTTCTGTGGACCAAGTGAAGAACAACGAGGGCATTGCTTAAAATCTGTGGGAATCTATAGCATTTTCTTGGTGCATTTTAAGTAACTTAGCATTGTGATACATCTGCAGAATGATTGAGACTACTTGTCTTACATATATGTTTAAAAAGTTTATTTACTTACATAATCAAGAAATTATTTTAGGAACTTTTGATGAGTTATATAACCTAAAAGAAACGTATTTTAGGTCTGTTAGTAGTCTTTTTTTTTTTTAAGATTTATTTATGCATATAAGAACTTGGGTATAGGCCAGAGGTGTGAGGGGAGGGGGGAGGTGGTGGGTGGTGGTGAGGGGATTCACCAGAGACAGAGTGGGGAGCAGAACAGGCAGATCTACTGAAATACTCTGCTGAGGGGAGCAGTGGGCAAGACAGGAGAGGTCTGCTGCACCATGTGGGTCAGCTCCCTGGCTGGGGATCTACTTGTGCTGCAGTGGCTGTGGATAGCTTCATAGTGCTGAGACAACCCCTTGTGCCACCAGGGAGGCCCCTGTTAGCAGTCTTGATTGGGTAAAATAAATGTTTTTCATTGAAAAAAGCTTTAGTAACAAAGTTTTAAAAATTTTGTTAAAAATTCTGTTTTATGAAATTTATACTTCCAATTCCAAATTTCTCTTGAGAACCAACACATCAGAACATACTCTTGATGTGTAGTAGTTAATAGAAATAAGACTATTATGAAATAATTCCTTCTCTCCAAGTATTTTTAGACTCATTAAGTTTCTGTATAAATTGGTTATAATTTGTTATATTTCACCTGTATAAATCAGTTACTATTTGTTGTAGTTCAGCAGTTATGCCAATTTTTCTGAGTTATCTGAATTAAGGTTAAAGTCAAAATTCATGCTCTGGGTAGATATGAAAACTCTAATATGAAAATAATTATCTACACTTATGTACATAGTAGCACAGTTCACAAATGCTAAGTCATAGAACCAACCGAAAATGCCTTCAGCAGATGAATGATAGAAAAATTGTGGAGCATATACTCAATGGAGTATTACACAGCTGTGAAATAAGATAAAACTGTGGCGTTTGGGACAAAAATGGATGAACCTTGAGGTGATTTTATTGAATGGAATCAGTCAAAAGGTGAAAAACAGATATTGGGTGGTTACACTCATCTGGGGAATATAAATAAGCAAAAGACATTTATATACAAAGAACAGAAGGAATAAAACTTGATCTTGGCAAAAAGAAGATAGTGGTTACCAGAGGAAATAATAGAAAGGGTAGAAGGAATGGGGAAGGGAGACTGATGGAATATGGGGATGGATGGTATGGTGGACAGGAAAAAAATCCATGCTGTCTATTTTGATTAGGTTTCTGAGGATTACTAAAGAAAACTTTTTCCTAAAGACATGCTATAATGGTCTTTATTATATAAGCAACATTTCCTCCCAAACAATTATGGTTCATAGTTTTTTACTACTTTTGAGGGCTCCAGGGAAAAAAGAACTAGATTCCCTGATTTGAGGATTGAGTTGTTCCAGAGAGAACTTTTCTCCTGTTCTTTGTTATTTTATTTTTTTTCTAAAATTAGATAAAGCAGCTGTGTTTTGGTTTGAGGGCATGATTTGCTGTCTGTTATCCTTTTGGTATTTGGGGGAAAAGCTAAGTGTATACATATGTATGTGTTTTGAAGAGACATGTATTAGTTTCTCTGCTTTTCCTGTTTATCGTTGTTAAGCTTGAAGATGAGAAGAGTAACATGATTTGTGAGGTTTCAAGCAAAACTATGGCTTGAGTTACCATTGAGATGATGGAGAAAACAGATGAATGTGAAATGTATTCAATGGCTAACTGTGAAGTGTGGAGAGGGAAGGAAGTGAATTGAATGAATCTGAGTTATATGACCAGATTTCAAAATAGATGTTTAAGAGAGAAGAATTATATCAGAATTTTGTGTTTTATTGAGATGTAGTCTGCTGATATTTTTTGAAGCGACATGAATTAGGAATTTATAAATTGGTTGTTTAATTTGGTGATTTTAAAATGAGTTATTAGCAAAACCACAAATAGCCTGATGGCAGCATACAGAAATGTTAGTGTGTTAGAAAGTGGGCTATTATTTATTAAAGGTATGCTTCTGGAACTGGTCCAGAAGCTCATGGACTTCGGTTTTGTTTTCCAGAATCCTATTGTCTGGAATATGGCATTGACATTGATTAGTATTTTCAGAACATATAGACAGATGAATAGGTTAGTGTGTTTTAACAGGGAAAGCTTTATGTTAAATAGTCTTGGAGGTGGCAGTATATTGTGATAATGGATTGAACAAATGTGCTAATGAATTAAGATGAACCTAGATGTAGAGAAAAGGGAACCTTTGTTCACTGCTGGTGGGAATATGGACTGGTCCCTGTCGCAAACACTATGGAAGTATCTCAGAATATTAAAAACAGTACTGAGATATGATCCAGCAATTCCACTCTTAGGTGTCTACCTGAAGAATGCAAAAACAATTCATAATGATATATGAATTCCCTTGTTCATTTCAGTACTATTTGCAGTAGTTGTTACAGAAACAGTATAAGTGTCCAATGACAGATGAAGTTAGGAAGATGTAGTATATTTACTCCATGGGATACTATACAGCTATTGAAAAAAAAGATGAAATCTTTGCATTTGTGACAATGTGAGTGGAACTGGAGGGGATTATGTTAAGTGAAATAAATCAGGAGAAAGACAAATACAAGATCATTTCTCATATGTGGACTACAAAGGAACAGACAAAAGGAAACAAAAACCAGACCTCCCTGGTGGTGCAGGGGTTAAAGTCTCAGTGCTTGAAGATATCACCAACCACTGCAGCAGGAGTTCAATCCTCTGCCAGGGAGCTGACTTATATGGCACAGGAGACCTCTCCTGTCTAGACTGATGCTCCCCTAGCAGTGGATTTCAGTAGATCCACCTGTTCTGCTCCCCACTCTGTCTCTGGTGAATCCTTTCACTCCACCCCCACACCTTTGGTCTGTACCCCAGTTCTTATATACATTAAAAAAAAGAAAGAAACCAAAATAAACCCTCGAAATCTGACTTCAAAACAGAGGCTACTACGGCCTCCCTGGTGGTGCAGTGGGTTAAGCAACACACTATGAAGCAAACCAGTCACTGCAGCACAAGTTCGATCCCTGCTGCCGGCCGGGGAGGGGACTCACATGGTGCAGCAGATCTCTGCTACCTCGCCCGAGTGTTTCAGTCAGTCTACCTGTTCTGCTCCCCACTCTGTCTGGTGAATCCTCTCACCTCCCACGACTCTGACCTGTATCCCAGCTCTTGTATACATAAATAAATAAATAAATCTTTAAAAAAAAAAAAAACAAAAAACCCAGAGGCTACTAGAGGTAAAGGTATGGGGTGGGCAGTAAAGAAGGAAGTGGACCCATAGGATGGACTATGTTGGAGGGTTATTGGTGCTTTGGTGGTGGAGTTGGGGTAGTGAAGTATATTTGAAGATGCATGAAATTTTAAAAATGAATCTTCCAGGCCATCCAGTAACTCTACTCCTAGGCTAAATTAAAAAGTTAAAAACACTAATTTAAAAGGAAGCTTGCACACCGATGTTTATTGCAGCACGTTTACAATAGTCAAGTTATGAAAACAACTTGAATGTCCAAAAACAGATGAGTGGATCAAGAAGATCTTGTGTATATGCACAATGGAATATTACTCAGTGATCAAAAAAGTAAGCTTGTGCCATTTGTGGCAACATGGATGGAGCTGTAAGGGATAATGCTAAGTAAAATAAGTCAGAAGGAGAAAGAGAAATACCAGATTGTGTCACTAATATGTGGAATATAGAGAAACCAAAACTAAGGGTCAGATAAAGATAAGCTTAAAAACTAACCCTTTAAAGTGGACTATAGAACTGAACCATCCACCAGAGGAGGGAAGGAAGAGTCGGAGACGGGTGAGAACAAAGAAGGAAGGGAGCACAGTGGACTATGGTGATAGATTATGGGTGATTTTGGTAGTGGGAGCACTATTGTGGGGGTATCCTAATATTACCTCAATTAAAAAGAATAGTAACAAAAAAAGAAAGGTGTGAACCTATGCACCTAAAACATATATAGTGTTGTAAACCAATATTGCCTGACTAAACAATTTAAGTTAAAAAAAACCAAAACGAACGCAGAACAGTACAATTCTAATAATTCTTATGGTCCATTAATATGCCACCACATTGTTTTATAGTAATTTACTTATTCAATCCCCCTGTTGACCCTGTAAGGTGGCTCTATCTTATTTTATAGCAGAGAATTGAGGTTTAACTTGCTAAGGTGATAGACGTAGTGAGGGACAGTGCTAAGTGTGTCTTAAGGTAATCAGGATCGAGAGCCTTTTGCCCTATTTAGAATTTTATTTTACCTTTTTCTGTGTTTTCCTTTAAAGACTCAAATCTTTGAAAACCCCATTGGGATTAATTTGTTTTGTCTTTCCGTATTTCAGTGAGGGTTGGTAAAGTCATGACATTCATGCATCTATTGCTGCCTGCTTGCAAGTCTGAGGCATTTAGCTCCTGTGTGGATACCCCTTTTTGTCCTTACCCTGTTCCTTTGTGGGTTGGTGAGAGAGGAGAGACCTTCTGGACATTGGAGTTGAAACCATGCCTTAAGGGACTTTAACCCCTTAACAATTATTTATTTTATTAGATACTTTAAGTTTGCTTTAAACAAAAGTATACTGTAAAAGTAAATAAATTGTAATTTTTCTTATCATCCTGGGAAAACTTCTAAAGGATCCTGATAGTGATTTCTTTTGTAAAGGGAAAAATATATTCGCAAAACAAATGGCTGTTGTTTAGATTATGCTAATAAATATGACTCACACATTTTTTTTTTACAAAAACACGAGTCCAGCTAATTACACATTTCATATAAATCATCCTGATTTTCTGATTGCATATTGTTCATGATATTATTAAAAAAGGGTGGGGTAACAGGTTTTTTATTTAATAAATGCTTTTTGTTGGTTTGGACTGAATAGGCTTAGCTGTATTCAGAAAGTATTTAAGGTACTAGGTTACTCTTTTTGTATCAAAATTTAGCAGTTAAATGCTATTTTTCTGCTCCTTAAATATAAAAATCAGTGTTTTTATATGACTAAGAAATTCTCTGAAAATAACAAATTTTAGAGAGATAATTTTATTAAAACCTAATGTGGCCATGGCTGAAAAGCAGAGAAACTATAGTTTGGAAGCATATATTTTTTTAAGATTTATTAATTTATGCATACAAGAACTGGGGTGCAGGCCAAAGGTGCTCTGCTCCCCACTGTGTCTCTGGTGAATCTTCTCACCACCCTGTGCCTCTGGCCTGTACCCTAGCTCTTTTATGCATAAATAAAAAATCTTTAAAAAAATTAATATTGTGACCTAGTAAAAGTAAATACTTAATCATAAGTAGTAATTATAGTAATTAATTTAAGCATACAATAGAAATATATAGTATGTGATATTCATATTATGAACATATAATTTTAAATACAAAAGTATTTGTTATATATTACTAGATGTATTTCATTACATAAAGGCTTAGATATTTTATAAGGTTGAATAAAGTAATCAGATGCTTGTAATAGTTTGGAGTGTACTTCCAGATATTGTTATGGCTGTGCTATCTTTGTTTTCTTCTTCAGCTGAGTGTTGTATGATTGTCTTCATTGGCTTTTAAATTTTGAATAGAAAATATAAAAATTTAATCGAATAATAAAACATTTGATTTATGGTAATGTAAACTAGAAGCTTTAATAATTATGAGTAATATAGTCTTTTTCCCTCAATAACATGATTCACAGATTCTACTCTGTTAAATCGATGGCAGTTCTTTGCACTTTCTGAATAAATATTACCATAGAAATTAAAACAAGTTGTTCATTCTGTTCAAAGATAAGGATTTTAAATGTATATACTTGATTTTTCAGAAGATTTTAAAATAAATTCTGGAAAGTAAGTATAATTTTTTTATGTGTTTGTGTTACTTCAGAATAGATTAAGTGATTTTTGTAACTGTAACATAAATCTGTAAGAATTGAAATAAAACTGTTGATACAAACAACTATGCTCTAGCCATAGTGTTAAGTGGTGAGAATTAAAGTCTTAGCAACTTGAAATTTCAAGCTGTCTACACAAGAAAAATATTGTAAACAATTCATTGAATTTACCCAAGTTTTATATAAAATTATGAATAGCCATCTAATGAACTAATTATAATTAGTAGTAAGTAAAAATTATTACGCTTCACCACAGAATAACTATAGAGAAGTTAGGGTTCATAATTAGAGCCATCTAAATTAGAGGAAATTTTGTGAGCTGGATTTGATTAAATTGTAGAAAAGAAGACTAATAAGGTATTTCAGACATGTTTTTGAATACAGAAGATAGTGATCATATATCACTAGTTTTTAATAAAAGCTGAGATTTGATCTGCAGTGGTCTTCTGAGAGAGTTAGACCAATTTGTTCATTTATTTATTTAAAACCACTTGCCAGGAGGGCCTCCCTGGTGGTCTAGGGGTTAAGTCTCAGCACTATTACCTCTACAGCTTGAGTTTTACCCATAATTGGTGCTGCAGACTTCTCCTGTCTCACCTGCTGCTTCAGTAAATCTACCTGTTTTTGCTTCCCATTCTGTCTCTGGTGAATTCTCCCACCCCCTGCACCTCTGAACTATACCCCAGTTCTACACAAAAACCCAAAACACAAAAGCAGTTACCTCCTTACTATGTAGAGGCAGTGTGCCAAGTTTTAGAGATGCATTTTTGATCAATAAAGACATGATCCAATGATCATTAAGCTTATGTTCTAAAGGGGAGACAGATACTAAGCAAGTGTTTGTATTTCAGAAGAGATGTGCTGTAGGTGCTATGAGAACATGTGATGGGGAAGGATATAAGGAAGAACAGTGTCAGGTGATGGTGAAACTTCGGAATTAACTATTCACTTCTATTTTTAAACACCTCCCCACAATGTTAACTCATCATTCATTGTGAAGTGAGTAAGAATCTTTGATTTTTCTACTATGTAGAGATAATAAATATTGGTAGTATTTTGGTGGATATTGTTTTGTGTGTATGTGTGCCTATATATTCTTTACAAAAATGTAATTGGAACTTCCTTTATTGGAAGTTATTAAAATTAAGTACATTTTCATCTTTCTAAGATGACTTGGGAAATTTCATTTGTGTACCTAGAATTTATGATTCTTGTGTTCTCTTATTCTTGCTAATATCCTTTTACATTCCATTGGATCTTTTGTCACTACTAAAGAATGAACATAATGTAGTGTTTTATGTGACTGTTGAGATCTTTGAATATTGAAATATGCTGAAACAATGAGAGTATTTTTACTTTTCATGTAACAACTATCTTCTATCTTTAAAACTGATGTGTTTCTTGGAGATTTTCCTTAGTGAGGAAAGTCAAGGAAACTAAGTTTTCCTGTTAGCTTTTAATCAACACTCTCCACTGGCCCCCACATACCTGGTCCCTGTCCCCCACACTTTTGTGAGGTGATGCTTTTGTGAGGTGGGGGTTTATTTTATTGTAATGTATGTAAGACTATTCTTGATATTATCATTCATGCGTTGTAAAGAAGGTGCTGTTGCAGTACTTAGTTATGTCCCAATAGAGCACTGTGCTCTCTTCTGTAAATATGATCCTCCTAGGACTTGGAATTTGCAGTTGCTTGGTTGCCAGTGGCAAGGTTAAAGTCTGCATGGTAACTGGGATGAGCTAGTACTTATGTGGCTATTAGCAGGTGTGGAAAATTGTGTGCAGGTCACCTCTGTGTTGGGAATACGTGCAGAAGGTACTGCTGCCTTGGCTCTTGGCGTGGTGGGCAGGGCCAGCCCTTGTCCCTGGATACTTCGAATGAGACATGTTGGCAACTCTCCAGATTGGAAATATATCTTCTCAGGTTCCAGGTCTAACTTGGCTAGACTGAAGGCAGTGTATGGGGATAGCAGCACCCTGGGTGGACACCTGCCTTTGCCAAAGATCATTCTTCTGTCTTGAGAGCTGTGCTGCTTATCTGTTGACAGTCTGGGAGCAGATTGCCAAATACAGGTCAGGAAGTGTATATGACCTGTAAAAGGATCCTCTCCTTTTCCAATTAGGCTATTCAGGCTTGAGCTTTATTCAGATGTTACTTGTTTAATGTTATTGGTTAACAATTTTGACGTCTAGTCAAAGTTTAGTAATACATTTGAGGGAATATGACCTTTTTCAGAAATTCATAATGATATCCTTAAAAAGGAATGAAAAGTGGATTTTTAATGGAGTTGATAAATGCATTTCTAGTAACAGTAATTATAACATTTATGAGGTAGTTTGAATTCTGTTATGTAGATCACATTGGTGTTTTGTTTTGTTTACCTGGAATGTGCAGCCTTGCACTGCTTTAAGATTTCATTATGTTCATCTTTTAATAATTGCTTCAAAATGGATATCCTTTGTCCTGAATCTTGTCCTTCACTGTCCCTACTCCCTCACTCCCCATGTTTGTAATACTTTGTGGCAGTACAAATACAGTTTCAATACAGTGTTGCTGTACAATACAGTTTACCTTTCTCCTTCAGTAGGTTGTAAAAACTGATTTTTTTTTGGTGTGTCTTCAAGGCCTAATATTTGGTACTGTTATACTAAATGCTCAATAAATATCATTCAGTGAATAATTTTTTGTAAATTTACTATGCATGTATTGTTTACTCCTTTTAAAACTTATTTTCTCCATATTCTCTGGTAGTATGACTAATCAGGACAACTACCTTATAGTCTGGTTAACTTTTAAAGCATTTTTTTACTCCACTTATTTTCACTAAACCAATGTAAAACATATAAAACTAAATACCATACAAACAGAATTGTTGATTAACTGCACAATTCTGAAGAAATCATAAAATACAGAAGAAAATATACTATATCATACAATGTTTATAAGGTTCTTAAGACGATGGCCCTTATAGCAACTTAAAATATATGGTGAATTTGGGATGGTCAAGTACTTAATGAGCCCAGGTTAATTTCCTTATTTGATTTTTATTGCCAAATCATATAGATATCATGCTCTGTTTTCTTTAAGGTTTTTAATTTTCTATTAAATCGTTATTTATTTGAACAATGGCTGGAAAGTTATTTTGGAACATGGATGGAAAGTTATTTTAAAATTGTAATACTTAATCATTTTCCTTTACCACTGTGAAAGGAAAATCCAATATTTAGGATTGTTATTAGGGAAGTTTTTTTAATATCTCATTCTTTATTAAAGCCCCCTAAAATTTTTTGAATAATACCTTTCACATTGTGTTCATTTTAAATTAATCAAATAATAGAGAACACATTCTTTTGCTAACTGCAAATCAAAACAGTACAGATTTAATTAACATTCATCTAGAACCCGTGGTTAATCTTCTCCATATAGAAAAATGTCATGTTTTCATTTTGGTGTCTATACTTCTGCACCTTTTACTATTAAGTTTTCTACTTGCAGAAATTTGTTGTTTTGCATTTTTTTTTTTTTTTTTTGGACATAGGCGATCTTGTACCCTACAACATGCTTTTTAACTTAATTTTTTTCATATAGTAACAGGCCCAAAATGTTCATATAGAAAAATGCTTGCTTTGCTGTTTTAATTGATGCAGGACATTCTGTAGTTCAAATCTAGCATAGATTATTAAGCCATTTTCTTAATTGGTAGGTAATTCAATTGTTTGCAACTTTTATTTTACTCATAGTGCTACAGTATGATATCCTAGGTGTATACTAAGGATGCTGGTTCTGAGGATTTATCAGTTTATAGTCATACTAACAGAACATTACTGGTTTTTAATTTTTATTGTTGTGATTGGTAGAAATGTATCTCATTGTATTTTAATTATAAATACTCTTTCTTAAGGGGAAATAGAATTTAATGATAAAGATAGATAAAATATGATTTTTCTGGCATAACTTTACAGACACATGACTGTTTGAAGCAGACATTGTGTTTAAAAGGAAAAAAAAAAAAACAAGAAGACCCCTCCTGTGCCCATTTTGATTTTAAGTTGTTATAAGGGCCATCATCTTAAGAACCTTATAAAAATTGTATGATATAGTATATTTTCTTCTGTATTTTATGATTTCTTCAGAATTGTGCAGTTAATCAACAATTCTGTTTGTTTGTATGGTATTTAGTTTTATATGTTTTACATTGGTTTAGTGAAAATAAGTGGAGTAAAAAAATGCTTTAAAAGTTAACCAGACTTTAAGGTAGTTGTCCTGATTAGTCATACTACCAGTTAACCTTTGTTTGCTAATTGAATTCTTATTAAAATGCCATTTAAAAATGTGCTTTTTAGAGACAGTACATTTAAATGTTTGTGACATTTTATTGTAATGTCTCAGTTTTTCTTTAGAAACTATATTATGTTCCTTAACATTTTTGGGCAATGGCAAAATACAAAGTAGGACATTTTAAGTATGTGATATTAAAATTCTACATAAACATGAATTTTTCATTCTTCACTGAGACAAAGTATATGCTAGATTTGCAATGAACTAATACTTATAAACATCTCTTTTCTTGGAAACTTTCTTCTTAACATTTGACAGTATGTTGTTTGCACAGGTTTTAATTTAGCTACTTAAGTTGAAGAGGGCATTCATGACACATCTGTACAATCAACAAATGTGTAATAATTCCCAATATATGACATTCTGTATTACTTGGTGGCAATACATGGATACGTAAGACTTTATACTCTAAGGAAAGATTAAAATTTAATAACGAGGTACAAAAAAAAAAAAGAAAACAGAGAGAAACTAATGCTATGTAAAGTTAAAAGCAGGTGCAGTGTTAAAAAGCAGGAACACCTAATTCTGAGAAGAGTTATGGTGGAATTCTTCAGAGCAGAGAGATCTGCATAATTTTTTCCTCTATAACATTTCTCTTTTTTGAAGTTTAACATAGTTTACAATACTTTCATATGATTTAGGGGAATTATATTCACATCTCTTCACATGTATGCTGCCATGCCACATCTACCACCTAAGTATTCATCACCCTCCACCATGGCCCATTGTACCCCTCCCCCCAGATTTGTTTCATTTTTGAAGCAGTGAGTAGGAATGCAATATAGGAAGACTAGGGGAGACATCTTTTTTGGCAAGACGAATGCATATTGTGTGTGACTCTTCACTGTGATTGGGGCACAGAACACATGCTAAGATTCCTTTGGAGACATTAACCCATAGTGAGAAGGATTCTGTTTAAGTGCTTTCATGTCCAAAATGGGGTTGACATGTTGATCTGTGCTGGGTAACTCAGCTTTCCAGGTGTTCAAGATTGCCTGTGTTTCCTTAGTGTCACTTGGAGAAATGGTTTCTGTTCAAGATAAGATAAAAGAAAGGGATGGGGGTGGGGTGTGGGGTGTCACTTTAACCACACATGGACAGATGAGGCGCTATACTGGAGTTTAAAGAGAAACTTAACTATTCTGAGTAACCTTACTCTAAATATTAAAGTGAGGTGAATCTTTTATAGTGCAGGCAGGATAATGGAGATAATTTTGTAATGTTTCCCACAATTTTTTGGAAATTAAAATTCAATTTTAATTGAATTTTCATAAATACACTTTCTTTTCAATTTGAATCTGTGTTGGACATTTTGATGAAAGTTAATGATTGGTGGGAATAAAATTAATATTAATTACCTAAATTCGTATCAGTTTAAAATAACTTTATGCTGTGGATTTATCTTGGCTCCTGTTCTATTACCTTATATAGAAGATGATGCTATTTTTATTACTGCTTCGATAGAGTTTTGTCTGTCTTTTCTTCAAAGCTGGTTAAAAAGAAAAGTATAAATCATAAAATAAGACTAGTAATATAATATGGTGATTATTCCAGATCTGCTGTAATTTCTCTTCTGCTTGCTGTCTGTGTATAGTGCTAACTGAATTACTGTTTTCTTAACTAGTTTGTTGCTTAGTTTGTTACAATCTTTATCTTTCTCTGATAACCAGCTCCTGGATTCATGTTTCCTTTCTTGTGTTTCTCTTTTCCTTTTAAGCCTGTTTTCCATCTGTTATTGTTTCCTTGTCCCATATCTATTATTTTTTGTGCTTTCTATCTCTTAAGCTGAAAACAGATTCTTTGTCAGACCAAGGTTTCTGACTATCTTCACAAACCTCTCTGAAATCTACTTGTTGCAAATTTAGCTTTTTATAAAACAACAAGCATTAGTCTTGATATCCCGGTGTAACTTTTTGGTCTCTATTTCCTCAAAGTGCCTTTAGTATTCTCCCCAAATCTTCATTTTGTTTTTCCTTTGGGAAATAGCATACTGGCATGAAGTCTTTTGATTTTGAATGAGGACTATTGCATGGATTATACCACTGAGTTCACCGAACTAGTGAACCACATCGTGCCTTGTTAAACGGGACTTTCAGGCCCTCTTCCCTTCCTCACTTGCTGTATTTTGGCAACAGACTACAAGGGGGGTGTGCTTCATTTTAATAATGAAATATTTTACAGAGAAAGTAGTTTCTGCCTCAAAGATGGCATTTGATATCTCATTTTTTGTTGCCATTTTATTTAAAAAATATATTTATTTTTTGCATAGAACTGGAGTGCAGGCCAGAGGTGCAGGGGAGATGAGTGAGAGGATTCACTAGAGACCGAGTGGAGAGCAGGGCAGGCAAATCTACTGAAATACACTGTGAAGGGGAGCAGTGGGTGAGACAGGAGAGGTCAGCGGTATCTTATTGGTTAGCTCTCAGGCTGGGGATCCAACTCAGGCCTTTGGGGTAGTAACGCTGAGACACAACCCCTGGGCCACCAGGGAGGCCCTGTTGTTGCCATTTTAAACAGTTTACTTGCCTAAGCAACATTGATTCAGCCCATAATTAGATAATGGTTTAGGTTGTGTCAAGAGGTAAATAAAGTTGATCTACAATCAAGGCACCATCACTCCATGAAAATCCACTATCCACCTACCTAAGGTCATTTTCATTGTAATGTTGTGTATGCTAGTAAATTTGAAAGATGGAAATTTATCATCTAGATTGAAAAACAGTTATATGAACTTACTTTTATGAATCTCCTAAGTGGTGGAAAGTAAAAGAGAAGACTATATTTTCAGGGAGAAGTCATATTTTTGTCTTAAAAGTGAAGGGATGGAGGAAAGAAGATTGAATATAGTTTTTGTTCATCAGAGTTTGCCTTCAAGTAGAACAACAGTAGAAAGACCTTCTTATATGTGAACTGAGAGATCCTGAATGGGGTGACTTTATGCTGGGGGTTGCAAGAGAAGTTTGAAATAATTAGGGTTTGGCTCAGAGAATGGATTTGAAGTTGAAAGCCCTATTTAGGAGCAAAATAGAATCAAGTTGGGAAAATCAGCAGATCTAAGTATTTGGCAGTAGAGAGCAGAGTGAAGGTAAGTTTCTACTGTAAGAGGGCAACGAAAAAGAAGAGGGTAGAGCAGAGGAATAAAGTTCTAGCCTGCTTGAGATGGAAGAGTACTGCTGTAGTTTAAAACTTACAGACAAACTGAAAGCCACTTGTTGTTCAATGTGTTAATCTTTGGAATTGTATAGAAGACACAAGTGTAATGACGCAAGGAGTCATAATTCTTTATTTATATTGGTGCACACTTTTCTAACTATGGTTTTGTCATATGTATATAACATGATTTATTAAGTAAATGTAAATTTTCATCTAGTCATTTACTTAATGATTATTTTATTGTGCGTCAACTATATGCCAGGTTTGTACAACTAAAGAAGAGAGAGAAATGTAAGTATAGTTTATTCTATTTCTGAGTAAACAGAGGAATGAGTTCAGTATAACATGGAAGTTGAATTGGCTTATATGTGTTTACCCCCAGCAAGTTAGACATTTGAAGCAGAATAACAAACTTTCTGATAATGAAACAGAAGGTCATAGCAACATGTAAATCAGAAGAAAGGGTGAAAATTTTGCTCAAGTGCCTTTTTTGGAGGAGAGTGGTGTGGTGTAGTAATTAAAAATGCAAAGTCTTAGTTATCAGATTTAGGAATTTTTTTTCATTGTGATTATTCCCTCCCACTACCATTTTAAGTTCTTCCTTTTTTTTTTTTTTTTAAAGATTTTTTATTTATGCATACAAAGCTTGGGTACAGGCCAGGGATGTGGGTGGTGAGAGGACTCACCAGAGAGAGAGTAGGGGGCAGAACAGGCAGATCGACTGAAATACACTGCTGAGGGGAGCAGCGGGACGAGGCAGGAGAGGTCTGCTGTGCCATATGGGTCCCCTCCCGGGCCGGGGATCAAACTCGCGCTGCTGTGTCATGGGATGCTTCACAGTGTGGCGCTCAACCCGCTGCACCACCAGGGAGGCCCTCTTCTTTGTTCTTATGCCATGAAGATGATCTTCTATACAAACTTCTAGAAGCTGTATGGTCTGTCTTTCACATGTAGATTTGCAACCCACTTGTGTGTAGTTTTTGTGTGTATGAGATATGCCTCAAATTTTATTTTCTCCCCAAATATGTGTTGAGTATTACTCATAGCATTTCTTGAAAGGAAATTGTTCCCCTGCATTGCTGCTGTCATTCTGCATTGCTGCTTTTGTTGTAAATCAAGTATATTCCATATGTATGAATCTTTGTTCTTGTTCTGTTTGTTTATTCAGTCACCATTACCACACATACTGTAGATTTTTAGTAAAACTTATATTTGCATCTACTTCTTTTTTGAGAATGTCTCAGCTATTCTTGGCCTTCACATTTCTATAGAAATCTTAGAACCACCTTATCAAGTTTTAAAAAATCAATCTGTTGGAATTACATTGAAGCTTGTGATTACTTTGGAGAGAAGTGACATGTGCAATACTGAATTTTTTCATTGAGGATCAAGGATTATAGTGTATTAGTAAATTATTTAGGTTTTTGTTAATTTCCCATGATTTATACTTTTATAAAGTAGTCTTACATATTTTTTCTTTTAAACTTTAACTTTGTTCTAATATCAGTCTTTCATAATTGTTACAGGGATAGTAGTCTACAAAAATGCCTGCATGCCAAATCCTTACCAGTTGGAATTACAGAGATGGTCCATTTGTAGTAAGCTATTTAATGACTAAATAGGAGTACCTAATACCTTACGGATAAATTAATTATGTGATACAAACTTCGTAACTAAAGTAAATATTCTCGTAGTGATTTGTTGAAAGAGAGGAACCTTTTTCTTTGAGGACCCTGTTTCCTCCACTGCATATCTATGTTCAGTTCCTTTGGAGAAAAGAATTCATAGAATCTAAAAAATGCTGATAGTTTTATCAATTTCTGCCTCTTTTTGTATCTATTTTCCTTCAAAATGTCTTTGAGAAGACTAGAGCAGAAAACCTATCAATCATTCATAGATAGATAATATACTGAATGCTCGTTAATCTGGTTTTCTGGTCTGTAATAAAAAAGGCCCCCTTGGGGTAGGAAATTCCTGCATGCCATTCACTTAGATTTCTTAAGTGAACACTTTACTATCCTGTCTTTAATTGTCTTTCTTTCTCCCTTTTTAGATATAGTTATATAATTATACACTCTCACAATACTTAGAATTTTCTGTGAGCTGCAGACTTATACTTGTTCCTTAAACCCCTAAACATTCAAGTGTATGTATCCTAATAACAAGATCATTCTCCTGTGTCTATCACCTACCAACAGTACATACACAGGTAACACTTATAAATAATACACACCTATTTCAAAGTTCATAGATTGTCCTAAATATGTCATTCATAGTAAAACAAAATTGTGGATAATGTGTTATATTTATCATGTTGCTTTAGCCTGTTGTCTTCTAGAACAGTTTCTCATATTCTTTTGTCTTTTATGACCTTGACATTTTTGAGTAATTCAAATTAGTTTTTTTATGCAAACTCAGTTTGGACTTTTTGATATTTCCTTATGATGAGATTTAGATTATATATTTTTGGCAAGAGTACCCCAGAAATGGTATCATGCACTGAGCAGAGTTTTGAGCGTTTGGGTAAGGTGGTGTCTGCCACTTTATGTGTAAAGCTACTGTTTTCTATGTTGTAATTAATAAGTATCCTTGGGGATATGCACATATTTTAAAATTAGATCTGTTCCTAAGTATTTGATCACAGAGAGGAAGTCTGGTACCTTAGTAATGCATATGAAAAAGTGTGGACGTTTGGTGCTTGTTGTGTGTGTGTGTGTGTGTGAATGTGTGTTTGTGTATAATGAGAGGTTTCATAAAAATGAATTTGTAGTTTATGTTACAGAAGAGCACATTGATTTGTGCCCTGAGCAAGAATTTGGGTTGTAATTTAATGGTTTTCTTACTTTGCTCAAGAACTTCTGCAGAGGAGATTGGGGACTATCTGGGATACAAAGTTGTGACTGTGTTAAATTATCTAATCAATATGTGCTCAATTACCTAATTAATAACTACATGCTTAATAGCTAAATAAATATTACACAACTGTATAGATTATCTTCTTAGCAACATCCCAGTTGATTTTGGAATGAAAAAAATGAATTATTTCTGCTCTGTTTCAATACTTGTATACATATTATTATATATAGAAGCATTTGGGTTGGGACATTTTAAAAGATTTTATTTTGGACCACACTACCAGGTAAATATTCTAGAGATGGCTTTCAGCTGTATATATTGCAATGCATACTTGAATCTTTTTTTGTAATAAAATTTCAATATAAAGTAATACATATTTGAATTGCAGAATTTGCCTGGCAAAATATTTCTACCACTGGGCTCTGATAGAAGTAGATTTTTAAAAGAAAGCAGAAGGGTTGGCACAGTTTAATTGACAGCAGATGGTTGGACAAAAGGGAGCCTTGTCCCAGTGCTCTTGTTATGTTGCTGCAGATGACTTAACTTTTCCCTGTTTTTGTATTTGGAGATGAATACAATAACATTGGTCATTGATTGTTCATATTGCAAAAACAACCAAAATCTTACTTTTCTGCTGAAGAGTTGGTACATAGTCAATATTGTTCTTTGGTTCTAAGTTTTGGGTTAAGATTGATTTTTTTTTATGGCTTGATTCAGTCCAGCATGTTTTTAATTATATTGTTTTATTGATATTAATGAGGTATCTCTATGATGATATGGATTGTCAATATCTTGTTAACAAAGTACATTATTATATTATTATAATTCTGGAAGACGACTTGGACTGTATATTTGTTTTCTATCCCAAGTTAAAGGAGAATCTATGCTACAGAAATTAAGGTTCCAAACTTGTATTTTTCTGACTATGTAAAAAAAAAAAAGTGTTTTCTTTCAAACTTATTCGGAATGGTAGAGCTTCTTTGAAGTTTCCTGAATATTGCTTTGTCTTTTTAGCTAGTTGTAAATTCTTTAGACTCTACCATTTGAGAATATTGAAATAATCAAAAGTACTAAGTTGTATAACTTTTGTGGGATTATTCCCATGTGGTGGGTATAGTAAGTGAAGAATGATGAGCAATAATAATGGTTCTGCTAGTTTTGGATACTATACAGTTTCCTTTATTGTTCTTTTTTCATGATTACATACATTTGAACATTTCTTGTAATATTTCTGTGAAACTTCTTTTCACAATGGTTTTATTTTTAATTTTTAAAAATATTTATTTTTGCATTCAAGAACAGTGGCACAGGTCAGAGGTGTAAGAGGTGAGAGGATTCACCAGAGAGAGAATGGGGAGCAGAACAGGTAGATCCACTGAAACACACTGCTGAGGGGAGTAGCTGGTGAGGCAGGAGAGGTCTGCTGCACCATGTGGGTCCCCTCCCTGTCTGGGGATTGAACTGGCGCGGATGTGCTGCGGATGCTTCAGAGTGCAGCACTCAACCCGCTGCGTCACCAGGGAGACCTTTCATAATGGTTTTAAAACTTAAATGATTTCACAATACCTGGGATTAAACTTCTTTCCCTAAGAAACACATTTCCATTTTTATGATGAAAATTAGTGAGAATACAAGTCCATGAAAACATAATTCACTTACCTGAAATTTTATGGTGAATTTTCAAATATTAAGTTAAAACTCTTAAATAAGAAATAATTGTGCTAATAGAGTCACGGGCTTTTAAAAATTGATTCAAGTTTCAAATGTTGTGAAATTTTCAGATTAATAGACTTTGTTACACATTGCTGATGTAATGATGAAAATAATTACAATGAATCATTCTATTAAAATGGTTTTCCTTATTAAACATGAAGTGTTTGGTTGCATATATTTATTTTTTCTTTCTCTCCTGACACCTCATTAAAATAATAACACAGGAATTTGAAAAAAGGCATAACTCTCCAAGGGCAGAGAGATTAGAGGAAATGGTAGTAGATGAAGATAGTAGATTTCAGCAACTTTGGATAGAGAACTATTATCTGCATTAGTTAGATGGAGGAACCCATATTCTAATTTCTTACAGGAGGAAACCAGCAAGAGGGATCAGATCAGACTAAAGAATTCCTGAAAGACTTGGAATGTGAAGAGGTTAGACCCCCAGCTCCATAACATCTTGCTGGAGGCCAGAGGACCTTGTTCTCTGAAAATCCAAACTTTACATGAGGAAGATAAATAGGTAACAGTGGGTATAATATTTCCACAAAAAAGTTTGAGTACTGCTCAGGTACTTGAGTGAAATCTACCAGTTGTTCTCTTGATCTACTAAAACAGAGCTTCTGATCAACTTTTTATTGCTGTCTAAAAATGAATGGTAAACTAACGGTGTTGAGGAAAACGTCATGAAAGAGAAGAACTGACACGTTGCGGGGAAAGGGCAAGAAAGTAACAAAGACAATGGAGAGAAATTAAAAATATAAATGGTGAAGTAAAAATGTCAGCAAAAGGGTTAGAAAGTTAAGTGGGGCCATTTCCAAGAAAGTAAAACAAGGAGTTAAATAAATGGGTAATAGAAAAGAGGCAAAAAATGAGACATTACTCATAGAAGTACAACATTAAGTTACAGATTTTTTTTTTTATAAAGAGAACAGAAAATGGAATGGTATTTTCAAAGAAATAATAAAACACTTCTCAATGTTACATGACCTTGCCTCTGTACTGAATGTGCTGAGTGTGGAGAACAGTGAATTTAGGCACTGCACTCTTAGCAGTATCCTCACAGATGTTTTGTGCACCCATTAAGACAAGATCTTGAAGCTTGCAGTTTAGCAGAAACAAAGAGGAGTATAAAATGGTAATGAACCTGAAATGCATAGCAGTTTGGGACGTTAAAAATACCCATACTTTTAAAATTCTGAAGAAAAATGATCTCCAACGTAGAATTAATAAATTGTGTGTTTACTCTGTCACTTAAGTGTAAGGTAGAATTAGGATGCTTTTGGATATGACTTCTGTCTATCCCAGAGAGAGTAGTGAAAAGGAATCCCAGAATGATAGCTGGATAGCTGGCCCAAAAGCAACCTCATAAGAGGGGGACAAGGTAGAGGGCAGGGCAGAACCCTGTTTTTGGTTATTTAAGTTTTAAAAATACTGTATTTAGTTTAAAAAACCAAAAACCTTTTCTTTTGTAACTTTAATAAAAGTATAATATAAATTCCATTTTTGTGAAGCACTGTGTATTGAGGTGGTACTTGTGAAAAAATTCTAATTAATGTGAACAGCTAAACTAAAGGAAAAAAGCAGGCTCACTTCATAAGTGTGAAGAAATTCTCCCTTGATGAAGAGTACTCAGTAGTTCTCGCAAATTCTCTTCTAGAATGGTAATTCTTTTGAATTGAGACTAAATTGTAGCTGAGCTGAATTTTAATTGTTGAATAATCACTGTGTAATTAAGTCCAGAAATTGAATAAGGTCATAAAAATAATAGCTAGCACTTGAACCATTCCAATAAAATTTTGGATTCAATTGACCTTGACAACAAGGGACATTATAAATAATGTTGAAACTGTAAAGGTCTCAATACATTTTGGTATAAGTGGAACACAGCAACTTTAAAGGAAACCATTCACAGCTATGTTGGTGGTTAGGATAAAGGCAAAATGCCCAAAGAGCAGTAGAGGAGAGGGTTTTCATTGTGAGATCTACTTAAAACACAAAATAAATCATTTTGCTTACTTTTAATTCTGTTTAGGGAAACTGGAGCCCTTTAACCCTATAAATAGCATTCCTCTGAGATGTCATGCCTTTTGAACTGGGAATATGTTTGAGGCTTTGGGTTATATAATCAGTATTTTACATTTTAGAATGTGTTTGTGAAAAGTGAACTATTTAACTTTAAATGACTTAAGAAAACATTGTGAAACAATTTCTAATGAAGTATCGTAGTACTTCATTAAATTGTATTTAGCAGATTGTTAATATAACAAATGCATAAGTTATATGGGCCCCAAGTCTTATTTTGAAAAATCAGGAGTCCATGCAGATTTCTCTATTTAGAGAAACTTCATTGTAGTATTTTATTTATTTGGTTACTTCCAAATCTACTTTAAAAGTATTTACCTGTCACCTGAAAGCTGATCAACTCTTTGGTAAAATTTTATGTGTTTTTAGAATCTGTTATCTTACTCAATTTAAATGATATAACACATTTGAGTGAAATACTCAGTTGGATATCAAACCATGAATTGATTTGAGAGATATTTACAGTTAGGAAATTGTAACAATCAGAAAAATCTAATTGCCAAACAATAATCAGATCACCACTTTGCATTTACTATTAAGTAGATTTATGAGAAATTTTTTTTATTATTTGTCATTTATCAAAATAATTACATTTCTTTAATTACATTTGTAATAATAATTTTGATAAATTATAATATTTATCAAAATAATTACAGCCAATTAATAAACTCTTTACAAAAAGGATTACAGTTCTCATATATGTTAGTTTTTCTTTTAATTTTGTTTCTCACACCCAATTACTAAACTGTTCAGTTTATTGTGTGTTTGTTCATGCATTCACTAATGATTTGCTGCTTGGTCTCTGCTGTCTATTCTATTCTGTCATTCTCTGTTAGTGCTCTAATTTTGATGTGTTCTTTTCTCATTCTATGGGATTCTTAGGTACAGTCTCTTCTACCACAACACAATGATCTTTCTAATGTGCAAATATAGTCAGATGACTCTCCATTGCCTGTAGAATAAAGAATTAGAGTTAAGGCCCATTATCATCAGCAGGGATCTGTCTTGCTAGTTTAATCTTCTGCTGAACTTATTTTTCCTTCTCCTCTAAAAACACACCCAGTTTTTATTTCACATTTTTTAATTTCTGCATATCTTATTTAATTTGTTTAGAATATCCTTCCATATTTTTCTATTTGTTAAAGTCTTTGGTCCTTCAAATTCAATTAATAAAATAAGTCAGGGGCCTCCCTGGTGGGGCAAGGGGTTAAGCACCATACTATGAAGCATCCGTAGCCACTGCAGCAGGAGTTTAATCCCTGACCAGGGATAAATAAATAAATAAATCTTTAAAATAAGTAAATAAATAAATAAATAGATAAATAAATCTTTAAAAAGTCAGAAGGAAAAAGGCACACATGGATGACTTCAGTTATGTGGAGTACAAAGAAACAAAACAAAGGAACAGACACAATTAAACCAAACCCTAGAAATCTTACTACAGACTTTAGGCTATCAGAAGGGGGGAGATGAGGGTGAGAACAAAGTGGAAGGGGCCAAACTGACTGGTACTTTGATGGTAGGTGTGGTGTGCTATTTCTCTAAATCATATACAGTGTTGTAAACCAAAGTTGCCTCAATTAAAGTAATGGAAAAATTATCATAAAAAGCATACATACTGATATAAACAGATATTATCTATTAAAAATAAAATACATAACTTATTTTTTAAAAAAAGATTTATTTTTACATATAAGAGCTGGGGTATAGTCCAGAGGTGCGAAGGGTGAGAGGATTCATCAGAGACAGAGTAGGGTGCAGAACACAGATTGACTGAAGTACACTGCTGAAGGGGGCAGCAGGCAAAGCGGGAGAGGTCTGCTGTGCCATGTGGGTCACTGCCTTGGACGGGGATTGAGCTCAGGTTGCAGTGGCTGCGGATAGCTTCATAGTGCTGCATCTTAACCCCTTGATCCACCAGGAAGGCCCCAAAAAACATAACTTAGACTGCTCTTCCTCTAAAGCCTGCATTCCCCTGGGATTATTTCAGTCAGATAGAATAATCTTGTTGTGATGATTCTCCATAAGAATAGTTTGTTTTGGTCTCATTTATGTGAACACGGTGACCAGAGAAGAACAAAGATATTTGTGGATGATCGATAATAGATCGATAATAGATTGGGGAAAAACTGTACAATGAATATTATCAAGATTTGAAATTTTCAATGAATATTTTAAATAAGTTTTAGCCCTAGAGATTTAATAGGAGAAGCAAATGTAGATTTTATAAAGCAAGAAGATATTTACTTCTTCCCCACCTACCTCCCCATTATCCATAGAGTTTGGAAAATACTATTAATTGTTTGTTGATTCTATTTCATTTTTTTAAACTGTCTGGATGAGTCAAGTATAATATTTAGTCTATGACTTAATTAAAGGTTAAAAATAAAATTTATGCCCTGTTGAAAAACTGCTTCCTGAAAAGCTTTCTTGTTATTAAGAACCTCCTGTAAGAGATTCGTTTCTTTCACCAGTTAGAATTTGGGATTGATACAAGCCTGAACAATGTGAACACATCAGCACTACACGCAGAAACATGTGAGATATGTTCCCTAACAAAATCAGTGGCTGCTATCTGCAGTTACTGCAGCATGAGTTCCATCCCGGCCAGGTAGGTGACCCAAAGCCTCTCCTGCCTCATCTGCTGCTCCCCTCAGCAGGGTGTTTCAGTAGATCTGCCTGTTCTGCTCCCCACTCTGTCTCTGGTGAATCCTCTCACCCCCTGCACCTCTGGCCTGTACCCAAGCTCTTGTATGCATAAATAAATAAATCTTTAAAAAATAATTTTATAAATAAGAAATAATAAACATTTTACTGTTTATGACATGACATAATTTAATGAGACCTTTACATAGTTTTAAATGGTATTTTTTTATGCCATTAGAAATAGGTTAGGAGAAGACAGTATTATACCACTAGATCTTTTCTGGGAACTAGTGACAAATATAACCAGTGGTGCAGACAAGAAGCCTGATTAGACCGAGTTGTATAGTGCAATGATTATTAATTTGAATTGGGGGGCACACAGGATTCTAATCTTACCTGTACATTTATTGCTTAGCTGCCCCTGTTTGGGCAACTTGCTTAAAGATCTGAACTGGAGTTTCAAGATAAGCGTATTATTTCCCAGAATTTTAAAAACCAAATGAGATAAGAATTAGAGAATTCTGGTATAATAGCTGGTACATACATGGTATATGGTATGAGAACGTTGTTACTTTGTTTTCTATGAATTAGCTGAGTTGAATTCCTTCACACCAGTCATCAATTTGTCTTCAGTTCCTGTTTTCATGTTACATACTAACGCACACACTTGTTACACACAGCCAAAAAACGAAAAAAATCACTTCATTTTATGAATTGCATGCTAAGTTTATCCTAGATTTCTGGGGTTCTTTATGAAAGAATGATAGAAATGACAGTGTAAGGATACCTTCTCTTCCTTTTTAATTTGTGTTATTTCTAGTTTAGGCCTCCTCATGGTATCATTTAAGATTTTTTTTTTCACCTCAGGAGAACTCTGTGGCCTGAATTGGATTTGACTTGGGAGTCATCTCTTAAAATGACCCTACAGGGTATAAGTGAAATCTTTAACTTCTATCTTGGGGGGAATTTTAGAAGATTTAAATTGCTAGCAATGGGGGCCTCCCTGGTGGCGCAGTGGGTTAAGCAATGCATTATGAAGCAAACGCAGCCGCTGCAGCACGAGTTCGATCCCTGCTGCTGGCCAGGGAGGGGACCCACATGGCACAGCAGACCTCTCCTGCTGTGCCCGCT
>JAGFMF010011771.1:735968-815179 GCA_019455555.1 Galemys pyrenaicus | reverse complement strand
CCTGCTCTGTCTGTGGTGAATCCTCTCACCCCCCACAACTCTGGCCTGTACCCCAGTACTTATATGCATAAATAAATAAATCTTTAAAAAAAAATAAATTGCTAGCAATGTTAGAAGAATGTTTAAAATACTAAAGATTGTACAGATTTCTTAGTATACCATCTAAATTGTGTTTTTTTCTTACACAAAGATCTTTTAGTCCCTGAAAAAATCTGAGTAACATTGACTCAAGTCCTGCAATTTAGCTGGAAACATTTCGATTTGAGCAGAGCGGGCCATTTTACACAGGCAGGATTCACCTGGAAAAAGATCTCTCTTTGGTTTAAAGACCAATTTAGTTTTTGCAATTTTTTTTTTAATTAATCACACATTGGGAGAACATAGCTCTTTATGAGGAAAATGAATTAAAGTCTTCAGTGTTTGGTATTTTGTTGTTGTTGTTAGTTTTTGGACCGTGTTTGATTTCTTCTCTCAGGCCTAGTCCTGTAGTTGTAAATAAATAAATTCTTTCACTCTCTCGAATAAAAAATGATAGTTCTGAGACTGTAAATAACTTGATTAAAAAGTGAATTAAGGGCAATTTATATTAAAAAATAAAGTCTTCATTTTTTTTACAAATTCTTTTTATTTAAGTCCAAGTAATTTTACTTTTTAAGAAGTATTTTAAGAAGTATTACTTTAAGTATAGCACTAATTACAAAACTAGGTCAGTTTTGGATGTAATCATTGGACAATAAATATTAGTCAGGGTATGGCAATTTTAAATTGGCATAAGTTAATATCTTGCTATTCTAGTATTTCAACATCAATAAAAGAAATTTGAGCTTATGAAGTAAACTGGGATATTTCATCTCTGAAGAAAATAGGGTTTTATCTATAATGGTCAATATTGGTCAGTATAGCTCAATATAGACTGTCTATTTGAATTATGTCTAAATTCAGATTGTTTTATGATGGAAACTTAGGTACTTATACCTGAAATACAGTTTCTTCTTTGAAAAGTCTATAAGAGAATTATTCAACCAGTCCTAACAGTTCAGATGGTATCTATTTCGAGTAATTTCCTTGCCTGAAATGTTTAATATATAATATATATTTAACAGTATACATTGTAATGTGTAATATATATTATTCAATATATATATAATATTTAACTTATAATAACCACTTAATAATGGTCCATGAGGTGATCAACTGGACCTCCTATAATTAGTAATTGGAGTATCATAGCTGACCTGGACATTTCCCTTTTCTGATGTCATCTGTCCTTTCTCTTTTCTTACTGATATGTAGCCTAAAACAGCGGCTGGCACTTAGTATGCGCTCAGTAAATATCCATTGAAAAAGTGATGAATGTAAGAATTACTTATGAAATTGACATCGTATTTAGACTATATTTTCTTGAGTTGTTTTCTTATTTCTTTGGCCTGAGTTTGAATTTAGTGATATTTTCTTTTAATTTTTAATGAATGTTTGTTGCTGATAAAACCAGATTATTCAAATACTGTGTATAATGTGTGCATAAGGCAATAGTATAGCAATTAAATAACTATACATTTTATAACTAGCTGGGTAAGATTAATTTGGAAATATTTTTTCAGAAGGCCTTTTAAAGGTAATTTAAAGGGAATCCTGCTGAAATGTTTTTAGAATTTTGGTGCACAAACAAATTCTTATGGGACTGAAAAGCTTGTGTTACGTACACCACAAGTGTACCAGCCTTGGCCAACTGTTACTTGGTGTCCAGTTTTCTCACAGTATCTGGACACCAGAGAAGCTAATAGCCTTCAGGCTATAACTGTTACAGAAGGGAGAACTTGCCAGTTTAAAGCTTGTGTGTCAAATACATCTACCCCCGTTCTATAAAGTAGAATTTAAGAACCTGGAGATCAGGGATTTTTGCCAATTTTATTTACTGTTCGGTTCTAATTGGTTGTTATTAGAAAGATCTGTAAGACCAGACAGTGTCTCCTTTTGCTCTCCATTATATCTTAGCATCTAGTCATATGTGGTGTATACTAGGTGACTAAGTAAATAATAGTTCACAGAATGAATGATAGTGGAAGGCAGTGAATGCTTTGCTTATCTTGTGTAAATATTCCTTTCTTCCTTTTTGGTATCAGTTCTTGCAATTCAACTTTGAATTACCTTTGCTAAGACTCATTTTCTAATAAATTAGTAACATAGGAGACATTGTTGTATAACACACCAATGATTGTTTCAGTCTTCCAATCTCTTTAAAAAGTATAAACAGTGATACTCAAAATACTGCTGTAGTTATGGGCACTAGCCAAGGTTTGTTGACCATTATTCTGTTGGGTACATACCAGCTGAAAATAAAGGCTGTGTATAAATATGATTTTTATTAAAAAAAAAAAGCAACAAAAATTACATCATGCTATGGAAAATTTGAGGACCTGATTTTTTTCACTTAAATGTATTTTTAATATAAAAGTTGAATTTCCATAGGCATTTACTCATCAGTCTTTCATATACTTTGCTTCATGATTTTTCTCTACACCATCACATTTACTGCCACAACTTCAGTCAGCACCTATGTGTTTGTTGCTGGATTTTTTCTATGGCCCAGGCTGCTTCTTTGAGACTTTCAGTCTTCTATGTACAGCTCATTACCAGACATCTCCATATAGAGGTCTCTCTAGGTACTATCCAAAATTGAACTCATCATATTGTTCTAACTCTGAGAAGATGGGACCACCATCCATTTAGAATCTCAAACTCCTTCTTAATTCCCTTTTCATCTTCAGTACTTTACACAATATGTTAAAAGACCAAGTTTAATTGATTCAGCTTCCTAACTTTCCCTTGAACAGAACTTCTCTCACCAGACCAAGCCACCACCATTTATTGCCAAGCTACCATCATTTATTAATTGTAGTACATTCCCACCCAGAGCCTCTCTTTATTCCCATTGAAGTTAGAATGGAAGAATAGCAGTATTATATTTTGAAAAAAATTAATGATCTTTTGTTCTCATGGATTGGTTGATTTTTTTATTTTTTTGTTCTCATTTGTTTCCCTCCATCATTATCCCCCTTTGATCCTTTCTCCCTACCATCCTACCCTTCAGAAAATATCCACTAGTTTTTATGCTTACAGAAACTTTTGTGTTATAAAATTCTCTGCTATGTAAATGTCCAATGTTTGTCTTTGTCATTTTGACTTACTTTACTATGCATAACTCCTTCAGACTTCTTCAATTTTCCTGTAAATGGGAGCATTTCATCTTTCCTTATGGCTGAATGGTTTCACACCTGTAATTTCTAAATGGTAATTTTTGTAATGGTGACATAGAAGGTTATGTCTAATATTTTCTGGTATGGATCTACTCACTCTACTCATGGCACATGGTTGCTGTTGGGATCATCAGTAGAGTTGGAGGGAAAAAAGAATTATGCTTGTGTGTGCATTTGTCATTATAGCTTCCAATACTTGTTTATTCCTCAGGGAACTTTCTGGTGATACGCTTCTCACTTATCCACAGAGAATAATTGAAAAGTTAGCGTAGTATCTTTGAATGACTACATATTGCCTCCTGTTGATTGCTTATGTAAATATCAGTTGTCAATACCAAAGATGAGATGATTTGCAGTTGATGATAGTGTATTGTAGACCATTTCCTCACTTTTCCTGAATAAATTAAGGAATTTAAAGAATTTTAATCTTGTCTGACTAGTTACACTCATTCTTACAGTTTTCCCCTTTGTATTCTTTTTTTTTTTTTTAAAGATTTTATTTGTTTATGCATACAAGAGCTGGGGTACAGGCCAGAGTAGAGGTTGGTGAGAGGATTCACCAGAGACAGAGCCGGGAACAGAACAGGCAGACTGACTGAAACACACTGCTGAGGGGAGCAGTGGGTGAGGCAGGAGAGGTCTGCAATACCATGTGGGTCTCCTCTCTGGCTGGCAGCAGGGATCGAACTCCTGCTGTAGTGGCTGTGGTTTGCTTCACAGTGCACTGTTTAACCCACTGCGCCACCAGGGAGGCCCCTCCTTTGTATTCTTATAATGCATATATAGTCAGCTTTTAAAATGTTTAAGGCTCTAGTGCAATAGCACTTGGAGACTGTATTTTAAAGATTGCTTTGCAGTGTCTTAACTATTTTTCATATGTAAATATGTTTAGTGAATATGAATGTTGATTACTTTGATTTTCTGAATGATTTTCTGGGATTTTACAGATAGTAATATATCTGAAAGAATTTGTGGGATGAATAAATCAGATATCAGTAATGAAGGCTAATTTATGTTACAAATATTTAGGATTTCAAGAACAATTAAAGCCTTATTAAAACAGTTTTATTTCATTGAAACCCTTTCACTACAGAGAAAATAATATTTAAAAGAGATGAATGAATGTCTACATCTTCTCTACACACAGGTACATCATCAGCAGAGTCTTACTGTAAGACAAGTTTAGATAAGAATCGGGGAGATTCACATGATCCAGTAGATATTTTTGTGACAGTGCAGTGTGGCAGTCCCTAAGTCAGTGCTCCAGTACTTGGTATGGAGTTCTAGGTTGGAAATCATTTTCCTTCAGAATTTCAAAGGCATACCTTTTTTGAGTTTCTGCTTTCGGTATTGCTGAAACTTTGAATACAGCAACAAAGTCAGCTGGGATTAATAACCAGTGAGTAGAGTAAGGGGATCACTAGATGCACATTTACAAAGAAGAAACAGTAAGGGTAGAAGATTTTTGCTAAACTGTTAAGGAGATTTTTGTTGAAGGCAAGTCAAGGATTTATAAATCAAAGTTAGGGGATGAGGAACATGATCAGATAGAAAGGTGGAGATTTCTCTAACCTAACTTAGCATGATTCTTGATAAAACTGGCTTGTGCAGAACAGAATAGACATGGAATCCCTCCTTGAGGCCTAGGCAAGGAGCAGGCCCAGAAAAGCCTAATGCAAGTTAGGTCAAGGAGAGAGTTTTTATCAGCATGTGGCAGGTTTTGTATATGTATCCTTAATTGTTATGGTATTTCTCATTCCAGAGAAACATCATTCATCATCCTCATTCCTTTTCTCTTCTCCAGAGACTATCCCTTTAAACTTCTCTTGACGTGGTGATGTGAGCTGGGGAGGTGTTTGCCCAGCAACAAGGAGTGTATGTGTGATTGGTATTTGATATCTCTCTCAATCAACTTTCACTGCTCTCAACCAACTTTCATTCTCTAATGGGATTTGCCTCACTCTCTCAGACTTCCTTTTCATCCTTGGTTTGAGAAGTATTGTAGTTCTTATGTTTTTTGAGACTTAGCAGTTTAATTTGAGTTGCTTTTTCATCTTTTCCCATTTCTGAACAGAATTGAGATCTCTAGGTTTGCTCAATTTGGCTTCCCAACTTGCAGAATGTTGTTGCCTTGTCTCTCCTTTTCAGTTCATCCTGTCCTGGACTGATGTCTTTTTAAAGAATCTCTTCATTGTACATTTAGGGGTTTGAATGTGGAACAGTATTAGTTGTGTGCCTTTGGATCTGTTAACATAACTGGGAAGTTACAGCAGATGGTTCAAAGTGGGGAAATAATTTTAATCATTCAGGCTAATCTGTCATGCTTTTTTGGACTTTGGGGGCTTTGCTGTGATTTTTTTTTTTTTTTTCAGATTCCCCCTCACCTCCTATCTCAGATACTTAATTATTCTTGAGTGACCCCTCATGGCTATTCTGTAATTTTCCTTGGTGTTTAGAACTATCACAAGACCATTTTCTTGCAATTTACTGGTGATTTTTCTCAAGAGGTCTGGGGAAGAAGTGTGATAACCTCTTTTGGGTGTTAGAAAGGTGATCTCAGTTTTATGTCACTTAATTCTCATAGCAGTGGTCAGGGTGATAACGTAAACTGCTTAAGAGTTAGTCATACAGTAGCGGAGCTTACTTTCTAATGTAAGTTTTAAGAACGTTCCATACTTTCAGTTTCACCATCACCTTTTATTCTTTTCAATCTGTATGAACAGTTCACAATTTAGTCAGTGAATATTGAGTAGCCACCTCTGTGTTGTGCCTTGAGGACACTGACCTTACAATAAGATTTCTGGTTTTCTGTGTACAGACTAGCAAGAGGAAGAATAGGGATGCCAGCTAAATACTTAAGTCTTAGTAGAAAGCTATATTGCTTTTAACTAGAATGGGAGAGAAAATGCAGCGATTGGGTAGATTTGAAATACTCACTTGAGGTAAACAAGATTAGTAGGGAGTGATAAGCATTTGGGAAAAGCTGGGGAATTGAGCATGACTGAAGGTTTTCTCTGAACTGAATGTTGTTGGCACCTTTACTGATTAGGGGAGAACAGGCTAGTAAGGCTGACAAAGTACTAAAATGTAACATCTACTATGAATATATCTAAAAGTACTAAAATGTAACATCTACTCATGAATATATACTAGGAGGCAAGTACATACTGGGAACTGAGAGGTATTCTGGGCTGGAGAAATAAATTTGGGTCTCACTCACATATAACGATCTTTAAAGCCTCTGGGGCTGCCTTTATCTAGAGAAAGTGTGTTTATAATGGGTGTGGTAACATAAGTGATTTATTTCAGTGTGGAATGCTATTTAGTGTCTTAGCTCAGATTATGCTTAATCCTAATAGCATTTGCTATTTCAATGAAGAATCCTCATTTAATTTCTTAACTTGGATTATAATTAAGTTTAATAGCATTTGTTGGATGGGGAAAGCAAATCCCATCATGTAGTCATGGCATGGAAGGCATTAACCAACAAGCCCTTTGTAAACATGACAGTCGTTAGTGGCTTTTTAAGCAAATTGTATGCCAAACATCTTTGACTTTCATGAGAGACAAGACTGGAGAGGATCCAGATGAGGAATCCTAGTTTTGGGAATGTACAAGAAATTATGTATGGTACATGCATCAACTCTTTCAGTATAGATGAGTAGTGAAAAATAAGTTCCCATTGAGATGCTGAAACTGGAACCTCTGGGACCACTCGCTTATTTACTGTTACACATTAGTCTCATAGCATCCCCGTTCATTAAAATAAAATGTTTTACATGTTATAGACCCTTTGAATACTCCAACTAGCATAATTGTAAGTGTTAAATCTGAGAATGCCCAGTATGAAAGCAACTTTATAGGGATACTGAAAAGTAGATTAGAATTCCCAATAAGCAAAAACTGGAAATAATCCCAGATTCATCAACAGAAAGGCAGGTAAACTGTTGGTATGAAGTCATTCAGTGGGGGAGTATACAAAGCAACATGGTTGAATAGCAAAACCATTTTGTTGAATGAAAGTAATCAGACACAAAAGTATACATCTACTGTTCTTTCATTTATATAAAGTTGAAGAATAGGCAAAAAATAATCTATAATGAGAGAAAACAGATGAGAGGATGCTTTCGTGGGATAGGGATTGACAAGTGGGAGGCATGAGGAAACTTTCTGGGGATGATGAAAATGTTCTTTATACTGATTGGGATGTTGTCAGATTGGTATATCCAATGTATATATTCATCAACTTGTGTATTTAGGATTTAAAAATTTCTCTATATATGTTCTACCTGAGTGAAAATTAAGAAAATAGTAAAAACAACTATACTGAGTGATGTTGTGAGGGTTAGTATAGGAAGTGCATAGGTGAGGCAGCTCTGTGGCCTCAGATTATCAGGGAAAGTAGTCCAGAAGAAGTAATGCCTCATTCTTTCTAACTTTAACCTTCCATATCTAAAATGACCTACTGTTCAACTTTTAGTTTGACAATAACAAAATTCTTAGGCCAGCTGTTTAACTTATTATGCAACTCAGCATACTTTGTTATTAAAAGAAAGAACTCTTACAAATTAACACTGAGACAATAGGTAAACACACTTCTATTTCTGTACTGCTGTAATGTCTTACTGTACTGCAGTGACTACTGTAGGAAGGGGTAGAAGAGTGTACGCTTGATCCATATCTAAAGGTGGATAATGGTGAGCAGGAGGCAGCAAGATGTGAGGAGAGCGTCAGTTACGTGTGGCAGAAGTAGATGTTTTTCTGTGGGTTGGGTTGTTTACATGTTAACTTTAAAAAATGTTCACTTTTTAAAATTCCCAAAGTTGTTCATGTTACATTATTTATTCCTTTGAAACAGGTGATACTGGATAACTCCCTTCAAAAATGGAAGATGGAAAGCCCGTTTGGGCTCCTCACCCTACAGATGGGTTTCAGATGGGCAATATTGTGGATATTGGCCCTGACAGCTTAACAATTGAACCATTGAACCAAAAAGGCAAGGTGAGTTTCTTAGAAGGATGTCAAAATTTGCTTTCTATTTATTGGTATTTTTTTTAGTGAAGTAGATATCCTTATACTGTTTCGGAAAAACTAGTTTTCTGGTAAGTGAATCTTAATTTTCTGCTGAGTTAGTTATTTAAATCAGAAGTGTATATTCTAGGGAAAAAATGATGTCCTATGATAAAATGAGACTGAAATTAAGGGAGCCTTTTATGATCATGTTCTTAAGAGGAAGTAACTGTATGGTAAATATAAACATATTAACATTTTTATTCCTTATACTCTGTTACTGAAGTTATTAATATGTTTATGATACTCAACTGTTGCATCAGCAACACCACACTGACAAATGGGAGTTGTGGAGCAGACTACATAATGCAGAATGCTGCTGAAAAAATGAGATCCTGGCCTTTTTATTCTTAGAATAATCATACAGCATCAGCTACATGGGATAGGAGGACAGAAAGAAAAATGTGTCTGTGTCATCTAGGGCTTCAGGGGGAGCTGAGTCTGCTGGCCAGATAATTCTAATCTGCTTGATGACCAAGTGTTGTGATCAAAACCATATCCCAGACCCCACGCGGCCATAGTTCCAATCTTATCAACAAGGCATTCCACTCATCAGCTTCTGGGGTCCCTTGTCATGCATCAGTCATCGTCTCCCCCCCCTTCCCCCATATCCCAGTTATACCTGGTGATGCATACCCTTCCCGGGGTGATCAAGCTTTCTGCTCTTTATTGATTTGAAAGTCACCTTGTAAGATTGGGCTCCTATGACTGATTGACCAGCAATTCTGACCTTGTATAGGAATGCAGAACTGCAGGTAAGAAAGCGGGTAGCCAAACAGGCTGCTTAAGTCTGGCAGAAACACACTCAACATGTTACAAAGTGAAAATATGAAAAGTGAATAGAATTAGTTATCAAATTTTGCTTTCTATGTTTCTAAACAATTCTATAAAATATTTATTTGCATAAATTTATTAGCATGGGATTAAATATATTTCTATTAAGTAAAGATACTTAAGTCTTAAATCTTTCAATTTTTTTCTTATGATGATAGTTTTTTTAAAGCATAAAGTTATGCTTTACTATCATACACAGGTTCTCTGTTTCCTTTCATGCCAGGTCTAGTTTTATAAAATGTGGGTTTTGGAGAAGAAGTGACCTGGAGTTTTTTAGACTTTATGGGATTATAAAGGTCTGTTTTTATGTGAGAGCTGCACAATTTTCAATTTAATAAATATTCCTGTTAAACATGTCTTGTGACTAAAATTTGTTGAGGTCATTTCTGTTTACTTTAGACTCTGAATGTTCATGAATAATTTATATTCTACTGATACATGGTTAACTAATGCCATATGACTGCCATCCTTCTGGGAACTTAGAAAAACAAGGTGAATCTCTCAAGAGGTCTTTTCACAGAGAAAACTATTCTGTTACTGTAAACAACCCAGGAACCTAAATGCATAATATATAATGTGCCATGTTAGAGGAGGCCAATTAAAGGAACCCTCAGAAAATAAAAGACAGCGTTTCTGTTTTTTTTTTCTCTTATTAACAAATACCTATCTGTATTTACAATGATGTATGTTAAAAATATGAAAGGAAATTAAAAAATATCATTGTTAGTTATTTTTATGTATTTGAAATTGGGGAAGAAAGATTTTCCTGTGTATCTTTGGGTCTCTGGCTGTGTCTAAGAATTAAACTCACATAATACAGATTCACAGTACAAAAACATACCCTTAAGATTTTTGCATATATGTGAAAGCAGGAGAATGTGAGTGCTTTAACTCCTCCCGCCACCAGGGAGGCCCTGTATGGGTTCTTTATAAATTGTAAAATATCATAATAACCACATGGCCAATAAGATCCACAAGAGAGAAACTCTTTTTTCCCTAAATAATTCATGATTAGCTGTGACGGAAACCTGTTTTTGATGACAAAAACAACTTTAAGTGACTTAAAGTTTTGTGATTGTGACCATGGTAAGAGATAGATTTTACATAGTGTTAGGTATGTATGTCGTCTGTGTGTCTGTGTATATTTAAAAAATAAATTATTTGTCAACAAGTATGTGTATTCTCTGTGTACACATTCATAATTGAAACAGTCTTACCATTTATGTGGATGTTTTCTGATATCTTTTATGCTCTTAAAAATGTTGATAAATATTACCTCAATAAAAATAATGCCTATAAGAAAATCTGTCTTGAACCTCTAAAATGGTTTCAGTTTCTCTATTTTCAGCAGACTGGTCTTTAGGCTGAAGCCCTAAATTTGGCATAAGTTTCTAAGTGTTCTTTTCCCTATTTACTTCTTAGTTTTATTTTTTGTCAATGGACAGTGTCCCCTTCATACTCTTGCTATATGCTTATTCTTTTTTTTTTTTTTTAAAGATTTATTTATTTATGCATACAAACACTGGGGCACAGGCCAGAGGTGCAGGGGGGTGAGAGGATTCACCACAGAGAACGGGGAGCAGAACAGTCAGATCAACAGAAGTACACTGCTGAGGGGAGCAGCGGGCACAGCAGGAGAGGTCTTCCGCACCATGTGGGTCCCTCCCCTGGCCGGCAGCAGGGATCGAACTCGTGCCGCAGTGGCTGCGATTTGCTTCGTAGTGCGTTGCTTAACCCACTGCGCCACCAGGGGAGGCCCTATATGCTTATTCTAATGTAGCTGTCTTTCTCGTGCACCTTTCCTGTCCAGTGTTTATTAAGTGCTCACCATGAACCAGGTGGTGTTAGGGCTTTATGTCATTGCTCACAGTACTCCTTGAGTCTGGAAGGGCAAAGATAGCTAATACCTGTCTCTCAAGACTGATTGAAGTTACTTTCTTTATTAGGTTTCCCCACTGATACTCTGTCTTTCCTTTCTCCTCCCATGCAATGGAATTTACTGTTGATTACTTCTTCCTTTGAAATGGTATACATTTTAAGCCTCCTGTACTACTTTATTAGAGATATTCTTCTCAATTGCAGGGATTGTTTGTTTTGTCATTGGAGCTAGATGTACTGTATTTGATGTATGGTAGATTTAATGTAGGGCAACCAGTATGCATTGTTATGTGAATCTTTTGATAAAGAATAAAAGCCTCTACCTTCTAGGAGAAAACAATTCCTTTAAATAAAGTAGATTTTCTCTTTCTCATTAAGTAGGTGGTAAAGGGGAAAAGATGAAGGTTGGTGATAACTTAGGGGATGAAAGAGGAGAGAAAACATTTTAGGATTCACTACTAACTTTTTCACCTTGCTTTTAATCTTGCCATTGTAGGAACTCTCTGTCCTCCATATTTCTCCCCACCTCCATCATCCCTCACTCCTATTTTCTGACCTTCTATGGCCTTTTTCAATTTCACTTGCTTACTACAGGGATAGAATTAACTTCTGGCTTCTGGGAAGTCTTTACCCATGTGATCACAGATGTGTGGCACATAGATCTGTGACATTAAGTTATTTACTAAATGTACTTCCTGCCATCATTGTTATAAATTGTGGATTATTTTACATTATCAGTAATATACTTAATGTACACTTTGAATTAGTTTGGATTTGTGATCTATTTTCTAAACATTTCCATATTTATAACATTAAGGACATAGGCTCTAATGTACTAGGTTCCAAAGATTTAACATCTAGAGTTTTTAGGGCCTAACAACTTTCCTAGTTGGATATGACTTTGAATTGAGGCAGTACAAGCAGCTTGAGTTGTACTCTATAAACTGTAGTAGTTACCTTCCATTGTCTTGTATACACCTAAAAATATTATTTTAACACAACCAATTTTCCCTTAGGGTCTTATTTGATATGGATGGAAACTACCTAGAAAGTAATTGTAATTGTTTGAAGAACATAAACTTATAGATAATTGTTAGAATGGCATGGGTAAAATTTAATTCTCTTTGGATGTAATGTGAGATCATTTCTTCTCTCTTACAAGATACTATCTTAATTCTAGAGTTTCTACCACAGGTTTTAAGTGATACATTAAGTACAAATCTATTCATGAATACCTATAATTTTGTGCACCAAAAAGTTTTGGATGCTGTTTATAATTCTGATACATTTCTGTATAGAAATTTGTTTAATGTGCTATATTTAAACAATAGCATGTATTGATTGTTGATTTTTTCTTTTTTAAAACAAAATTTCTACATGCAAACATTAAACTTTTAATTTTTTTAAAAGGGTAAGTAGCATACTTGTGTAAACATAATACTAATATACTTCTTGTTTTGTGCTATTCTATGTGTTAGAACACAGGATATTTTTATTGATTCCCATTTTGGTTTCATGTTCATGGGAATAGTGAATGATATATTTGGGTAAAATTATCTTGTTTTTGGGTTAGTGGCTCTTTGAATTATAGAATCTTATATTTTAATGAAGAGAGTATTGTGCTTACATAAGCAACTAATTAAGCGCCTTTATTTTTCTTACTATTTATATAAGTCTCTAATGAGCTTTTGTTTTGTTTTGCTTATTAGACATTTTTGGCTCTCATAAACCAAGTGTTTCCTGCAGAAGAGGACAGTAAAAAAGATGTGGAAGATAACTGTAAGTATCAGTTAAAAAAAAAATTGTTCTCATCAAGAAAAAGAAACTGTTTCTCAAAGAAATAGGTCTAGTGTCATTCGCACTATGAAATTGTCCCCCCACCCATTTCTCCCACATTTCTTCCTTCCTATCTGGTAACCACCATATTTTTCACAGAATGTAAGAGTTATTTTTGTTTTGTTAAGTATTTTTTTTTCTTTGTTAAGTATTTTAAACATCATCTAGAAGAGGTGGTTTTTGTAGTAGTATTTGTGATTTAATAATTTGGAAATTTAATTGAGAAGAGACATTTATTGTCACTGTTTGGAGGAAGCATCCATTAAAATAATACTGTACAATATGTACTAATTGAAAACTTGATTTCAGAAAGTTAAGCTGCAACTATTTTAGTTTATTTGGTGGAAAAAAATCTTACCCAGTGAATAGACTATCTTTTTTTTCTTGTTTAAGCTTAAGCAGTAATTATATTTGGCAGTGTTTAAGAATTGTGTTCATAAAGAGGTTGAGAAAATTTATGTGGCACTCCCTTTCCAGAATTGCTGAAGGATTTGTCTGATGGGAAATTTTTTTTTTAACAGCAAACCATACACCAACAATACAAAAAGGAATGAAATTCTACCATATCCAAAATAAGAGAGACAATTCTTTTCTGTGGAAACTTGCTAGGGTATTTAAAATTAAGAAATTAATCCTTTTCATAGACTCAAATAATTTTTGTTTATATAGCCTCATGTAGTTAAATAATAAATGGTTTTGAGTATTTTTAATCACTTCTTTAATATTTTAAAACATTTTCTCTCTGGTTATTTCATCTGATGTACTTGACCAACCTTTTAATTTTTCCAGCCTTAGTGTGGATTAGCTGCCTCTTGCCAGACAAGCAATGTTAATGGTGTGAATGTTAATTCAGCCTCATCAAAGTAGCATGGCCCTACAAGAAGTCTCTTTCCTGAAATCCCATGGTTAATGTAACATTCGTTGTTGAGTTTAGAATGTAGATTGTACAGCTAAAGTGGTTTTTATTACTTATAGTTCTTTTGATTTTTTTGATTTGAGGCTTGACACTGTGCCACTGTTCTCTGTCAAATATATCTTTACTCACTAAGTATCAGAAAGGTTTCGTATGTGGAGATTACTATGATAATATGCCTTTTTACTTGACTTCTGAGTATTAATGGTAGAAATAGGAAAGCAATTCAAGGATATGAGCCAGTAATTAAAATAGCATTTTTTCATGCTGATTTTAGGCTGCTGTTACTTACATGGCATAAAATATTTTTCATGAAATATCACTGTTAGAAGTTGAGATAAAGTATAGGTTATAATATTGGAAAGAACCCCAAAAGTTACTGATTTAGTCTCAATAATGAAATCACTATTTTTATTTACTTCTGTGTTAAACTTGTCTGTTCTTTTTTATCTTTTAGCCAATCATTATTGTCATGAGTAAGTAGGGCTTAAATACTCAAACACTTTCTTAGTCAAACTCTAAATTTACTATTTGTCATACCCACTCTTCACTGGAAACTTTTGGTATATTTGATAGTATTTATTAAACCAAATGCTACTTAGTTTGTATATAAAGAAACAAATTGTGTTTACTTTTTATTATGTTATATATTTAAATATATTTTAAAAATTGTTTTAATAGAGTATAGTTAAAATATATAATAAAGCATAAAAAGCAAATAGTTCACTTAAAGGATAACATGTAAATAACTAAGCCAAGGTGTCTTGGGGCTGGCTATTGGGAGAAGGAAGTAGAGGGGAATTAGGTGGGGCAGGAAGTTATTTCTGAGACTGTGAACATCCCTAGACTATACCTTTAGGCATGTGTAGTCAGTTGGGACTTGGCATTACCCATTCTGGCACATCAAGGTTAGTAAATACTTTCCTCTCTTTCCCTTTCTGTGTCTTCATAAATATGGAATAGCCTGAATAGCATGATTTTTAAAAAATTTGTATATATTTGACATCAATTGTGGTACCCATTTCCCACCACCATTTCACCAGTGCACCATTACCTCAGTCCTTTGTGCTTTTTCTGCTCTCATCCTATGCCCTCTACCCAACAAAGTGTTTCTGATTTGTCCTGGTCCTTGTCTTTTTGTTTTTGTTGTGTTGTGTTTTTGTTTTTGTTTTTTTCATTATTATTATTTTCCTTGATCCCGTATTTGATTCCCTTATATTCCTCCGAGGAGTGAAACCATCCTGTATTTTTCTTTTGCCTTCTGACTTATTTAGCTGAGCATAATCCCTTCTAGCTCCATTCATGTTTCTACAAATGACTCTAGTTTATCTTTTTTGATTGCTGAATAGTATTCCATTGTGTATATGTACCACATCTTCTTGATCCAGTCATCTGTTTTGGGCATTTAGAGTGTTTCCAGGTCTTACCTATTGTAAATAGTGCTGCAATAAACATAGGTGTGCAGGTATTCTTTGGAATCGATGTTTTTGTGTTCTTTGGGTATATTCCTAGGAGTGGGATTGCTGGATCATATGGGAGTTCCATTTTTAGTAGTTTGAGGGACCTCCACACTGCTTTCCATAGTGGCTGGACCAGTTTGCATTCCCACCAGCAGTGTAGTAGAGTTCATTTTTCTCCACTTCCTTACCAACATTTGTTGATGCTAATTTTTTTGATATGTGCCTTTCTCACTGGTGTGAGGTGGTATCTCATAGTGGCTTTGATTTGCATTTCTCTGATACAAGAGATGTTGAGCATTTTTTTCATATATGCCTGTTGGCCATTTGCATTTCCTCTTTGGAGAAATGTCTTTTTTAGCTCTCTGCCCATTTTTTTGACTGGATCATCTTGTTTGTTTTTGTTTAGTCTGGTCAGCTCTTTGTGATAAGTTCCTCATCAGTAGTGTTGTGTCAAAGATTTTCTCCCAGTTGGTGGGGTGTCTCTTTGTTTTGGTTAGTGTGTCTTTTGCTGTACAGAAGCTTTTAAGTTTGATGTAGTCCCAGCTGTTTATCTTTTCCTTCACTATCTTTGCTTTAGGTGCTGTGCCTTTAAAGATGTTACTGAGGTGTATGTCATGTAGAGTTTGCCTACTATATATTTTATGGTTTCAGGTCTTTTATCTAATTCCTTAATCCATTTTGAGTTGGTTTTTGTGCATGGTGAAAGGCAGTATTCTACTTTCATTCTTTTGCATGTAGCAATCCAGTTTGCCCAGCACCACTTATTGAACAAGCTGTCTTTATTCCATTGCATACTGAACAGCATGATTTAAGAGGAAGACCCTCCTGTGCAAATTCTTACTGTCATTGGCAGATACTTCACCAGATATGAATTTATTTGGTTGAATTAACAGGTATCCTTGAAAAATCTAGTAGGAGTATGGAAGAAGGTAAAGAAGTGAGACCTATCAGTATAGTTTTTCAGACGAATTCTTACTTAATAGAAACGGAGAGAGTATCACTCAACCAGGTAGTTCAGTGAAGGTGGGAGAAGAGGGAGTGTTTCAGCATTGTGCTCTGGGTAAGAAAAGGCGGCATTTAGATCAGTCTCCTGGATAATGAGCGTGGAATAAAAGCAGGTGTTATGTAGCAATGGCAGGTGACCAAAACCCCAAACTAGGCACATCTATGTTTGACCCTCTCCTTGTCTTTCCTCCATTTTATGGAAAGCTGCCATCCGCTGTTAGGAAGCTCCTCCACCACTTCTCACTCATTGTTCTGCAGTAAGGGGGATTAGAAAACAGTGAGGGATATGTTCTTGGGAAGTGAACTGGCTGCATTGTCTAAGTGTGAAGCATGGACGGTCTTGTTGATATAGGCATAGCAAGAGAATTTAATTTGACAGAATTGGTTTGGTGTTGAATTGTGTGTTAGTCTTATGTACAGTGTAGACCTATAAACAACTTCTGTGAGTGAACAGACCAACATTCAGCAAATGAATCAGGCAGGGGCCTGTCCTCAGGGATCTGGATTCAGTAGCCAATACTAGACATACAATTTTTTTTGTTGTTGATTAAATTATTTTCTTACATTGTTGTTCATTTTTCTACAATATTTGATTTTTCCCCTCAGTTGTAGTCCCCATAAGTCATCCACCACCACATCACTTAGGAACCATCACTATAGTCCCTTATGTTCTTCTCTCCCTGTTTTGAACCCTCTCTGCTGTATGCCTCAGGTGTATGCCTCACTGAATCTCATTGTGGTTTTGATTGGCATTTCCCTGATTATAGGAGATATTGAACATTTTTTCATATACTAGTTGGTCTTTTGCAGCTCTTCTTTAGAGAAGTGTCTTTAGCTCTTCTGCCCATTTTTTGACTAGGTGGTTTGCTTTGTTTTTGTTGAGTAGTGTAAGCTCTATGTAGATTTTTGATATCAAAACCTCTTCAGTTGTATGAAGTGGAAATATTTTCTCCCAATCTGTGAGTTGTCTCTCTGTTTTGGTTATTGTCTCTTTTACTGTATAGAAGCTTTTTAGTTTGATGTAGTCCCAGCTATTTATCCTCACCTTCTTTTTTTTTTTTTTTCTTTTGCTTCTGGGGATAAGTCCTCAAAGATGTTTCTGATATGTAACCAGACATACAATTTTGTAATCATAATACTGCCAGCCAGTCTGTGCTAAACACTGTAAAGAATCTACAGAGATGAAAGTAGGTCTAGTGGTGGTTGTGGTAGTGAGAATGAGAATTATCATTTGCATGAAACCTTTGAACAGTGAACTGACCTTAAATAATAGGTAGATTTTTGACATGTGGAGGAGGTGGCCAATGTGTAAATGGTATTTGGGTTTGATAAATAGTCATTCTGCCTGCAAATTATACTGTATTGAAAGAAATTGTTGAAAATTATGTGAAAAGTTCAGTGGAATGCAGGTTTTACAAAGCCTTGAGACTTGCATGTACCTGTGGTACTTGAGGAGGAGATTCAGTTAGGACTCTAGTTATGTCAATTGTGGGCATTTAGATTAGAGAGGAGAGATACTAAATCAATAGACAATGAAAAGCTATTGTAGTTACAAAAGACGTATTGAGACCTAAACTAGGGTTGGAGTAGTAGAAATGGGAAGAAAGGAGAGACATTTCAGTGACTCAGATTATATCTGAGTGCCTACCATGGGCCAGTGCTGCACTTTCTTATGTGGTATGATGATGTGGTACTGGTACTGGGTTAGAGAAAGGATGAAGAGACAAGATGATTCTACAATTAACTGTGGTTTGCGGTCTAGATGATTGGAAAAACAGTCTTGCTAATAGTGGAAACAGAGTCATTGTTGGAGAAGTAGAAATGAGGCTCAGTAGATTGGAGGGCTAGGAGAATAGGTTTTGTCACTATAATGTATGGTAAATGTTATGCTCTGACATATTAAAAAAAAAAGAAAGAGATTCTGCCACTAATTAGTTGCATATTGTGATTAGGGCATTTATAATTTCTTTAACACTTATTTTGTCATATGAGTTATGAGGCATTGACTGAATGATCTCATGGTCTCTTCTTATTCTAAAATTTTTTTTCTTTGTGCTTTTCTATAAAATACTAAGTATCAGACTGGCCTAGTGTCATCACTTTGTTGTATCAAAAATGTGTCACAACTAGCCCTATATATGTAGCATATTCTTTCCATTATTTGAATTATACTCATTTATGCAAACTTCATTGTGTACTTGTCTAGTTCTTCCTAGAGGTACTTAACCAGTTAGAAATTCATAGTTTCAAAATAGCACTGTAACACATATATACGTGGATATATTTTAATTGGAACTATAATCTAAATGAACAGGTGACTTTTAGCTTGGATCAAAATGTTAGATTAAGATAGTATTGTATTTTACTTTTTTCTTTGACTAGCTAATAATTTATAAACTTTTATGTCTCAGGTTCACTTATGTATTTAAATGAGGCCACTCTCCTACATAATGTCAAAGTCCGATACAGTAAAGACAGAATTTACGTAAGTATTTTACTATGCTTTAGGGTACTGTGGGCATAACTGTTGTACATGCTACTGTTTGATCTTGTCAAGCTTGAAATATTCCAACCAGAAATCATACTTGTCTGAACTTGTTGACCAGTGTGCACTCTATAAAGATGAGGACTTCCCCCCCTAATTTATTACTGAAAGTCCAGGTCATGGTACATAGTAGATACTTAATAAATATTTGTGGAATGAAGTAATAAATTCTGAGTATCACCTAATATCTTTCAGACTTAAAAATGTTCAATTTGGTTACTTGAAAAAACTTTTTGGTTTTGATTTCTTATTTTTGGCATATAATTTGTAGATCTGTTTAGTTCCCACATTGTTGTGCAAAGAATTGAAGGCAGCATTTTATGTTGTGTGTTTATATGTGTACACATTTATAGATATATAAGTACACATTATATATAGTTACGTATAAATTAAACTCAATTTCAATAACTATATAATTGAAATTTAATACTTAGATGAAAAAATTATAAATTAGAATAGCATTTAGTACTTGAGCAATTATCAAATACACTGAAATGCTGACCACAGAACCTAAATATTTGCACATTTCATTAAACACTAAATAGACACTTGAAAAATCCAAAATATTAAACAATGAAAGAGAACACTTTTAATATAAATAGTGTTTACACAAATAATTCAGGTGAACATTCAACTAGTATGTTTTAATGATAATAGTTCAGTGGGCATGTATGAGGTTTTATTTTCTATGACCTAGTTGTAGATTTCTTTGATGGCTGGAGATAAATTACCCCACTGTACTTCTCCTGCTATGAAGATGGGACTCTTCATTATTTTTGAACGAAGAAGACACATGGTTTCTTTGACACTTCCTAGATCGAATGACAGTTTTAATCTTTTATATCACTATCAATTTGCCTAATTGTACTTATTTAATGCTGACTAAATTACCTTTAGTCTTTGCCATCTGTCCAAGTAATGACAGCTGGGAAATAGGACTAATTTAGACTTTTCCAAAAGAGTTTACATGCCATCTTTTGGTTAGTATGTACACTATTATCTTTGCTTTTCTCTTTTTATTTTTCAAAATCAACTAAATAAAGAATATATCTAGGTTGAAATATGACACTATTCTCACTAGAATTTTAGAAGTAAAACTCAATTAACATCTGATGTATGCTGAATGCTGTTGAAATAATGTATGAAAGTAATGTACATTTTTAAAGTTTCTTTGTTTCTAATCAACAAATTAGAGTTTCTTTGTACTAATCAACAAACGTTGACTTTGAATATCCACAGGGCATATTATTTTTCAAGTAGAACTCAGTACTAGTTTTTCCTTTTTTAGTTTCATTTATTTTTGTGTAGAAGAACTGGGGTCAGAGGTGTGGGGGTTGAGAGGGTTCACCAGAAGCAGAATGGGGAGCAGAACAGGCAGATTGACTGAAATACAATGCTGAGGGGGGAGTAGCATGCGAGACAGGACAGGTCTGCTGAGCCACATATGGGTCACCTCCCTGGCTAGGGATTGAACCCAGGCTGTAGTGGTGGTGGCACTGAAACTTAGCCGTTGGGCCATCAGGGAGGCCCCCAATTTTTTCTTTTTTTAATTAGTTAATTTTTTATTGAAGTGACATTGATTTATAACATATGTAGGTTTCAGGTATACAGACTTATCCATCAACATCTGTATATACATTATATTATGATTGTCATCAAAAGTGTAATTTCTGTTGACTCATTACAGTTTACTCACTCCACTTCCCACTGTCCTTCTGGTAACTGCTGTTTTGTCCTTGTACCACTACTTTTTCTTTGTGTGTCTTACAGTACTTAGTGATGGTAGAACAACCTTATTTATTTGAGCACATTTTAAATGTTTTAGTATCTCCTGAAACTTGGAAGTTTTTAAATTACTTTTACAGAACGATCATACTTTTAAAAAACTTAAAGAGTCTATGTTTTATTTGACATGTTTACACAAAAGCTTAAAACCCACACTGGCCTTTTAATGCTTCTGCTACTGCAGTGCTACTACACTCACTGACTGGGACCTTTAATGAGTGATGGTTTATGTGAATTTTTTTAAAGATTGATTTATTTATGCATCAAGAACTGGGGGACAGGCCAGAGGTGTGTGTGGGGTGGGGTGAGAGGATTCACCAGAGTCAGAGTGGGGAACAGAACAGGCAGAAATACACTGTTGAAGGGAGCAGCGTGTGTGGCAGGAGAGGTCTGCTGCACCTTGTGGTCAGTTCATCCCCTGGCCTGGGATTGAACTCATGCTGCAGTGGCTGCAGATGCTTCATAGTGTGGTGCTTAACTCCTTGAGCCACCAGGGAGGCCCCTCCATGAATATTTTTACTTAGAAAATTATTGTGAAGACACATTGAGTTTTGTGTAAAAGTCTATAAATCTTTGCTGATAAATGGTGATTAAAAATGGTAATAGTAAAAATGATCTATTTGTGAAATTTTCATTTTCATCTCTTATGTATAATATCTACATCACTGTGTTGAATTGATTTTTTTTTAAAGTACTAACATTTTTGATCCTTTTTTTCTCAGATAGATATGCAGTTGGATAAATGACCCTCTATTAGTGAGTGGCATTGTCAACTTCTATTTAGAGAACCAGTGCTTTCAAAGTTAAATTATGATTGGCATGTATATTTATACTTTATGCCTTATATAACCATTGCAAAAGCAGCTCTCTCTCTCTATATATATGTCTGTCTATCTATCTATCTATCTATCTATCTATCTATCTATCTATCTATCTATCTATCTATCTATCTATCTATATCTATACTCACTGTATAATGTATACGAGAAGAAATTTGGAGTCAGAGGTTAATTTTTTATTTTTTCTCATAAAACTTAGTAATCACTATTCTCCCCCAGATTTGAGTAAACAGTAGCTAACTCATGTTTAACATTTACATTGTTTGCTGAAGGCTCTGCTACTTAATTTTTCCCTGTTAGAATGATCACTACCTGAAATTTTTAATTTTTTTACCTCATTCCAAAAAACATTTATGGGAGTACTTTGTGAATTTTCAGATTAGCAGTCAGAGAGTTCAGAGTTTCTGCATCATTTCCCTTCCACAACTAGAAGCAGAAAAAGAAAAATATGGTCCTGCATGTCCTGATTGAACAGCAAACCACAACTAATTGCTTAACTACAACTTTCTATCCACAAAGAATTTTATAAATCCCATTGGCATTTTTCTGGTCTTTTAAAGCGTCATTTACATTCCAAACCTAAAAGTAATCTTAAGTTGGTCATTAAACATTTTACCATCAGTATTCTAGGCAATGGTTACCATATGTTGTTTTGCAAAAACCGGGGGTCAAGTGGTGCCACAGAGCTAAAGAAGTCTTGGCATTCATTGATGGGGATAGGTCTAGGAAGTCCTGTTAACTATGTTAAACTCTTTAATAATCATGAAAATGAAGTGGTCTAGGTGAAGAATACAAATGATCAAAACTTGGACTATAGGAATAGAATGAGAACAATAGATTTCATAAGTATAGTCATCAGAAGAAAGGTGATTGAGATAGAAGTTGAAAGACAGCTTTCTGTTTGGAAAAATGAAAGGAAAATGTTTCAAAATGAGGTTAAGAGAAATAATTTTGATTTGAACATGCTGAATTTGAGATGCCTATGGAATGAGATGTAAATACTTATTGAGTTAGAAAAATAGGGATACTGTAGAGATCAGGGAAGGTTTAAGGTTAGAAATTTAGATTTGGGAGCCCTAGTTATTCAGAAAGCTGAAGCTTTTTGCTTTATGTTCTTTCTCACATGAGCCTTACTTGCTTTTAAAATGAAAATAGTAATTGGAAATCTTCATATTCATGCTTTTTGATTTAGACATATGTCGCCAACATTCTGATCGCAGTGAACCCTTATTTTGACATACCTAAAATATATTCTTCAGAAACAATAAAATCATACCAAGGAAAATCTCTTGGGACAATGCCACCTCATGTCTTTGCAATTGGTAAGTCATCTGATTGTATTATTTTTGTTTTTCATTATATTTTATAAATTTCCCAACTGTTTATTTTGGGTTAATAAAACATATCAATTGAATATTTTGGAAGGCCTGTATGATTTGAGTATATCATCATATTAAGCATGTGTATCCTATACTGTAGAGGGAAGAATACTTTTGCAGCCGATGCATGTGCATCATTATTTTGTTAGATGGCTTCTGTCCTTTCAAATTTTGCCATCTCATTGAAGTAGGGCATAATAAAAGCTGATATAATGGTTCTTTTTGACTTTTTCTTCTCCTTTTTTTTTTTTTTTTGATTCTTCAACATGATCAATTCTACCCTACAGGTGTCTCCCTTCATAACTCAGAGGCCCAGTCCTACTCTATTACCCAGGTTATCACTTGTGAATGTGCTACTAGAGCTAGATATGATATGGTAGCTATAGGTAGGAGCTGTAAGAGCAGAGTTCTTTTACAATGTCATATTTTGCACGAGGATTTTGTAATTTATATATGTTCAATAATGAAAATGTTATGTACTTCATATTCTGGGGAGTTTGTGTGGGAAGATAGCAGTATCTGTCTTTGCCTTTCTCAGGATCTAAGAATAAGAGAGATGGAGTTATTTGACATGCACACTCCCCATAGCATCAGCTTATAAGTTAGTCAACCCTTGTACCCTCACATAACTAGCAGCGACATAAAAATACAGGTGACCTGTGTTGGTACTGGTTCTAAATGTAGTCTGTTTCTTTTCATGCCTGTGTTTCTGCTTAACCAAGCTTCACGTTCACATTTGCTTGATCTGTGTACTCTATACTACTAAGCAGAATAAATATGTCAGGCAAGGCCAGTGCAGTAACAGATTGATTGGTCTCAGAAGCACTAAGGGCATTGGAATGTTTTCTGTCAGCAAGCAAAATATTATAGTGCAGACTTCTTCAAACCTGAATGTGAAAAAGGTCATCACTAGATGAAGCTACATGTTTAAAATGTAAATGAACTTTCATATATTTTTAGTTGTTCACTGCTAAAGAGGTGTTTGCAGTGATTTCTCAAAAGTAAGTGGGACAGATTACTTATTAATTAGTCAGAAAGAATGGGTACATGATTTGCCTTTGGAGCTTAGAGTAAAAAGTAAAGGCTTTTATTGTTACGGTTAGTACATGTTAAGATGAGAAATAGGACTAAATTGATCAGGTCCTAATTTTGAGTTAAAATTACTTCAAGATCACCTTCACAGAATTAAATTATACTAAATTTGTCTATGTAGTTTTAAAATTTAAGACATATAATAACCTAAATTATTTGAATATAATGAAGATAGTTAAAAATTATATACATAAACAATTGCAAATTTTGAAAATTAACTTTGCCTATCATTGAAATGCTGACAAATCCTGTTTAAATATAATAGTAATATAACAAAAAGAAAATACACAGATCTGTTTTGCAATTATGTATTTTTTTTTTTCTCCAGTGGAATTTTTGGTTACCAAATTTCTTAATTGGAAGCTCATTACTTCTTATTTTTGCTCTGGGGACTTCATTAGATATGCATGATGAACATTTTTTATCCCTCTGCAGACCAGCTCTGGTATTAAGAGCTGAGCCTCAGCTCATAATATAAAAATATACTAACACAAGAATTGTTTATTTGAATTTCATATTACTTAGCTGTCAGGATATTAAGATACTAATTAAAGTAAATGCTTTTAGAGATGCACGTACACTTTTGAATGATTTTATTTTAAAATTTTGCTGACTGTAAATGCACATTTTAAGTGTTCTTTGATAATAAATGAACTATCATTTAATCAACGTATTTTTAATGCATTGTTCATTATTAATGTGTTATTTTGACCCTAGCTGATAAGGCTTTTCGAGATATGAAGGTGCTGAAGATGAGTCAATCTATCATTGTATCTGGAGAATCAGGAGCTGGCAAAACAGAAAATACAAAATTTGTTCTAAGGTGAGGAATACTGAGCTAGCCTGGAATAATTTGAAATTTGGAATTTTGAACAATTGAGTCTTTTAATTGTGATAAAAATTATAACTTAAAATCTACCAACATAGGTCTTTCTAGTTAGTAATGTTAAGTGTGTTCACATTGTTATGCAGCCAGTTTCCACAAATTTTCATCTTGCAAAACTGAAACTGTTCCCATTAAACTGCTCCCATTTCTCTTTATCCCAGCTCTTGGCAACTGCTGCTCTACTTTTTGCTTTTATGATTTTGACTGCTCTGGATATCCCATACTAGTGCATCCTGCAGTGTTTTCTTTCTATGATTTATTTCACTTAGCGTGATGTCCTCACACTTCATCCTTATAGCATAGTGTCAGAATTCCCTTCCATTTTTTTTGTCCCAGAAAATAGATTTAATTTATTTTGAACAACCATAAAATTTTGTTATGAGGGATCACAGAATCCATCCATACAGGTGTTGAGATTATTCTGAAAAATATTGGAATTTGGGTGAAAGCAATTTTCTAAAAACAACAGAAAACCCTAAGAATTCCCTTTCTTCTTTTTTTTTTTTTTAAGATTTATTTATTTATGCACACAAGAGCTGGGGTACAAGCCAGAGTCGTGGGAGGTGAGAGGATTCACCAGAAAGAGCAGGGAGCAGAACAGGCAGACTGACTGAAACACACTGCTTAGGGGAGCAGCGGGCACAGCAGGAGAGGTCTGCCTCGCCATGCGGGTCCCCTCCCTGGCCGGCAGGCACAGCAGGAGAGGTCTGCCGCGCCATGCGGGTCCCCTCCCTGGCCGGCAGCAGGGATCGGCAGCAGGGATCGGCAGCAGGGATCGGCAGCAGGGATCGGCAGCAGGGATCGGCAGCAGGGATCGGCAGCAGGGATCGAACTCGTGCTGCAGTGGTTGTGGTTCATAGTGCGTTGCTTAACCCGCTGCGCCACCAGGGAGGCCCAGAATCCCCTTTCTTTTTAAGACTGAATAATGCCAGTGTGTTTGTGTTTCTGTGTATGTGTGTGTGTGTTTGTAAAGAGTACACTTTGTTTATCCATTCATTTGTCAGTTACAAAGCGGGTTATCACTGATCGGAAAAACATTTTTGCACTCCATACAACTGACAAGGGACTGATCACAAAGATCTACAAAGAACGCACACAACTTGGCAAAACAAAGCAAACAACCCATTCAAAAAGTGGGCAGAAGAACTTGGAAAGAGTTCTCCAAAGATGAAATACAAATGGCCAATAGGCACATGAAAAATGTTCAACATCCTGCATAGTCAGAGAAATGCAAATTAAAACCACAATGAGATACCACCTCACACCAGTAAGAATGGCACATATTAAAAAAAAACTAACAACAAATGTTGGTGAGATGTGGTAAAAAAGGAACTCTCCTACACTGCTGGTGGGAATGCAAACTGGTCCAGCCTTTATGGAAAGCTGCGTGGAGGTTCCTGAGCCTTCTAAAAATGGAGCTACAGTATGACCCAGCAATCCTAGGGATTTACCAAAGGACACAAAAACATTAATTCAAAAGAATACATGCACACCTATGTTATCACTCCATTATTTATAGTAGGTATGACTTGGAATCAACCTAAATGCCCAAAAATAGATGACTGCATGAAGAAGATGTGGTATATATATATATATACACAATGGACCATTATTCAGCAATCAAAAAAGATAAACTAGAGCCATTCACAAAAACAAGGATGGAGCTTGAAGGAATTATGCTCAGTGAAGTAAGTCAGAAGGAAAAAGAAAAATACCAGATGGTCTCACTCATAGGAGGAATATAGGAGATCAAGATTAAAAAAAAAATAATAAAATATCACCAGCACCACCACCACCACCAACAAAAATAAACAGACAACTGAAAATCAGAGACAGTCTGCAGGTAGAAGGAGGGATTGGGATAAAGGCAAGGAAGGGAAGAACACAAGGGACTATGGTGATGGTGCATCGGTGAATGGGTGGTGGAAATTTTGTGGCTGCTACACCTAGAAAAGAAAGCAAACTTTATAATAAATAAATAAGATATGGAAAGAAAAAAATAAAAGTGGGTTATTTCCATCTTTTTTTTTTTTTTTTTTAACATAACTTGAGAGGGTGGCCTTTATCCCTTTTCAGATAGACACCTCATGGAAATAGCTAAGCCAGAGTGTTAACATCTAGCGCTGACATGTTATTGTTAGGGTACTAGAGCAGACCTATGCTGCTAGGCAAAGGAAACTCCAGAATTGTTCCTTCAAAATTCATCCTTACGGGCGTCCCTGCTGCTGCAAGGGGTTAAGCACCACACTATGAAGCATCTGCAGCCCTGCAGCATGCATTGGATCCCCAGCCAGGGAGGTGACCCACATGGCATGGCAGACCTTTCCTGTCTTGCCTGCAGCTCCCCTCAGCAGTGTATTTCAGTAGATCTGCCTCTTCTGTTCCCACTCTGTCTCTGGTGAATCCTCTCAACCCCCACGCCTCTAGCCTGTACCCCAGCTCTTCTATGCATAAATAAGTAAATCTTTACAAAAAAATTTATCCTTACATTCTGTTCTCAATACTTTCACCAGACTGTGGTTGAAACCTTCTTTTTAACTTAAGCTTATGATAGTTATCTTTTTGTAGTCTTAGAACCCTACTTGCAATGTATCTACTTTGCTTCCATCATATTAAACTCTACATTTTGGTTAGAATAATAGCATCTTAAATAAAGGAGGAACCACCTATAGCTTTCAGTGTAGTTCAGTTTCTTGAATTTATATACCTATGGATGTTACATCTACTAATGAAACTGTGCTAGGACGAATGCGTTCTAAATTCTCAAGTATTGTTCTCACTGTTGCGGTAGCTAGCCGACTTTTGCATGGCATGCCATTTTTTTTAAGTTTTATTATTTGTTATGCAGTTGTGTATGCTATTATGAGTTAATTGTATAAAATCTATTTAAGTGTTTTTTATTCACTCTGAGGTATATACAATTCTGGTTAAATGAATTCTTCCTCGTCACAGAAATACATACATACATAGATATATATACATACAACTTTGAGAGTGAACAAATAACTAACAAATTATGAGCTTATGATACAAGCATAATTGTAAATCAAAGATTACTTTTTGTCTTTTTCATGTGCCAGGCAAATAATTATTTCATCATGTTTTGTGTTTCGTTGTAACAACATAAAGAGTAGTGATTTCCTAGTTTTCAGTGATAGATCACCTTATTTTCTCTCATGCCTAATAAAGATGGAATTAGTAGGTCATAATAGAAGTTTGAAATTTAATGTAGATGGTGAATATTCCTGTGGGAAATGCATGGTGTATTTAAAACCAAATTATTGGTTAAATTCAGAACATTCCCCAGACATTTTGTAAAAGTGGTGCTGCTTTAAATTTGGATTGCTAAAGACAATCCAACTAAAATTTTAAATATTTAAAAATATATAAATCAATAGTTCCCTTTAAAGATAAATTTATAATTTTTAAGTAGAGAATTGTAATAATGATCCTGTTTTACTTGTATGAAAATAATATTAAAATTATAAATGTATGTGCAATGTTACATAAATTATTTTATCTTATATTTAAACAGGTATCTCACTGAATCCTATGGAACTGGACAAGATATTGACGATAGAATTGTTGAAGGTATTGTTCATTTTGGGTGGGAAATAAAGTGGGGAAGGGACTAGTGGAATATGGTGGAGGACCATGGATGTATTGGTAGTGCATGTGGTATGGTAACTCATATCTAAAGACGTGGACCTGTACCTCTGAAATTATATGCAGTTATATGCAGTGTTGTAAACCTTATCTCAGTAGATAAAGTTCTTATTTTCTTAAGAGAATTCTCTCAGTTGTCTGTAGTGTTCCCCCAAAGATCCAAAAGACACTAATTTCCTATAATTTATTGCTCAGATACCATCTTTTCCTTTATTTAATTTCTGTTCTTCCCTTCCCCACCCATGTAAGTGCTAAGAGGGCAAGACTTTTTATAGTCCAAACCCTCATGACATATGTTCCAAAATTATCTGTTGTATGAATGTTAAGACAAGGAAGTTTTCTGGTCTCCTGTTTGTTATGTTGACTTGTCTATGTCTGTAAATTGATTTCTTTTAGCTGTCAGTACTTGCATTACCCTTGGAAAATCTTATTGTAGCCCAGTCTACTGTTTTGGCACTGTATCATTGATTCTTTTCTGGCATTCCCATTATATTTTTGCTTCCACTGAAGCATGATTCTCTGTGGAAATTGGGATGATCTCTTGTTTTAAACTTGTTAATGGCTTCATATCACAGTCAAAGTAAAGCCCCTGATCTTAACATCCCCTGCAGTGCTCTGTGTTGTCTAACCTCTGCTTCCTCTGGTCTGATTTTGAGTTGTTTTCTCAGATTCTGTGGGCCTTAGTCATGTTGGTTGTGTAGTTCTTTTGAGGTGTTTTAGGCTTCTGTCAACATTCCCCTTCCCCATTTGTTACTTTCCCTACTAAACGTGTAATAAATATTTTAATGATGATTTAATCATATGTGAATTGCACTTGAAGTTTGTTACCTAATTTAAATCTTCACAGAATAAGGATGGATACTGTTTTATCACTATGTGAGAGATGAGAAACTGAGGTGAAATGTTGAAGAATGGTAACATATTGTCTTTCACTTTCTAACTTCGCATAATCACCTCAAGATCCATCCATTTGTCCCAAAAGGCAATATATCCTCTTTTTAAGTAGCTAAATAGTATATTCCATTGAGGATTTCAAAATTTACTGAGTGTATGCTTTAGCACTAATATTTTAAAGATTTTTTATTATTATTATTTATATGTATAAGAGCAGGGGTACAGGCAGAGGCGCAAGAGGTGAGAGGATTCACCAGAGACAGAGTAGGGAGCAGAACAGGCAGATCAACTGAAATACATTGCTGAGGGGAACAGCAAGTGAGACAGGAGAGGTCTGCCTTGCCAGGTGGGTCCCCAACCTAGCCAGGGATCAAACACACACTGCTGTGCCCCAGATGCTTCACAGTGTGGTGCTCAACCCACTGAGCCACCAGCGAGGCCCAGCACTCTGAATATTTTGAGGAAAATTTCCAGTTGAACAAAAATTGAGGCCTTTTCTATTCATGCATTTTGCTAGAGCATAGCTAGTAAATGTTATGTAAGTTTTTCACAGTTGTATATAAAATACACAAACAGATGAATCTACAGTACAACTCTAATAAATATTTTTAAAGTTGCTTATCATTATAGTTTTTCACATTTCTTGATATAGATAATTTTGTAGTTTTATACAGTTCTCACTGTGATATTGTCATATACCAGGCATGAAGAGCTCACAACTAGTGTTGTATGCACCACAAAATGTCTTACTTTATTGATGTGATCGCCCTTTAAAATTGAATAAATAAATAAAGTGTGGGTTAATTTAATAAAGTATTAATTTGTATTCTGATTTGTTCACTTGAAGTTCACACTCAATTATTGGATACTAACCAGTTTCTACCATGAAAATGAGCATTATGCAGTATGTAGTGTGTGACACTTGAGAAAAAGCCTGGAAATACTATTCTAAATCTTTCTACAGCTTTTTACTGGAGAACAGTAGTCATTAATTAACCAGACAGAAAAATCTTTGGATGGCATCCTTAGTGGAATATTGGTTGTTGGGAATAAGTAGATCATTGATAGCATAATTTTTTGATGAAAAGACTTTTATATTGCTTTGGGATATGTCACATAATATATTAAAATCTTCAAAGTTAGTAGATCATCAGTAAAAGTGTAAGGAGAACCTATAATTGAGTCCTTTTGCCAGTAGCCAGTCTTACACAAATAAATTGAACTTGTTGATCATCAGCTTTCTTGCCCATCTGAAATGTGAGGTATATATGCTAATATTTCTTCTGGTTTTAAAGTTTTCTGACTGAGGAACTGTAGGAAAACACAGTCGATGGCAATGTAGACTGGTCTAGCCATCATGGAAATAATATAGAGGTTCTCAAAATATTAAGAATAGATATATAGTCCAGCAGTCCCACTCCTTGGCATTGATCCAAAGAATGCAAAAAAACTAATTTGAAGGGCTATATACACTCCTGTGTTTACTGTAGCACTGTTTATAATAGCCAAGTTATGGAAACAACCTAAATGCTCCAAAACAGATGACTGGGTATATATAAGATGTGGTACATATATATGTAATACTATTAAGTTATGAAAAAAAGAGGAACTCTTACCACTTGCAGCAATATGGATATAATTGGAAGGGGTTATGCTAAATGAAATGTCAGAAGGAGAAAGACAAATACTGGATGATTTCACTGATACATGGCATATAGAAAAATAAAACAAAGGAGCTTACAAAACTAAGCATGAAAACATGCTATGTATATTATTTTAAATTATGCTTCATACTGATTTTTTTGTGTGCAATATTTTCCTTTATCAACAGCTAACCCACTCTTAGAAGCCTTTGGAAATGCAAAGACTGTTCGCAACAATAATAGCAGTCGATTTGGAAAATTTGTAGAAATACATTTCAATGAAAAGGTAGGTAAGAGTGAGTTTTAGGGTGGTATGTTTGGGGAATGTTAAAAAGTACACAGGTCTTGATAGAATTAGTGTTATATTTGAACTTCTGCTAACTCCTCTTAATTTTTTGTTACTTGGGATAGTTGTGAAAATCTATACATTCTTCTTGATCTCTATAAATACTCTAAGTTTACATTATTTACACTTATTTTTTCTGTTCACTTTTATTTGATGAATATTACAACTCTATGATAGATGATTATTAGAAGAGAAGTAGCATTTTAGATTAAATATTTTCTCTGTTTTGTTTTTTAGAGTTCAGTCGTTGGAGGATTTGTTTCACATTATCTTCTAGAGAAATCTAGAATCTGTGTTCAAGGCAAAGAGGAAAGGAATTATCATATTTTTTACAGGTTGTGTGCTGGTGCTTCTGAAGATATTAGGGAAAAACTTCATTTGAGCTCCCCAGATAATTTTCGGGTAGGTTGGATAGGAAGAAGTTTCATATAATTTTTACAAATGCAATTGCTTTAAATTAGTTTGTGGGTTTTGATATTTAGTTGTTTGTAGCTTACCTTAAATCCAGTGTAATGTGATGAAATCACTTTCTCTTATATAGTAATCTATTAAGGTTTATTGCTCAGCTATTGTAATATTATTATGAGGAGATACATAACACGATAGATAAAAGAATAATGTTAAGCCCTTTATCAATTTAAACTCAGTAAGAAATTTATAATAGTTCTGTGATAGTAAATTTAAATTGGCAGTTGTAAAAAATAGTTTTACCACTGAATGAATGAGGGACCTATGACTCTCTTCCTTAATTCTATCCAAGAGCAAATAACATGTTGCTTGCCCATTGGGTGCCCAGCATTTGCCAGGGTTAAAAGATAAATAAGTCTAACTGATAAACTAAATGATAAGAAAGAGGTAGGCATACAAAAGGGATAGCATAATTTACAAATTCTCAGCTAGGAAATGCTGTTTCTTTGTGAGATATATGGGAATCAGAGGAAAGAGGTAAGGAATATATTGTGCATAAAGTTCTTTGAGTTATTTTGGTAGTTGTCTTTGGATAGGGCTCCTCGACTTGAGAGTCACAACATGTCAATTATGCTTCAGTGCATGTATTTGTTTTTGCAGCTTCTTTTTATTGAAGCAGTGTCTTTTAATATATATTTAGAAATTTTAAAACTTTGTTTTAAGATGCTTTGATATAAGATGCTTAAAATTGCAGCTATTTATTTACTTTGAAAGTGTCCAACCTTGTATAGTACTCACCAAATTAATTGCAATTTACCTTAGCTACCCACATGATCCTTATGAAAGAAGAGGCATTTCTCTAAATGGTATTAAGAAAAAGAATAAAAATTACTGTGAATGATATAAAACTCACTATTGATGTGAATTTGTCAACACTGGAATGATGGCAAGATGATAAAAATATTGTTGTCTTAATTTAGCATTTCTTTCTGCTAGGTAGCGTAGGCCTCTCAGGCATATTGACAGGCACCCTAAGAGGACGGCTACTGAGACTGTATCAGCCTAGAGAATTTCCTGCTTTTGTACTGTGAACTGAGATGTGTGGCTTCTTCTCTTAGATGAGATTCCTTTTGATGGTGAGAGGAGAGTAGGAAAACAGCATTACCTTTCACCCACATGCATCTTGCATCTTGGCTGTTCCTCTCAAGCATGTATGCACACATCTCTGTATCCCTTTAGCCAAATGACTGCCTTAAAGTGAAAGTGTGTTGGTAATTTCATTGGATTTTGCTCTAGTTTAAACCTCCACTTTTAATTTAAAGATAAGGATGAAACAAATGAGAATCTTTCCTAGGATAATTTCCTAAAATTTTTTTCGATCAGTGTTTTATCCAAATTAGTATGTAAAGAATTACCGAGTTACAGCTATTTAACAGCATTTGATTTAACTATGTATGTATTTTAGAAAATAAAAAGTTTAAGATGGTTGCATTTGTCAAAATTGTCAAACATTTTTTGCATGTTATATGGAAGCATTTGTTATAATCATGCAAAATTTCTCAAATATAAATAAAACTTGGATAGAAAGAGAATGAATGGCAAGAAGAATTGTAGCTTTCTAGTTATAGAAAAATTGGGAGAAAAAATTCTTTCCTGGGTTTAATATTAGGTACACGTGTCAGAAGTCAAATATTTGACAAAACAGTTGGGGGGGTAGGAGATAGGATAAAACAAAGACAATGTTTTGGCTTCATATATTTAAGCTGCTGTTATCTTATTGAATACAGTAGCTCTTTTTCAAACTAGTTGAAAATGCTTACCAGTGTTATACCTCACACTTTTATTTTTTTCCCCAGAGAATCTAGGGTATAAAAAGAAACTCACTGCATGTAATTTTCTGGTTTTAACTTTATTTTACTATTTCGTTATAATAGAGGGGGAAGGATAGAATCATTGCTCATCTAAAATATTAATTTATCTCCCAATCATTCATAATTTACTATATTTTTTTTCTTGGTACCTTTATGATATGGTAGTGTGTTTATTCTTAGAATTCATGCCAAGATAAAGGGAGGTCATAGTGAACTGATTTAAGAGCAGTTGAGATGTTTTTAAAATTTTCCCATCCTGTTCCCTACTTCCTTCCTTCCTGATCCCCTCCCCAAATGTGGGTAACTGAATCTCTGAGAGCTATACATTATTTTTTCTCAAGTGCTTCCCTGCTCTATGTTTTGAATCTTTAAAAGACTTCTGAGTAGCAGTATAAATAATTTGAGATAAAAGTTGAAGTTGTTATTTGAATAATGATGGAAGTTAATAAAACAAGTATTGTAATTTTTATATAGTCAGTATTATCAGTAAATATATTTTGAAGAACTGATTCTCAAAACCAGAAGAAACTCAAGTATAATATTTGTTAATTATTAATAACCTAAAGTATTAACCTGCAATGTGACTACATATTTTATAGTAAGGTGTGTTCATTATTATCTGCAGTACTATAAACTTTATTTTAAATAAAATATTTGACAATGAGAAGATTTTAAGCTTTAAGCATAGGAAAGTTTTATGGTACTTGGCTTTTATGTTAATTATTTAAATTATACTGTTTTCAAAAATTAGGACTTCTAAAATGCCTGCTTTTATTAGTAGGAGTAAATGCTTATGAAATAAATATCCACAAGAAAAAATTTTACTGTGTGTGATAAGGGATGTGAATTAGAATTAGGCAGTATGCAGCAAATCATTTGGTTGTACACCTGAAACTAATACAATGCCAATTATATCTCAATAAAATCAACAACAAAAAAGGAAAATAAAAAACCCTTTTAAGAAAAAGTTTCAATTTCAATTGAGAAATTAAATTATGCCAAGGTTATATTTAGAAAATATTTATGGTTAGCACTATTTGATAACTTGTGTTTTCTTCTGTATTATTTTATTGTGGATGATATTTGTTAATTATATTTAAATTTTTTTAATCATAGTATTTAAACCGAGGCTGCACTAGATACTTTGCTAACAAAGAAACTGACAAACAGATTTTACAGAACCGAAAAAGTCCTGAGGTATAGTAGACTTTTTTTATTTAATTAAAACTTTCAATTAAAAAAATATGTTTGAAGATATATTATGTTTTTTTTATTTTGGAACTCAAATGATATTCCCTACTTTTAGGCTTGTATTTAAAAAAATAATTCTGCTCATCCATGTCTTTTCACACTGAAATTCTATACTATGTCTCTGTTGGTAACTGTGGAAGCCACAGGTTCTGATTCTTACTGGCTAGTTTTAATGCCTTGCTCTCCTCTTGTTTTTCCCAGCATGATGGTAATAAATTGTGCAAGAATGATTTATTGCTAACCTTTCTGAAATTTACTATCATAAATTGGGACTATCATCCACTTGGGATTGAGTATAAAAATATATCTTTTATATTTATAACTTACTGCCCACCTGCTTGATATAGACAAGAAATAGAGTAAGCATTGTTGTGAAAATCAGTGGTTATATATTATTGTATTTCTCTTTGAAATATTATAGTTACATATTATGAAAGTGTATATATAGATCTTATTAAATTATTGTATTTCTGAGAGTAATAAGATGATTGTACTATTTAGTATTATTTTCTTTTTTTTTTTAATATTTATTTATACATACAAGAACTGGGGAACAGGCCAGAGGTGTGTGTGTGGGGGAATGAGAGGTTTCACCGGAGACAGAGTGGGGAGCAGAACGGGCAGATTAGCTGAAATACACTGCTGAGGGGAGTAGCAGGCGAGGCAGGAGAGGTCTGCTGCACCATGTGGGTCCCCTCCCCAGCCAGCGGCAGGGATCGAACTCAGGCTGCAGTGGCTTCGGTCTGCTTCATAGTGTGTTGCTTAACCCATTGCGCCACCAGGGAGGCCCTATTTAGTATTATTTTCAAAACGTTAAATCCGTATGTTATGACTGTATTAAATTTTATTTATTCAAGGAGCTTAAATAATGAACTAAGTTAGAATTAATTATTGGTACTGGTTCATATTATCTTCATTAACCTAATTAAAATACTTAAGTATTTGAAACATTTTTAGTATACTCAGTTTTTAACACTCCTGCATTTGTAAGTTGGATGTTTATGACTTTTTCAAGGTGGGTGGGTGAATTATGTTTCTTATACATTGATAGAAAAGAGCAGAAGCAAGTAAAAAGTCTCATTTTGAATTCTAAGCAGGTGAACCTACAGTTACTTTTTTTTTAGGCTAGCATTTTATCTGTCATTTTACACACAGATGTCTGAATTATAAACCATAAAGGTTATATTACAGTGATGGCTGGAACATTAAAAATGACATTAATATTTGTTATGATGTTTTCCTTTGTCATGTTACCATGTTTTTTATAAAGCATCATTAGAATATAGAGATTGTATTATTTCCACTAAGATAATAGAGACACTTCCTAGTTGGGCATTGCAGTTCTCCAAAAGAAAGAAAATACATATACTTGACCTTTAGGCATGGAAAAAGCTGAGTAGAGAGGAAAGAAAACTGAATTTTATTCTCCAAGGGGTAACATGTACTCTGTGCTCTCCTGAGGAAAAAAATGTACTGTTTCTGATTCTAGAGTCAGCATAATTTGTCAGGGCTCTTGTTTATATTATGGATTGTATCTATAATATACGTATATATTTATGTGAACAATGGATTGATTAATATGTTTAAATTACTTTTTATGTCTTCTTTACCAGGAGGATGAGGTGATCATTTTGACTAATTAGATCCTTTTGAATGTCTTTAAGCTATGTGTAATTTTTAGCAGAATGCAGTATTTTTAGTCTGTCATTTGATTAGACACCATTAAGACTAAAAATTCTGCATGATAGGTATTTTCTGTTAATTTTGGCTGCATGAAATCATTCACTTTGCTTCTGTGAAGAATAAAATTTCTTTATAGAGATTTTCCAGAAATTTCACTCAAGCATAATTAAACATTATAAAGAATTTTGTAGAAAGACAATCACAACTTCAACTGGGAAGCAGTTGACAACTGGAGGAAATAAGTCTCACTGAGGCATCCTTCATGGCCAATTAAATTTGATACTGTATTATCTAATATTTACTTTTGCTAATTCAGTTCAAATTCTGGAAAATTCCTAGCCCAATCTTTATGTACCCAGAAAATTTTATTTTTCTCCTTCCAGTTTCTTCAGGCCTTAGTTTTTTCAATTTTTCCTTGTTTGTTGTAGTTTTAACAAATATATGCTTTAGATGCAAGTTCTTTTAGGGAAGAAAGTGAATTTCTCTTTATTTTTTTTTCTAAGTATTTTAAGTCTTTGCATAAATTCCTGTACTAAACATAGTGCTTAGTAATATACTTTATATATAGTTATACAGAAATATTTTTAAAAATATTTTTTAGACCAAAAAATTTTATGAGCCTTTTCACTATTTACTACAGTTGAATATTGGTACACTTGATAGGTACGTTATTCGTAAAGAATAATGCTCAATCATCACTTTAAATTTTTTATTATAGATTAATATTTGGGTGAAAGAATAATGCAGAGAGATCCTGTGTACGTTTTGTCCATATATTCAGTTTTTGAATGTGTGAGAATACTAAAATTTTTCCATTGACACATTTTCTTTTTGCATGTTATATAGTGCATTAATAGACCTTATGTGATTGTTTTAATATACTCAGTGTAAAGGTCATGTAATTGACTTGTTTTTATTTTGTAGTATCTTAAGGCAGGCTCTTTGAAAGATCCACTATTAGATGACCATGGAGATTTCATTAGAATGTGCACAGCTATGAAAAAGATTGGTTTGGATGATGAGGAAAAACTTGATCTGTTTCGAGTAGTAGCTGGTGTCCTGCACCTTGGAAATATTGATTTTGAGGAAGCTGGAAGCACCTCAGGTGTGTTTTTGTTTTGTTTTGCTTTAAAGAGGAGTAAAATTGGAAATTATTTCATTTCCTCATTATATGAAAACTGAATCTGTTTATGTGTTAGTCAATACCCTGAAGTTTTCAAGAATATCCTCTGTTAAATAGTGACTCTTGCTGTGTCATTAATCATCATGAGCTCTGTTTTGAACAAATGAGTAATACTGGTGAGAAGTAAACTTGTAAGCATTTTATGATACAGAGCTGTAACTACCAGCTGTAAACTACCAGTTTAGTTAAAATTTTCAACTAATGCTATACCAATTAGTGAACTGAATAATTGTCTGCCATCTGTTAAGGTATTTTTGACATTTTCTTCTGACTCATTGACTAAACAATGATTGTTAACTGGGGCAATTGAATACATAAAAAGTCCATATACTTTATAAATGGGAAATGAAAATAAGTTCAACATTATGTAAATTGAAGAGCATTTAAATTTCTGAATGTTAGTTTCAAGTGTTTAGAGATTTTTTTTTGTTAAGTTCACTCTGCAATGTCAAGTGTCTATTAAAAACTTTTTTGTGTAATCTTAGATTTGGTACATGAATACATGGATTGGCAATGTTCACACCCATTCATTTATGTTTGTGTATGCTGGCTTTCATGCTACGTGGTAGAGTTGAGAGGTTGTAATAGAAATTATATAGCCAGAAAAGCCTAAAATCTGATTCTTCAGAGAAAAAGATAGCAGTACTGATATATTATTTTAAAATTTTATACCCAGAAATGAGTTGAAAAAATCAAAAGAACTGTTGTGGGGACTATGGGTATCTTAGTGGTAGATGTAATATGGTAACATACATCTGAAAAGGTATAAACATATACCTCTAAATCATATTTGGTCTTGTGTATCCATGCTACTTCAATATAAAATAATACAATTAAGAATATCAAAAAGTACCATTTAATGTAATAATAATTTGGACTTTAGATCTCAGAAGCTCTCTGAGCCTTGTTCTTTTCATTCATAAAATGACGAGGAAATAACCTGTGAGACGTTTAAGCACTAGCAATAGTATGCATATGGGGAAAGGACATACGTGGGAGGAAAAATAACATTTAAAAACATATCTATGTGTACATATCCCTTCATATACTGTATTTCATCATAGACATAATCATAATTTAAACTTCATAAAGATAATGAGGTAGAGGATATTATTTCCATTGTACAGAAGTGTAGCCTATGAAGAAGGTAAATAATATGGTTATAAAGAGACTGTAAATGTAATAGCTGAATTTTACCTATCTCTAACTCAAGTACTTGTCATAATCATTCCTCTTTTTTTTTTTTTAAAGATTTATTTATTTATGCATACAAGCACTGGGGTACAGGTCAGAGGTGTGGGGGCGGTGAGAGAATCCACCAGACAGAGCAGGATGCAGAATAGGCAGATTGACAGAAAGAAACACACTGCTGAGAGGAGCAGCGGGCGAGGCAGGAGAGGTCTGCTGCGCTATGTGGGTCCCCATCCTGGCCGGCGTCAGGTATCGAACTCGTGCTGCAGTGGCTGCGGTTTGCTTCATAGTGTGTTGCTTAACCCACTGCACCACCAGGGCGGGCCCATAATCATTCCTCTTTTCCCTCAGTGACTGAACCATCCAAGGAATCCTGATCTGTGAAGGAGCAGATTGAAATAGACAGTCCTAGTGACTTTCACATTCAGTGTCCAGTGATGCTGATGATTCAGTAACAGCAGAAGCACCATAGTGTAGTGTTTGAGAGCATATGCTTTTAAGCCAAACTTCTTGACCATGTACTTACCTGCCTATCGACCTTGGACTGATAACTTAATTTAACTTTCCATGTTAGAGTTTCTAGAGGTATAACCTATGAATACACATATACACAGAGTGAGAGGGAGAGCGAAAGAGAGAGAGAGAAATAGCCGTATTGATCTACTAAACTGTCTTACATCATTTGCCACTAAAATTACTTCTGGAGTCTTTAATTTTAATAAGGTATATATTTCTCCCAAGATTTAGAGTATTAAAAAGGATTATAATTCAATATCAATATATTTTGCTTTCAGGGTGATTTAAAAAAAAGTAGAACAGGAACAGATTAAAACTGATAGGCTGAAAAGATTATACCATTGACTACCTTAAATGAGGGTCTGCCATTTACATTGGCAGTATGAGTGTCTAACAAGGATGGTAAAATCTAAAGTTAAAGATACTCCTTAACTATTTCAGGCTTTTATAGTAAGTGAAGTGTACTTCTAAGAAATGGGGCTTGAAAATCTGGTTTACATAATACTTATTAATCTTAAATTAAAATATATTTTCATAAGGTGGCTGTAATCTGAAGAATAAATCTACTCAGTCATTGGAATATTGTGCTGAATTACTGGGTTTGGATCAAGATGATCTTCGTGGCAGCTTAACTACACGAGTCATGCTAACAACAGCAGGGGGCACCAAAGGAACAGTCATAAAGTAAGTTCCTTAACATATTGTTCTGTAAAAATCCTGCCTCTAGTTTGTCAAGATATGTTTTGAGAATACTAAAATTTAAAGGTATGATTTACTGCACGATTCTTTCTTTTCATTCTGATGCTCTAAAACATGGCTTGAGAGACCAAAATTCTGTGTCTTTCACCCTAGTTATCTACCGTATAATTAAACCCTGACTTTGATATCTCAAAGTTGTTCCTTACTGGCATACTACAAGGGAACAAATTTGCAATTTGTAAATTAGAAGAGATGCTTGCTTTTATACAACTATGAAAATGAGTAGATTTTAATTTGTTTTTACACAACAATTAAGTTTTTTCAGTGTTTCGGAATCTTACTTTTTTGAGAATAATTTTAATAATGAGATGTAATTCACATGGGAGTTACTCTTTTAGAATGGACAGTAGATTGTTTTTGAGCCTAAATAATTTAATCAATAATAGATTTTGTATCCAATTGTACATAATTCTTTTAGTTCTTCTCGTAGTATTCTACATAGCTCTTTATATGTCTATTCACAAATGACCTTTTGGACTATTTTTTCTTCATAGTGAATACATTTATATATATTTTGCTTTGGGTATCTCTCCTACACTTACAAATATTACTTTAAGAATTTTCATTGGTATACTCTTCTTTTATAGGGTACCCCTGAAAGTGGAGCAAGCAAACAATGCTCGTGATGCTTTGGCAAAGACTGTGTATAGCCATCTTTTTGATCATGTGGTGAACAGAGTAAACCAGTGTTTTCCATTTGAAGCATCATCCTATTTTATTGGCGTCCTAGACATTGCTGGTTTTGGTAAATATGGTTTCATTTGTGAACTTATTTTTGTTTGATCTCATTCCATTCAGTTTTTCTAAACTTTTTTTTTTCTCCTATAATACCTTTCACTTGCTGTATCTTCTGTTATATGCCCATACACACATTTCACTTCATAATATGATTTTAACAGCAAATGCCTAAAAAAAATAAAAAAGGAAAGTCTTATGGCTTTTGGGATTTTGGTCACACTAATGCTAAAAAAATTTGAAACATTGATTAAAATCACTATACTTAGGGGATGTCTCTGTACTCTCAAATGAATATAAATGAGTAAAGATAAAATTTTGAGCTACTAATAAGAAGGATAAAGTCAATATAATTACTGGCAACAGTGTAGAACTGAGTACAAGTTGACCTAGCAGATAGGCTGACTTCATTACTATGTGTAAAAATTTATCATAATTATCAGCAGCTATTGCCATTTAATCCTCCATTCATTAATAAGATTTCAGTATAAATATTTGAGAATAGCTGCAGAACTATACAACCAGGAATGAAATACATCACCAGACTCTGCATACTTCTTTGTTCTGAATGACTCTGCTGTAAAAATCTCAGAGTAAATCAGATTTTTTTAAACTGGACTTTATCAGTGTGAAGTGGGCATTTTTCTGACTCTGTGGGAGTGGTGTTTTCTTTCTTTGTAGTTTGTTTGCCTCTGACAAGGGAAGGTATGAATACTTACATTTTGGGAGGGGCAGAGTTTTGTTTTTGATATGATATATTGCATAACCTTTTATCAAAGGTAGAGAAACACTTATTATTACTGACTTAAGATTTCACAATCTTCAGACATTTGCTTCCTGGTCTGCACCAGTTTTGGCATAGCGTCCACCTATACACAATCATAACATTTTAGTACTAAAGGGAACTTAAAGATAAGGTAATATTTTCCCTTAATTTTAGAAACATGTTAGTGTCCATAGTATTTTTTTATGACTCTGTATTTACAGATCACAGGAAAAATATCTTCTAAAGCATGTGTATTTAAGCCATTTTTTGCTCTTTAATTAATTTAGATTGCTTAAACACCTGTGCATTAAAAATTGGTTACAGTGGGCTTACATTTTATGTCTTTATTATATGACATTTATCTCATGTGACAAATACCTTTTTTTTGCAGAACAGAGAAAGGTATTTTTAAGACTTTATTTTAATGCCTAACAAAATTTTAGTCTTAAAATAAGAGCATATGGGGAGTTTAGAGCCGTTATATGTATTTTTTTAACCAAATCTTAAATTAGTTATTTACACAATAAAAATTTCATCCTAAGATAAATTTATAACACAAAGTTAATCTCATGGTGACTCTTAATTCTGGTTTTATATTTTCAGAGTATTTTGAACATAACAGCTTTGAACAATTTTGCATCAACTATTGCAATGAAAAACTTCAGCAATTTTTTAATGAAAGGATCCTGAAGGAGGTAATTGCCTTTGCAATTTAGATTTAAGAACTGCAACAAACTATTTATATTTGAAAGGATGGAAATGTGCCACAGTTACCCTGATTGGGTAAAATGTAAGATACCTTCGGGGCTCATAGATGCCCAGCATAGTCCCCACTGGCTTAACTGTGCTCAGACACAGCAGAAGTGTTAATGGTACAGTTGGAGCTTAGGGATCCAATAAAAACTCTAGTAGGTACCTCAGGAATGAAGAGCTATTACCTCTTATAGTGGCTTTTACTAGACTTAAACTTCTGCTGCTTTTTCTGGTTCTATTTATCTCTATTCCTGCTACTGCTTCATGTCTTTTTACTTTCATACTTGACCCTGGCATCTACCACCCCCTTCTGTATCTGTTTCTACCCACTCTGCTTGCTACCTGCTTGCCCTCTGTGTGTGGCAGGAATCCTACAAAATGAGATTTGATGGGCCCATTGATCTGGAGTGTCTCTGGGCATAGTTTTTCCTGCTACGCTCATGTGTGCTTGTGAATGATGTGCCTTTGGCCAATACAAATCTCTGGTCTAGTAAAGAACTTCCTGTCACTGCTGCTGGTAAATAATGGGTGTGGCTGACATTGAGTTTAGGAAAATTACTTTATAATTTTTTAACATGCAGAGTAAGTAAAGGGGATTTTGGATTGGTTCATTTGTGATTAGATTTACCATTTCCTCCCTTGTGTTAAGTTCATCTGTATTTTCCTACTAAAACCCTTAACTTTCAACCTTTTGAGTTTTCTGACATATAAGTTTTACTGAATGAAGATAGTAATGTTAAAAAGAACTCAGAAATAATCTAGTACAGCCCTTTATTTTACAAATGAAGGAACTAAATTCCAGAATAGTTCAGTGACTTCTGTAGGTCTGAATCTACCTCTCTGGCTGCTGGACCACAACACTGTATTTTCTTAGCTGTTCTGTAAGTTCTGGCTTCCACTGTATAGACTTGAAATGTGAAATATTTTATTTTCTGTTCCCATCCTGTTCATCTCTTTCTATATTTTTATTCTACTTTCATCTTTGTGGGTTTCCTAACACATTCCAACTTTTGTACATTTTACATATATACTATATTTAAACCAATTCAGGAATAAGCAGGTAAAATAAGTACTTATTAGTTGAAATAGTTTCTCTCTAGAGGTTTTACTCAGCTACATTAGTTCTTCCATTACTTCATGAAATATTGTGTATTTGATTCTCACTTCACATACTCTAATTCTTCCCTTCATGCCAACACAGCTAGCTAGAAACTTCATAAAGAGAAGATAGCATCATAGTTTATGTTAGCTTTTATAACAGTTCTTCAAAATAAATTTGGAATTTAAAATTCAGATTAGATTCAAATGGACAGTACCTTCTGAATGACAGAAAAACTTTTCTAGTATATCTCTTAGAAGGAAATACTTAAATATGCAGGAAAAAAAACCCATTAAGACAAGTAACTTAAGTTCATTTGCATAGCTCACTTATATATGATAAAATATTTTGTATGTGATAAAATCCATTAAAAGAATTAAGGAGATTCCAGACTTATAGCTAGAGACTGAACCTTGACTTATAAATTTTTCTTCCAAATTATATTTATTTTCTTTTCATTTTTCAAGAGAAGTGTGCTGGTATGCAGGAGGGGAAATTTCCACATATGTAAGGCATATATTGGCTTTTTAATTTTTTATTTTACCTAGTTTTAAGGGCAAGAATTTTTGCCCGTAATCTTTTGTGAGACTCCTGAACCCCCAAACAAGTTGGTATGGACCTTATATTCTTACTAATCAGTAAATGTTATGATCAGAAATGTCACAAAACTGTGAATTTCTTTTATACCACACAATATTTATGTGTCTCTAATTATGATTATTTAATTTTAGGAACAAGAACTCTACCAAAAAGAAGGTTTAGGTGTTAATGAAGTGAATTATGTGGACAATCAGGACTGTATAGGTATGTATTTTTTACTCAACTTTTGGGAAATATGGGAAAATATAGTAAATGCTTTTACTAGTAATTTTTCAGTGCTGTGATTGATATGGGACTAGAATCTGTGGTATTTGAGGAAGATTATATTTTTGTAGTACTGTTAGGAAGTTACTATTTTCTAATAAGACATCAAATTCAATTATGTAGAAAGTTTTCCTAAAATTTCTTCTGTTAATTATGATTAGTATTTTCTTACTTAACCAGCCAATGTGAATAAGTAAAGAAGTCCAGCAAATTATTTAAGCAGTAAAGGATTATTTCCTATGAGGAAGTTCATACTGTAGCCAGGTTCCAAGTGATGTTTTTCAGGCTTTGGCACTGCTGTTTTACAGTTCTTCTGGTCTTTTCTCTGTGCATTGGCAACACCCTCTGGCTGGATGCAAGTTGGCTTCAGAAGTTCCATATGCCACATCCAAATAATTCATTGCACTGGAAGAACAGGGTCTGTGTTTTCCTTGTCTGCTTTTCAGGAAGACACCTGTCTTTTTCTCTACCAGCTAGCAGTCAGCGTTTCTTTTTTTCCTCCCATCCCACCTCTAAAATCACCTATTGGGCAAGTCTTATCAGGATTAGCCATTGAGTCAGTAATTCATGCGTTAGAACTGCACAAGATAGTATAACAGTAATGATATTACATTGCATTAGTGTAAGTTTTCAAAGCACTTTCATACCCTTCCTGGCCCATCAACATTTCTTTTCACACCTCTCCTTTTTTATCTCCTCAGTGTCTTTGTGTGGTTTGATATTTTGGATCAAACTCTTCTCCTTCTATTTATCTTTTAGCCCACTTTTATGTCCTCTACAGTTATCAGAATACTTTTATTTATAGCTCATTTCACCATGCCTCATTATACCACCCATAATTCATTTTAAATTTAGTCTGGAAGAGTAGGGACTTCTAGATTCTTAACCTCTCATCCTAGCATACAAATGGGGTGTTTACTACATTAGTCACTTTATGTTTTTCTAAAACTTGTGTTAAATAGTTAATGTTACTTTCTAATAAATTGCCAGATTTGAAATAAAATCCATCTGTTCTGAGCTTTTCAGAGGCTACTTATACAATAGGTTACATTTTTCCTGACAAATACTTAAAATTTGTTATCATAAAAATTGTTTATGTATCTTTAAAATGGTGTAAACACACTTTACCATATTTTGTCTTTTTTAAAATAGATTTAATTGAAGCAAAATTAGTGGGAATATTGGATATTCTGGATGAAGAAAATCGCCTTCCCCAGCCAAGTGATCAACACTTCACGTCTGTAGTTCATCAGAAGCACAAGGACCATTTCCGACTCACTGTGAGTTTGCCATTCTAAAATTGAGATTCAGTGGTAGGAACAGAAACTTTTAAAAATATGTACTAGGTAGTAAATAAAAGATCATTCAATAATTAGAGGGGCCTCCCTGGTGGTGCAGTGGGCTAAGCAACGCACTATGAAGCAAACTTCAGCCACTGCAGCACGAGTTCGATTGCTGCCGCCAACCAGGGGGGTGACCCACATGGCACAGACCTCTCCTGCCATGCCCACTGCTCCCCACAGCAGTGTGTTTCAGTCCATCTGCCTGTTCTGTTCCCACTCTGTCTCTGTGAATCCTCTCACCTCCCACACCTCTGGCCTGTACCCCAGTTCTTGTATGCATGAATAAATAAATGTTTTTGTTTTTTTTAAAAAAAGATCATTTAATAATTAGAATCAGAAGTATTGGAAGACCTGGAGCAACCACGATTTTCCAGCTCAGCACATATCTTCTATAGATGGACATTTATAAGCATATATATACACTTACATACATGTATCTATACATATTTACATATAGATACAGCTATTGAGTTGTTGGAAAAATTATGACATTTTTTCCTATGTTTTTCAAGAAAAAAATGTTTCATGACTTTTCAACAACCCAATATATTTGGCTGGATAGAAAGTACATTTCACCAATCTAAAATGTTTGGAAAGGTTTATTTGTAGTTAGCAGGAGTGGGGAATGGAGTGGGATCAAGAAAGGGAAGGATGAGCACAAGTTGACTATGGTGATGGATCATGCTGTAACTATGGGGCCTACACCTGAGGGGAGACATCAAATACTGTATAAAAATGAGCAATGATGTAAAAAAAAAAATTCAATAAAAAAATAAATAGCACATTGCTTGACACATAAAAAAAATCCCGCTGTTACAATGGCCACCCTTCTGAGCAAAGTGCCATCATCAATTGCTTTGTGTCATATGATCTTGATCACATACAGAGGTTAGCACCTACAACCACAGGCATGTTAGTGAGACCAGCAATCAAGGTTATAACTTAGTCTGACTGGTGGATGCAATCCATACTAGATAGTGATGAGCCATTTAATTTTGGTGCTCTTTCCAAAAAGTTTTAAATGGAAAATATACTCAGGGAAATAAAAATGGAAGCAAAGAAGAATTAGCTAAGTAGAAACAATCAGACAAAGGGAGCAGTAGAAATAAATAAGTGCATTTCTTAAAGGAATAGAAGGTCTGGTTCTCTGAACTGCTCGAATCATAAGAGTTTACTTAAGTTCTTGTGATGAACAGTAGAGCCATTTTTTTTCTATTTATTTCTCTCTCTGTATTTTACATCATTATTCATTTTTGTACAGTTTGCTTTCTCCTCTCAGGTACAATCCCCATAAAATTCCCATCACTGAGTCACCTATGAACCATCATCATAGTCTTGTGTGCTCTTCCCTCCAGTTTTTATCTCTCTCCCTCCTCCTCCCCTACTGAATGTCTCTGATTTATAGTTGCCTGCTAGTTTTATCTTTTTTCCCCCCCAGTCTCTTACATAGTTCCCCTATATTCCTTGTATAAGTGAAACCTTTTGATATTTTCCTTGAAAAACAGATGAATTGTGTTCAGCTTCTCCAGGAGCTGGTATCACTCAGTGACCTGCTCAACTGGCTTGGATTTCTTCTAGATTCCTAAATATTTCTTGGAGCCTGTTTGTCTTAGTTCAGTGGAGATAGAAGGCAAACAATGTATATCCTAACAAAATGTTTGCTAACATTCAAGATACATACGTGTCAATCTAGTTATTTACTGCTCACTGGTCTTTGTGGAAACACTGTTACCTTTACCAAGACTGTTGATTGCTATTTAGAGGCATTTAACTTCAAGGACAGCGAACAAAAGCATCAGGAATGGGCTTTAATTTTTTCTCAAAATGGAACAAGAGCAAAACAGTACATTCTAAATTTTATAGACTGTTGCTTTTGTTGCATTTATCCAGAAATAAATGTAATAATAATCATTAAATAATAATTGACACTAATTAATTAATTTAATTAATTAATAATCATTTCTTGAACACTTAGCATTTGCCAGGGTACTATTCTCAGGATTTTATTTGAATTACTTTATTGAATCTTCAGAATGATCATCAGAAGATAGATGCTGTAAGTATCACCAAGCTAGAGATGAGGAAACACACACAGAAAAGCTACATGGTTTGTTGTGTACAGCACAGTGAGGAGCTGCTGGACTGGGGTCGGGCCACAGTTTTACTCTAGAGCCCTCATCCTGACTTACTCTGCTGTATTGCATTGTACAGCTATGCTTGGCTAGGTCTCTTTCCTGGAATAAGCCTTGCAAGGTTCTCAAGTCTTTAGCTTTTTTATTTTTAAATGAGAGTTCCTTTTTTTAATCTTAGGTTATTTTGAAGGTTAAGTGTTGTCTCCTATGTGAAAGCATTAGGAAACTTAAATATGACATATATATGAGATACTATAATTAGATAGTACAACCCTAAAATGATTTAGTTTCTTTCATATAGGTTTAGGGCTCATAGGTGAACGTGATAGGACGTGTTTTGAAACAACAGGAGACACGTTGTACTGATTTCCAGTTTTTCTTTAGAGCAGTGCCTCTCAACTGTTCAATTTAGCTCATGTAAGTGGTATGGGCTTTGGGAGATTTAAAAGTTCTCCAGGTGATTCTAATTCAGCATTCAGTGTCAAGAACTACTTTATTCATAGGTAGTTAGCTTTATAAAATGCCCATTTAGGTTTTGCAGGTACTTTTAAGTAAGGGGTTTTTTGTTTACTTGCTTTTTCTTTCCTAAGAGATTTTGTAGCCAAATATTTGTTAGATCTCACTGTTTCTTTTAAAACTCAATAGATATTTACAAGGTGATTTATTTGTGAAAATGTGACAATTACCTTTGTAATTTTAAGTATTTTATATCCCATGTGTTTTCTAAATGAAATTTTGCAAAGTATTTTTTATAATTTAATAATTGGTAAATATTGTTTTTCAGATTCCCAGAAAATCTAAGCTGGCAGTTCATAGAAATATCAGAGATGATGAAGGCTTCATTATCAGGCATTTTGCAGGAGCAGTGTGCTATGAAACAGTGAGTATAACTCACTGGGAGAAAACCATTTGAAGTTGAAGCTCCAATTTTCAGTATGATAAACTTTAGCAACATTTGGCTATTTGCATTTAAGTAGAATAAAAAGTTGACTTCCTCAGTATACTTGCCACATTTGGTGTACTCAGTGTCCACTGAGAGTACACCACTCAGTGACTGGTGGTGACTATAATGGATAGTGTAGATGCAGAACATTCTATCACCCCAGGAAGTTCTGTTGGACAATGCTGTCTTAAGGGATATTGTCACCAGATAGATGAAAACATTTGTTTGCTTAATTTCATTTTATTTATTGATTTATTTTTGTTTGCTTTATTTTTCAGACCCAATTTGTGGAGAAAAATAATGATGCCTTACATATGTCTCTTGAATCCTTAATATGTGAATCCAGGGATAAGTTTATAAGGGAATTATTTGAATCATCCACAAATAACAACAAAGATACTAAACAAAAAGCAGGAAAACTTAGTTTCATCAGTGTGGGAAACAAGTTTAAGGTATTTGTTTTAAATACAATATTTAAATTTTTTTAGCTGCATTTAAAAAATGTTGTTTTAAACTCTATAGTAGATAATATAAACCACTATCACAAATCCCGTGAATGAAGTTCACACTCAGACCCTGCTTTTTGGTATTTGTATACAAAATAGTGAAGTATGTATAGCAATCCTCCATACGGAAATGCTTGTAATTTTATAAATGTGATCTTTTCTTGATGCTTAACATATCTGCTTCTCCTAATGTTCTTGCTTCTGCTTACTGTCTGGTTGAACCTTCAAGCCTTCTCTTTCCCACTTGTGTTTTCTGTTTCCTTTCTCATTTAGCGGTTTTATTTTAGCTGGAGTAGTCCAGCTTGGAATGGCTAGAGAGAACTAGTTGAGTTGAGAGGAAAAGCAGGCACAGCCAGGGGCTTCAGGTAAATGATCACCTTTGTGAACTCTTATTTATAGAGCGGCTGCCATGTTAAAAAGAGCCTGGCTTAAGTTATGACTCAGCTTTTAATTCATGTTCAACCTATTCTTGCTCACAGTGGTGTATGGATGTACTTATTACACTAAAAATTGTTTAAAGTTTTTGTGAAAGATAAGTACTTTGTGTGGCAAACTCTTCAAATTGCTTTTACTTACCATTGAGAAACATTTGTTTTATTTTGGGTCAGGATATATTCTTTGAGGTCACATGATGTGTCAGAAACAGAACATTGCTAATTGATTCTAATTATTGAGAATTTATATTTAGATATAGAGGTAATTTAATATTATGTGTAATAAGCTTAATGAGTAAAAAATTATAATAAATAGAATTAATTTTTCTTTCATATTTCTACAAAGTATTATTGTTGTTTTACAAAAAGGTCTTATGTCTTTCCTTTTATCTACTTTGTAAATAGAAGCAGTCCTTAATTGTCAGAATACACTGATACTAAGAGTGTAAGTGTCCTAAAATTCTTTGTGGATTAAAATGGACTCTAGATAAACTAAAACAATGAACTATGTTTATAAAAGCCAGATTTTTAAAAACAGCTTAAACATAAATATAGGAGAAAACTTATGTTTTCAGTAACTGATTAAAAAGTCTTTAACTTACCATCAGTTACAGTCACTAATTATGAGTTCCTGATAGTCTTGAACAATATTTTTCTTTTATTTGGATATTCTTAAATTCTAGAATAGACATATAAGGATTGATTTAAAATGGTGCATTAGTGTATATGAAATGGTTATTATTCATTACAGGTTTTTTTTCCCCTGCTATATTATTGTAATAGTATTACTGGTAAGAACATACTTGAAATTTTAGACAATATAAATAAAAACAAAAATGTTCTTAAAATTCTTTGGATTAAAGCATTTTATGTTGAGCCCTGAAATGTCTTAAAATTTTATATATCTAATAAGATGCATTTTGCACAGTAAACAGCTAAAAGTTATAATGAGTGAATTATTAATAAAATATTTCATGTTTTCCAAGGGTTTCTTTGAAATATTAGTATTTTCACTGTGGTAGAACAGCTGATTAAGTGAAATTATAGCTATATAAGGCAAGAAAAAAAAAACAGATTGGCATTTATATGGTAATATTTCAGTTCTCCAGCATGACTGAGAACCAAAGTTTTATACTCAAAAGTGACTTTTCAGATTATTAAAACACAACCCTTTTACTGTTAGCTTTTTAGAAGTAATTTTTTTGATGGAAATCTAAATCTGTTATATGTAGGAATATTTGTATGCTTTAGAATAAAATACAAATGAAGCACAAGTTGCATGAGACTCCTTTATTTTAAAGCACGCTATTTTATTTTAAAGCATGTTATTTATTAGTAATTAACAGTCTTCCTTTTTCTCTCAGATGATACTAGTTTATTTTTGCTGCTTCTACTCTTACTGATTTTATTTTCATTTTGGTGGGAAATAATGTACTTCTTTGTCTATAGATTAAGAAGCCTGGGCTTTGTGATAATTTTTCTTTCTGAATTGGTGGTTCTTATACTTACCTTTCAGTTGTGTGATGGTGCAGATTAAGGTTGTCAGAATTCTGTCAACCAGTCTAGTGGGGTATGATTGTATTTTTATTTTAATCTAGTGACAAATTTGTTCCATTTTTATAACACAAGCCCTTGTTGTCTGAAGTATACTAGTCATGGGTTAGAGAAGAACTTCACTGTCAGGCCTATATTGAAAATTTTGGCTTTGCCATTACTGACTTCATGATCTTTGGCAAGTTATTTATCTCTCTCAATGATTCACATGTAATGAGAAGCTGGTAAAGTATCCTTAATTAGAATTGTTGTACAGATTAAACAGGATAATGCCCCTGTAAAGCTTTAAGCAGTGCCTGACTCATAGCAGTCATAAAGTGTGCCTGTTATTATTACCATTAATTATAGCTATGATTGATCCAATATGTTAATCTAAAAATTAGCATCCTAATTTGTCTTGTAAGCACTATAATAAAAGCCTTAGAATAAAATTGATGTAAACATTTTGCATAATTTACTTTGCAGAGAAGAAAGCAAATACATGATTGAATTTATGATCACTTAATATTATTAAAAATAGTGTTCATTGCCATTTTTTGGAAAAAAATTCCCTTAGTTTTTAAAAATAATTGAAGTGTGAACAGTTTAAAAATAGTAAAGAGCCTTTCTGTAGCAAGGCAGGATAATTAATTTATGTTAAGTAGTATGAAAAGCAATCCTAAAACTATACTATTAGTGTATATTTTTGACATATCTTCATTTTTTTTTAAAGATTTATTTATTTATGCATATAAGAAGTAGAGTACAGGTCAAAGATGTGGGGGGTAAGAGGATCCACCAGAGGCAGACTGGGGAACAGAACAGGCAGACAGACTAAAATATACTGCTGAGGAAAGCAGTGAGCGAGGCAGGAGAGGTCTGCCTGTGCCATGTGGGTCCCCTCCCCCAGCCTGTGGCAGGGATCGAACTTGTGCTGCAGTGGTCGCGGTTTGCTTCATAGTGCATTGCTTAACTCATTGTGCCACCAAGGAGGGCCCTATATCTTCATTCTTGATGGAGTATGACACAAACTACGCCTAGCTTGCATGTATTCAAATACTGCTCTGTTGATCTCTTATTGAGTGCATCCCCACCATTTTCATTTACTTCCTTCATAACCTGTACACTTTTCCCTCATTTACACCACCTACAAGTGTGCATGCATGCTTTTTAAGTATCGCTAATTTCAATCTTTTAACTATACAAGTTCTGTATAAGTAAGGTAAATTATCGTCTGTGACATTACATTTGTCATACATTTTACATGACATTTGTTAAGGCGTTTCCATATCAGAAGTTGTTAAATAAATGTGTTGTATGTCAGTGTTATTGCATGTTATTTTATTCTAATAAAGAGCTAATATTAACTATGACATTGGATGCTTCTGCTTTTTCAAATAATAAGATGACTTCCTTTCTTCTGCAGACACAGTTAAATTTGCTTTTGGATAAACTTCGAAGTACTGTGAGTACAATTTTAAATGTTCCTTTTAAATTGTAATTAGTAATTACCCACATGAGCCCAGCAAATTTGTAATTATCAGAAATTCAATTTCAGCCATATTTCCTAAGTCAGAAGGCAAAAGAAAAATACCAGATGGTTCCTCCCCTAGGAGGAATATAAGGGAACCAAATAAGGATCAAGGAAAGGAATAAGAACAATAATAACAATAAAAATACAACAAAACCAAAAATGAAAAGACAAGGACAAATTGGGGACACTTGGAGGGAGAGGGTTGAGGGCAGATGGGAGCATGGGGGACTGAGGTGATGGTGAACTGGTGATATGATGATGGGGAATACATGGGGATTACAATTGATGCAAATATATATAAATAAAGGAAAAAAAAACCCACATTTCCTTCTCTAAAAATTTCAGTTTTTAAAATGATTTTTTGGTTAGGTTTGTTTTGGAAAAATGTCAAATAGAAGTGTGGAGTGAAATTATTTTATAGATTATAGAATTCTATGAATATTATTAAGGTATATTATAGTTTTAGGATAGTGAGGATTATTAGTTACTATGAAGAAGAATGTAGGAAAAAAATAGGCATAATATTTTTACCTAGTCAGAGTTTCCTAGGAGCCTGTTTTTGAACTAGACAATATAATGGTTTACTCTATTTTTTTTCAAATGAAGAATTCACCATCAAAGGAAACTAGATATATGGTCAGATAAGTGAGGCATGATTTTAAGACCCTTTTAAAAGAAAGTCACAGAACCTAACTGAGTGCTTTCCCTTCTCAAATAGTCATCTTAAAAAGCCAAATATTTATTCTGTTGGTGTTTTGTTGCTTAACGTATTAACTTGTTTTGAAATTGTTAAGTTCTTTAAAATATCGTCATTGTTTGCGCATATTTCTCTCTTAAGAAACAAACATCTTTTTTCTCTGAGTCAAAAAAATTTTTTTTCATTCTACATATATTTTACATCATTCTTCCTTTTTGTACAATGTATGCTTTCTCCTCTCAGGTGTAGTCCCCATAAAATTCCCACCACCAGTTCACTTGTGCACCATCCCCATTGTCCTTTGTGTAAGAACAGATTACTGCCCCTGTTTTGATTTCTCTCTTTCCCCCTCCCCTACAGATTGTCTCTGACTGATAATTGCCTGTTAATTTTGTTTTTTAATTTATTATAATTATTTTTTTTCCTGGTCCCTTATTTAAAGACCCAAACATCTTTAAAGACCACGTCTGATGAGGAGGGTATTTTACTGGTATTCTTTTTGCCACATTCAAAATTTGACCACCAATTACAAATAAATGCCTTAAGCTGATGTTACAACTGTTATTTTATAGGCAGCCTGAGAGTGACCTTTCTTAGGAGTTATAATTTACTTCTTTCTTTATAGTGCAATTTTCTCACCACAGAAACTTAGCCTATAAATACATTTAATTGTAGAGTAAAATCACATGTATGGCAGCTTATGAAATGTTATTAAAATATGTTAAAATATCTCACAATTAAGATATCTATTTAAAATTTCTTTTAGCAGTTTTTGACACTCAACTCTCTAAATATAGTATTTTTCTACTATGAGTAAATACAATCCTATTTGTAATATATATTGCAGAAATTTATGCTAAGCTTTAAATTATAAATGTGTGGTAATAAAGTTTTAAGTTTTTAGTGATATTTCTAAAAAGGTTCTTTAATTAATGATTGTAAGCTATGAAGGTTGTTGATATTCAAAGAAATAGAAAAATAATGCCATATATATTGTATCAAAAAGTATCTTTATTCCACTAGGGAGCAAGCTTTATTCGTTGCATCAAACCTAATTTAAAGATGACAAGTCACCACTTTGAAGGTGCTCAAATTCTGTCTCAACTTCAATGTTCAGGTATTTCCATATTTTTACAATCTATATAAGTGTGTAAGGCGTTTTAGTTAACACACAATTTAATATGTCTATTGTTACCAAATAATTCACATTTTTCTTGATTATTTTTAAGTACAATAATATTTTTGTATTCCCTGTAATTATAAGAAAGGCATGGCTGTCAATTTATTTGAGCAATATTGGGATGTAGTTTGTTGTGAAATAACATTTTATCATTGAAGTAAAATTCCTAAAAGCTTTTTAACTGTAAACCTAGATCTCCCTTAAGTGGACTGTTTACTTACAGTTTTCTCAGTCCTGTCGTTCATTTTTCATTTCCCATGTAATGGGGTCCACAGGTAGGTTTTGGTATCCTTGCTTCCCACTCCACCACTTGTGGGAAAAATGAAAACTATGCAGTGTCTTCTGTTCCTTGGAATTCTTATGCATTTGGCTAAACTAGCACTTCGTAAGTCTTTCTCTTTGGCTTCTTGACTTTGCTCAGCCTTAGAAGTTGTAGACTTGAGGTTCCTCCCTGTTTTTCCTTTATTCTATGCCCATCTTCTGTCTCCACCCACACTATACCTTTCCCCCAAGGTATCAGTGTCCTCTGTTCCTTTTGAGCAAGCTCAGACTCATGACACTCTCTTAAGCTGTTTTGCATCTGATTTGTTTTGTTCCTCTGGGACAGAGTTATTTCATTGCTAAGGTCATTTAAATATCTGAATTCTTCAATTTCATGGGCTCTTTCTTTTTCCAAAGCCTTACCTTTGATTTCACTTTTTTTTTTTTTTTGTAATTTGAAGTCCTGTAATTTTCTTAAAAGAGCTTCTCCTGGTTATATATACTAGAGCCTTCACACCTCCAAATCTGGATCTGCTCTTGATCCCTCTCATAAAACCTTCACTATTGATGAATGCAATTTTCTCCTTCTCATAAGTACAGACAGGGTAGACAAGACAGATTGGCACCACTATAAATTCACGCTCTCTAGGGCCCTCACAACCACCTTTGCCATTTTCTGTTTCTCTATTGAGACCTGTGACACCCTAAATCTTTGAGCTACTACCAACAGATAGCTTCATCTCTTTACTGAAAAACCGAAAGCTTCACCTATCTGCTACTAAATATCACCTACCTGCATAACTTTACTGTTAAGGAGTAAGAAAATCAGAAGAACCTTTCTTTCTATTGTAGACAATAGTTTCTTGGAATTCATTCCTTCATACCTTCTCATGAATCTTCAATACTGACTGCATATTTTGAACCATGCTCTTTGAGAGATGTATCTCTCCCATTACCATCTAAAATTGCTAAAACCTCATTTTAATTCCTTCTGATCCATATCCGTTTGCAGTTCCCTCTCTATAGTGCTCCTTGTTATTTTTGCTCCTTTTTTTTTGCATTTCCTCTCCAAGAACAATCTACTCATGTTTTCTCATTTTCTTGCCTTCCACATGTCATTCCTTTAACACAGGAGAATTCACCTTCCACTTTGATTATTCCTCCAAAATAGTTCTTGAACAAGTCACCAGTGCTTTTTTTTTATCGTGAATCAAATGTTCATTTTGAACTCCTTATCTGCACAGTATTTGACTCTTAACCAGTCTTTCTAATATACCTTTTCCTTGGATCTTGAAATAGCAAGTGATAGTGCTTTTCTCTAAAATTACCTAACTATACCTGATTCCTTTATAGGCTGATCTTCTTCTACCTGGATATTATTTGTTAGAGCTTTTTAGACTTTGGATTAGGCCTGTTTCCTCACGCTTTATGAATATTATGCAAAATGACTTTGCATGATAATGGAAGTTCCATCAGCCATTTCAAATGCTCAGTAGTCAAAAATGTCTCTTGGTTACCATAATGAGTAACAGAGATATTTGGCATTACTGAAAATTTGAAACATGGCTAGTGGAGCTTAGAAACTAAATTTTACTGCATTTTAATTAAAATTTAGTCATGTGGGTAGTGGCTGCCACATTAGGTGGCATAGCTTCTTATATTCTCTACGTCTTCCAAGACCCTTTAATGTGATTTAAACATTGTGTATTTTTTTAATCCCCACATTTAACTAAGAATTGAGATATAACATTATATAAGTTTAAAGTGTACATGTGTTGATTTGATACACTTATGTACTGCAAAAATGATCACTATTATCACATTAGCTGACACCTCATCACACCACATAATCACTATTTCTCCTTTTTACAGTGAAACAATTTAAGATATACTCTCTAGGCAACAGTACTTTTTAATTCATACTGTAACCATCTTTCACCTGACTTTTTGCTGTAGCTTCATAGTTACTCTTCACTTAATTCCAGAATTACTGTTTCATAACAAATCTTAACTCTTTTTACTGCTTGAAACACTGTAATGTCTTTGATCATTATTAAGGTAAATAATACCTTCATTTCACAGTCATAATAAAAAAATTTATAGGTATTTTCCGACCTCAGATCTATAAACCCACCTAAGGCAGGAACTCTGTTTTGGCTTACACTTTATCCCTGCTGCATGCCAGTACCTGGTATATCTAAGACTCAGAAAATAATTGTTGAATGAAATTTACAGTGTAGCAATATGAATATTTTAAGCTAATTTTAACAAATACTGGAAAAGTTTAGTAATTTGTGTATGCTATATACCTGCATGTAGTATGATATATATTTTTTAATATTTTCTTCAGGTCATCTTTATTTTGAGTTGACTTTTCTTCCCATTTAGATTTCTCTTTAGGATTTGTTTAGCCTAAAATAATAAATTATGTATTTCCTAAGTGAACATTGAGTGTTCTGGCAAGTCAAGTAGGCATAGACTTAACTGTATATACTATTAGGTTAGCAGAATATGGGCTCACTGATGTTTCAACTAGGTTTTTTCTTTCAGTAAGCTGTGTTCTCTTAATGTTACAAGATTACTTTTATTTCTCCAGATTAGAGCTAAATCAATCTAGACATTTCTTTCCATAGGACCAACTGCCTTATGTGTTTCATTCACTTATATTAAAAATTGTAACAATTATATATGTTCGCAGTAACAAAAACTAAATAGTGCAGAATATAAGAAAAGGGTCTCACTTTCTGAGGGGTGGTCATTTACATGTATGTCTGGCTATAATAGTTTTAGGTGGTGAATATGTTGGGACATATTTATTAGAAATGTGTATATATATAGCCTATATAATAATTTCATTGCATTATTCCTATAATTTGACTTTCTAAAATTTTATTTGTAAAAATTGGTCATTCACAATTTATTTTTGGACTTCTGTATAGTGATCAGCAATAATTTGTGTTGTTTTTGGATCTAGGTATGGTGTCTGTTTTGGACTTGATGCAGGGTGGTTTCCCATCTCGAGCATCATTCCATGAACTCTACAACATGTACAAAAAATACATGCCAGATAAACTTGCAAGATTAGATCCAAGACTATTTTGTAAGGTACAACTATCAATTAAATAAAAATCTTGTGTGATAAACTGTCTTCTTATTAATTACCAGTTGGAATTTAACTTTTTAATTTTTATTTTTCAGGCTCTTTTTAAAGCTTTGGGCTTAAATGAAGTTGACTACAAGTTTGGGTTAACAAAAGTGTTTTTTAGACCTGGCAAGGTAAATACACTTTTATTTTAAACTTAAACATGATCAGGAATTTGAATAGTGGAGGTCAGTGAATATTTTTAAGGCTTTAGTGATTTGTGTTATTCTTAAATTATATGAATATGATAGCCTGGGTATGTGCACACACAGTCTCCCCATTCTGAGAAGTTTACGATGTGTTTTACTCCATACAGTTGTTACCTTTTTTTTCAGCTTTTGGAAGTATTGGTGTCAAAACATTGTTTAATTGGATTTTTCATTATATAGAGGTTCAGCAGAAAACACTTAATGTTTTAAGCAAAGTGAAAAAATTTCTACAACATTAATTCAATCTTTAGTAATTATAAATTTCACAATACTTTTGAATATTGAGACAGTAAGTTTTACTATAGTAGATGATTAAGGTATAGAAAATTCGATTGGGGAACTAAGAAATGATTACTGTCAAACACTAGAATGAATGAATATCTAAATACTTTTGCATGTAACTTATTTTCTTAGGCTAGTCTATAGTTTTAATATTTATAAATTTTTGTACAGATTATAAGATTGAGTTATAGAATATTTCATAACAAAATTATACAATACAGAAATACCCAGTGCTATTTACAGTGTTACTAATATTTTCTTCATTCATACTTTTAAAATATTGACTGAATAATTGCATCCTCATAATTTTGAACAGTTGTTCCTATATAATAGCCGAACATATTTGTGTGACTTAGCAAAGCTGGAGAAAAATATCTTTAATGCCTTGATAGTTAAATTAACCATGATAAGTAAATCTGATTTCACATTTTTGGGCGTAAGGTAAAACTGTGTGTTGCATAACTAATGTATGTACTTCTTTCTTAATATTTTTACTGCAGAGGGCCATATGATTTCCCATAGAAAAAAAATTGAGAGTTAATATATAGTCATATTTGACCTACCTGTTATCAAGATTTATTATAAACTCTACTTTAGGGGTAAACCCTACATTATTTTAGAATGAATAACCTTTAGAAAAAGCTCTTGATCTTATATACCTCCAGAATGATCCACTAGTACAAAGGATATATTGAAAGCACAGGCAGATTTTCAGAGATCCTTAATCTCTTTGTTACCTTCAATTGAATATTGATAATAAGCTATATTGATATGTATTTGACATCATCAATATGTTGTTGTGGGATTGAATATATGGTAAAATAGAAGTAATTATGTAATTTGGTGTTAAATTATGGAAACAATGTATTTTATTTATTAGTAAACTAATAACTGTTTTACTTGTCTGTTTTCAGCAATTTCTTACCTTTGACCAAAAAGAAGGGGGGATTGGGAGAGAGAATCATTTTGGTGATCTTACATAGCTCATCTTCACCTGTCAGTAGCTGTATACAAATATCTGGAAATGTGGATAATTTACTTAAGAGATATAATAGACATTTTTTCCCATTCTTTTCTCAGCAAGTTGTCAGTTAAGGTTACTTTTTCTATTTTTGCTACTGAATCTACTAATTAAAAATGGGGTCACCCCTGCTTATCCCCACCCAAAGACCTAGAGGAAAGAAGAGAAAGACAGCAAAATATAACCAAGTGTGTTTGGATTTGTGTGTACTTCACTGAGATGTGTCTATGTGATGTTTATATAATTGACTTGTGAATGTCTCCAGAAAGTTAGATTTTGGATTTGAGTTCCAGTTATTTCATGTCTCTGTGTGTTTAAGCACTTATCTTTTGATTTCTAGTATTATTTTATTTCTTAGTTTGCAGAATTTGATCAGATTATGAAATCAGACCCTGACCATTTAGCAGAGTTGGTTAAAAGAGTCAATCACTGGCTTATCTGCAGTCGCTGGAAGAAGGTTCAGTGGTGCTCACTCTCAGTCATCAAATGTAGGTATTTCCTCACACCAAAATCTGTTACTATTTTTAGAAATGCATTGGTTTATGCAGTCTCATAAACTATGTCAGTGGTGAGTGCTGGACAACAGGGATTGTGGCACTTGTTCATGCTGTGTTTCTGGTTCCTCAAGCAGTGTCTCACATGTAGTGTACAATAGTATTTGTGGAGTCTGTGTGTGTGTGTATGATAATTACCTTTTTATCTGAATGTGTATAAAATAATTAATTTCATCATATCCTGAACAAAATTCACCATCTTGACACACCTCTCCCTCTCTTCTTTCCCCCACCCCTACACTCACCCCCCAGTCTTTCAGAATAAAGAAGGAACTTTTCTTTTTCCACCTGGCATTATTAGCACACGTGTGGAAAATTTCAAGGTTGTGATAGCTTGCTTCCTGATCCCAGAGATCTTGTCAATCAACAAATTGTGTTGCTTCCTCCTCCAGATAGTGTACATTCTTTCCTCTTCCTTGCTAATGCTTTAGTGGAGTTCCTTATCCCACTTGCATAATTACTTCAGTAATTCTCATATGATTTTTCTAGCTTCTCAGAGATCTCTCCCTAAACTAAAAGTCTTTTATTAAGGTTCTCCTATAATGTAAGTCAGTCTAGACTTTAAAACTGTCTTTTAAGACCCTGTAAAATGGGACTTTAGCTTCAATTTCAGCCTTTTCTCCTGCCTGTGCCCTTTGAAACCCTGTTTCCTGCTATAAACTGGACTGAGCTGCTTTCTTTTGTTTCTACCAGGTTGTAGCAACTGCTTATCTCTGACTCACAATAAGCAGGAGGAGGTGCACAATATGCTCATGTGAGGGTCTGTGGCAAACATAATTGTAAGGAGCTGTTTTCTGTAACATGATTACATTTATAATTCCTGCCCCTCCCCATAATCTCAGCATACCTGAAACAGTGCTAGACACTTGCAAGGGATATTGTAAATTGTTCCCTATTAATAGAAAAACTAAATTTCTTTGATACCATGAGCAGCAACAATGCAAACAAAAATTATTACTGAGGTCTTCATAGACAGTTGTAAATATAGATTGAAAGGAAAACTATAATAAAGAAAAAAAGATAGCAGGAGCTCTTTTGCCATCATTTTCCATTACTTATATAAACCTATTCGTCAGTGTGGTACATACTTTCAGCTTTGTACATGATGATGGAAAGCACATTATATTAAAATTATCTGTACTGTACCATCCATTTGACTCTTTTGTATAGCAGTGCCGAAGTAAAAAACCAGGTGGGATTTTTTTGCAGACTGTTTAAATAGGGCTGCTCTGAAAAAAATCCTTCATGGTCAGATCAGTCTAGGACTATTTAGGTCATTCTGGGTAACAGAGGTCAAATAGATACCTTTACTGTGCAACTGTCAGAGGAGTGTTCATTGTAAACTCCAGGGAAGGTATAGCATATAGCATTTCCTAAGTTCATTTGATAGATGAATCATTTTTTCAAAACACACCTGTTAACATTTTTTTAAATGATTTTATTTATGCATACAAGAGCTGGTGTACAGGCCAGAAGCTCGGGGCGGGGGTGAGAGGATTCACCAGAGTAGGGAGAAGAACAGGCAGATAGACTGAAATACACTGCTGAGGGGAGTAGCAGGTAAGGCAGGAGAGGTCTGTGCCATGTGGATTCCCACCCTGGCCCGGGGATTGAACTGGCGCTGCAGCAGCTGTGGAAGTCCCACAGTGTGGTGCTCAATCCCTTGAGCCACCAGGGAGATCCCGTACCTGTTAACATTTTATAGACCAGTATTGCCAAGGACAGTTTGGGAAGCAGTAGTGCAGCATAATAAGGAAATAATATATTTATAATAAAAGCCTAGCCAAATTACATGCTATAGTTATTTTAAGAAATTTTATAAAGAGTTTAAAAAAGTGTTAAACTAGGCTGATTTTGATGTCTGGTATACTGCATTCATCGAGATTTTATGTTTTTTGAAGGTTGCTTTGTGGAAATGAATCATTTAAAAATAATTCTGAGTAAACTGAGTTATTTGCTGTGATTATCTTTTCTCCTTACACGTAGTGAAGAACAAAATAAAATATCGAGCTGAAGCCTGCATTAAAATGCAAAAAACTATTCGAATGTGGCTTTGCAAAAGAAGACACAAACCTCGGTAAGATGAACAATACCTAAAGAACACTATAAAACCTAACAGAAAGTGGCTAGAAAGTCATAGTAAGAGCAGTTTGGGTACTCATAAAATTTTTCCCTTTCTCAGGTTATTTATTAAAAGATATACTAGTCCGCTGTGCTTTATCTATTTAAAATTAGTGGTGGAGGTCTGATTTTAAAAAACTGTGGGGTGGTGGTGGGGGTATGGTGGTAATGCATCTGAAGAGGTGTGAACCTGTACCTCTGAGTCACATACATTGTTATAAAAAATGTTTCTTCAGTAAAATTTCATTATTAATGAATTGATTGCTTCATTACTTCCTTTCAAATGTGGATGTGTTTCTAAAAATATAAAAGCAATCTAAGATCTAAATAGGTGGTTGAAACCAGTGCTTTTATTCTGATTATTTTAGTGACTTGAGTTTCTTGATAAATGTTAACTTGATGTTGTTTTTTAAAAATCTTAATGTTTTGAGCATAATTTTTGAGATTATCTTTTTGAAATATACCACCACACTATAAATTTAGTCTTTGTTTCTTATTGTTGAGACTTTCATTTTAAACACCCAAGTGTTTTGAATGTAGGTATGAATAGCTATTGACCTTCAACACTTTTGCAAAGAAATCAAGTCATTTAAGTTATTTTATACTTTTAAGTTTTAATGTAAATATAAAATGCTTGAATCCTATTGACAGATACTAGTGTCATTCACACCCATATTTGATTATTTCTTTGTTACCCTTAACAAGAGACCTGAAAGAGAATACTCAATAGAATGAAAACAAAAGTGAAATATCCATTTTAGTAATATGTTATAAAATTTCCATTTTATTAAAATGAAAAATCTACTTATAACATTAAATGGTGAAATTAAAGTGTTGAAATATCTTTATAGCATTGATGGTCTGGTTAAGGTGGGCACATTGAAAAAACGGCTGGATAAATTTAACGAAGTAGTAAGTGCACTGAAAGATGGAAAACCAGAGGTGAATAAACAGGTCAAGAACCTTGAAATTTCAATTGATGCTTTAATGGCCAAAATTAAGGTACGTAATTTTAACCCAAATGCCTTTGACTTTTTTATAATTTAATATCTTTTGTTATTGATATTGAAATTATACTAAAATGTCAATTTTTAAAAGGTAAAATGTCACAGATATTGAGTCTCATTGATGGTAAGGATGTTCATAATAATCTGTGTTTGAAAATGTTCTTAACAAAAAAATAAAGAAGAAGAAAATTTTAATGCAATTCCTTCTATTAGGGAAGACTCCCCCCCCCCCAGTAGTAAGGAAAATATTACACATTATTGATGAACTTTTGCATAATCATTACTGTGAGAGGATTAATGTAAATTATTTTATTCCATGTTTTCTACTTTATAAAACTAACTTTTAAATTATAAAAGTAATAAAATATTGAAAAAATTTTTGGAGAAAAGTATCAAAAAACTTACTCCCCCACACTAACATATACTGTTGTATATTACTCTTCTTATCTTTTTTTTTGTTCTAGTCTTATTTTCTTGGTGTCTATTTTTGTATAGTTCTCATACATTTAATTTTGAATCCCTGCCATATCATAATTTACTTAACTGCTATGAAAGTAGTAATCCCACCCTTCCACCAATTTTGTAGGAAAAATTATGGGACATTTTTTTTTAATGTCTTAATTTTCATTTATTTTATTACCAGTAGAATTGAAAGTATTTTCTACATGTTTATTTGTTGATTATTATATTTATCTTTTATATTTCTCAGGTATATATTAAGGTCTTAATGTCTTTATATCTAGTTTTATAGGTCACTGTAATTATGTGAGATATGTGAGCTTTTTGTCATACTTAGATATTTTATGCAGACTGGTATATCTTGGTTTAGAAGGCTGGAAGTAGAGTGCAGAAAGATCAGGAAAAGAGAGAATATACTTTGGATAAACTTAGCTGAGCTATCTCTTTTTATGTAGTATTGTTATTGGTTAAATCCAACATAGCTACATTGTCTGAAGACTTAGGAAAATCATCCAACAATTTTGGATGTATTGAGTATTTTCTTAAATTTTCCTTAAGTACTATTTGAATGTTGTAATTAAAGAGTAGTAAACTGGCCCTCCGTGGTGGCGCAGTGGGTTAAGCAACGCACTATGAAGCAAACGCAGCCACTGCAGCGTGAGTTTGATCCCTGCTGCCACCGGGAGGTGATCCACATGGCGCTGCAGACCTCTCCTGCCTCGCCCACTGCTCCCCTCAGCAGTGTCTTTCAGTCGATCTGCCTGTGCTGTTCCCCACTCTGTCTGGTGAATTCTCTCACTCCCCCCACCACCTCTGGCCTGTACCCCAGTGCTTGTATGCATAAATAAATAAATCTTTAAAAAAAAATGAGTAGTAAACTGACAGAATTAGTGTATCATTCCTTAAAAAATAATTTTTAGCTTCAGTGTGTTTTGTTGTCCCCAGTATACCTTTAGATATTTGATTACTTGATATTAGGAAAGAGAGTCAAATGTTTGTATCCAGTGATAAAGCTTTAAAAATTTCAAATATTGTTTAATATTCAAAGAGCGTCGTGAAGATATGGGCATATTGCTTACCAATTTTTCCATTCTTGTGCATATGATTTTTTTAATTGTCATAAAAAAGCACAAAAGAACAAATTTTCCATCTTAAGTATTTAAAATAAGTAATTCAGTAGTGTTCCATACATCAAATTGTTACGCAGCTGAAGAGATGACTTTTTAAAGTGCATGTTTATTATTTGGTTTTCTTTAAGTCTACTATGATGACAAGGGAACAAATACAGAAAGAATACGATGCACTAGTTAAAAGCTCAGAGGAGCTTCTCAGTGCATTACAGAAAAAGAAACAGCAAGAAGAGGAAGCAGAAAGACTGAGACGTATTCAAGAAGAAATGGAAAAAGAAAGAAAAAGACGTGAGGAAGATGAAAAACGCCGAAGAAAAGAAGAGGAGGAAAGGCGGATGTGAGGCATTTATATTTTGTTTTGAATTAGAAGCTAACATAATAGTAAATTCTTGATGTTTATAGTGATTAATGAATATTCTTGTTTTTAAAACTTATCCTTAGTTTAAAATACTTATTTTAGAATAAATTCAAAAATGTTGAAAATGAGCACATTTTATAATAATGTTAGTATGAAATAATTTTGACTATAATCTGAATTTTTGTTAGAATCTTACATCTGAAGAGTTCCTCATTTCCTTTTAAAGTTAAGACCTGTGTTTATTGTATAAGGTAGAAATAAAGTATTTCTACTTTCTGCAGTTTTATAGCTGATAACTGTTGGGAGATTGACATCACAGGTTAGACAGGAGTATGAGAGTTGTTTAATTGGAGGAGTGGAAGAAGGCACACGTAATCAGGACCTTGGAGCTAAAAGTTGTAACCATGTTAGTCTAGAGATATTAAAGGTTAGAGAATGTAATTGTAGTTTGTTTTATTTCAGGAGAATTATGGTCAGTAGTGTTTTTTAATTTTTTCAAAATAAGTTGGTAATGTATACAGCCAGGGATTAATTTGAGTCTCCATTCTGTATCCTTGTCTGTTTCCCTCCCTCTCTCATGTTTCCTTCCTATCTTCCTTCTTTCTTTTTAATTGAGGTAACTCTGGTTTAACACACTGTGTAAGGTTCAAAATACATCTGCACACCTTGAAAAATGTATCTATTATTACACCACACCTACCTCCATAGGTCTAGCCAACATCCACGGTTACAAAATTAACCCCTTCCACCTGTGCCTCCACCCACTCTATACCTTCTTCCCCTCTGGTAACAATCCTTCTGTTGTCAGTCTAAGTATTTGTTTGTTCATCTGCTTTCTTTCTTTATATTCCAAATGTCTGAAATCATATGGTAACCATCTTTCTCTGACTTATCTTACGCTAAACCCCTCAAATTCCTTGCATTGTTTAGGTTTTTAAAAATTATTTGATTAATTTAAATGTCTTAATTAAATCTTTAATTATAGTCATTGATTTCCTCACTCCTTTGCTTAATTCTGCCAATTGTGGGCCTATATATTTTGACACTGTTATCTAAGTTAAGATGTTCAAGACTCTTATATCTTCTTGAATTAAACCTTGTTTATTAATATTTAATTTGCTTCCGGAGGGAGTCCTTATTTACTGTTACATAATTGAAGAATTTTCTATATTTTGTTAGGAAACTTGAGATGGAAGCAAAGAGAAAACAAGAAGAAGAAGAAAGGAAGAAAAGGGAAGATGATGAAAAACGTATTCAGGTATGTATTTAATAGACAACCAGAAAGAATTTCTGTCAAAATATTTATAGAATCTACAAAGTTATAAAACCAAAGAAGTAAAAACAGGATCTCTATTTTCTGGAAAAGTTGTCATTCATTTATCCTAGGTAGGAAAGACAGTTTCTGAAGTTCTGAAGTGGCTTTGGGATGAGAATTTGAGCTCAAATCCAGGTTCTGTCACAGCTAGAGGATGGGACATTGCACAAATCACATTGAGTGACTGAGATTCCTGTTTTCTCACTGTAGAATGAAAATACATGATAGTTGTGAGCATTAAACCAACAAACACATTAGGGCATATAAAACAGTGCCAGCCTCAATACATATTAGTTTTATTGTTAGTGCTATTATCACCTAAGGGAAAATCAGATCGATGTTCGCTTAAAACATAATTTTAATATTTATTCTTTTTTAGATACTAATATTAATAGGTCAGGATTAGGCTATTCTCCCTGTTTGCTCTCTTGGTGTTGGTGTTATTATGGTATCTAGGATAGTCATGTGATATTTGGGTTGCTCATCATAGTGATGATTTGGTAGAAGTCTGGTTCCTCTGCTTTCTTTTGATAAGAGAGGAAGCATTAATCATATTGAAGAGAACTGAGACTAGTGAGATTTCCAGTTAAACAATATACATTCCTCTGTAAAGAACTTGCGTGGAACAGTTTGAAGTAATAATGGGAGAGATCAAGTGAACTTAAAAACCTTTGGTAAAATGACTTGTCCTGGGTAGGCTGAGGTGGAGGCACAGCTGGCCCGTCAGCGGGAGGAAGAATCACAGCAGCAAGCAGTTCTAGAGCAGGAGCGCCGCGACCGGGAGCTGGCCCTGCGGATCGCCCAGAGTGAATCTGAGCTCATCAGCGATGAGTCCCAGGCTGACCCCACACTCCGGAGGTACTGGACTACTGGGTGGGCGGTAGTGCCTTTCCTTCACTTTCTTTACGTCTTGGCTTCTCATTTCTGCATGATGGGAATAGGGGAAAATTGTGCTTCTTAGGTCCTGTATGTTTTAAGTAAAACCATTTAAAATTTTTCTATTCACTTTTATACCCAAGCTAATGAAACAGTTGATTTCCGCTAATTGTTAAACTATTGAAAAATAAAACTGTTCTTTCAGTTCATGAGTATACTGGTAAACTTAAGTACATCTCAACTTTTACTATGAATGTCAGTTTTGTATAAAAATAGCTAAATAATTCTGTGATTAAATATTTACATAGAAATCAGTGACTGTTATCATCTACTTTAATATTTTTGAGGTTGAGATTTATTATTTAAATAAAAAAATATATATCATATACCTTTCCTCCCATTCCCATCCCCACTTATTTCAGAATAAATGGATTTCCTTTCCCAAGAAGGAACGTTAGTCATGTTGGAATTTTGGCTCCCTGGGTTTCTCAATTATCTCTGAATATCTGTTGTTAGATATGAAGAAACATAGACATTTGTATTCAGATTTGCAAGAGGGTTTTAATAGAACAGATTGGTTTTTTAAAAAAAATTTAGACAGTAAAACTATTAGTTATTTTATTATGATTTATTTTAAAAAATATACCAAAACTGGTTTGTGGGGTTCCCTCAGACATAGGTATGTATGTGTATACATATTGGAAGATACATAGATATGTGTAGTCATGCTTTTCATAATCTCAGAGCACTGTTTACTGCCAGATGTAATTCAGGTGCAACCACTAGATGTCACTATTTCACTGCAAAGGAAGAAAACCTGGTTCAAATTACATGTTGTTGGTGATTTTTATTTAACTGAAAACAAAGATAGAAAGGGGGTATCTTAAATGGCCTTTACACTTTTGTCTAGTGCTTATATTGGGGAGTTCTGGTATCTGAGTTGTACATGCAAATATATTTCAATAAATTGAATAAGCCTATCGAACACCAGCTCTTACAATAATTGGTAAGCCCTTGGATTTTTAGTCCAGTATTTGCACTATTACTTAACATTTCTCGACAGTTACAATGTTTTCATTCAGCTGTGGATTTTGTAAGTGCAAATTCAGTTCAGTTACTGTTTTGTTTCTTCCCCATGTGTTATGTTGGACTGGTTGGGAGCTTAGTGTATGTACAACTGACTAGTTGCAGGACCACACTCTTAAAACAGGCTCCTACAGCTGCTATCCCTAAGGTCCCTGGGGAAGTGTTTCAGTTAACCTGAATTTATTTGATTGAAGTCCATGTTGAAGGAACTTATAAATGGCGTCATTGTTAATATTTGTAGCCAAACTTTATGTTCAAGCATTTGAAATTTTAAGCTATATTCAGTGTCATTGCTTATAATAGATGACGCCAGCTTATATGTGGATTCCTTCCTGTCTTTGGAGGCCACACACTTTTAAAATGAGTGGTCTCAGAGAAAGAATGGACCATTTAGGACCTTTAACATAAATGACAAGTTAACCTATGATTTAAGTAAGTGGAATTAACTAGGTAATGGGACCACTATTAAATAATTAGGAGATATTCAAATAGTTCTGTGGACCAGCCCTAAGGATGGTGTCCTTTCTTATGGAGTATCCCTTTAAATCCTTTTCTTTAGGCCTCTTCCAGGAAAATTTCTTGACTTTAGGTCTTTACAAGCACTTCCTTTGAACCTCTTAGTTAATGCACTGCAGTATAATCATTAACACTTCATATGGATAATGATATGTACAGATTTTTCCTGTTTGATAGTTTTATCAAACATGCCATAGTTATACCATGGGCTCTAACTAATTTTTTTTTTTTCTTGTTTGGCTTCCCTTTGTTAGCACTGAATTCTTCTTAAGAAACTTATGAATAAGAGCTCTGTAGCTCTTTTACTACAGAGCATGTAAATATTGTTCTTGGCTTCTGTGATGCATTAAAAATATATGTAGATAGGGTCTGCTGCAATAAATAATTTCAAGTTACTTTTCTAGCTTGGATTCCCATCCAGTAGTTTCTACATAAGAATTGTTTTCCACGTGTGTGATATGTTTAAAAAAATCAATCAATTACATATATGATGCTTGATGCAAAGTGGTGATTTTATATTATCTAAAATTATTAAATATTATCCAGATTTAATTGAAAAAAAACAAGTAAAACCATACAATATATGAATTGTCTTACCTAGATGTAATGTTTTCTCTTTAATTTTCATTGACTGCTTTTAATTCTTTTCTAATAATTTTAATGACGATTTATAACCATTAAAATCCTAAATGATCTTATACATATATTAAATTAAAATAATGGTTTTTTTAAATCAGTGATTGAAGTCATTGAAGCACAGATTTGCACAAATCTAGATTTTCACAAATCAGAATTGGTTCTGATATTAACTAAACTATATTCTTTTTACAGAATTGATGGAGCAAGACCCAAAATGACACCGTATGTCATTTTCCTTTTTAAAACTAAATTTAGTCATATAACTCTTTTGTAATAGGTTGTGAGTACTTTTAGAAAAAATAATTTCCTCACTGAAGTAAATTTTACATTATTTCCTTTTATTTAAGAGAATAAGCTAACTTATTACCTTTTCACCCTTTTTTTTCTTTTGGCTTTGAAATTGTTTAATATTCCTGTTTGATACTCATTCACAGTAGTTTATCATTTGTTTTTTAAAATTTGTGTGTTCTGACTAACATCTATTTTATGTTTTTAATAACTGTTACATCTTTATAAAAAACATGTAGAGCTATAAATAAAAGCAAATAAAATATTAAAAGTATTTGGGTCATAGCAGATAGCTTAGTTTTCAATATGTGTGAGTTTACTGTAGTATATAAAATAACTCATAATTTGAAGTTATAGATATATTGCTAATTTTGATTGCTTACACATATTTTTGTTGTGAACATCCATCAACCCCCAGAGAGGATCTAAGTAGCCTTTGAGTTATACATATGAATATATATTTTATATTTGTATAAAAATATTGGAATATGTATAAAATACAATTTTAACAGCTTTAAGAACCACAACTATAACCTTTATAGTGATGATTCTCAATTCTGTCATACCTTAATATCAGCAACATATTTTATGAATGATCAACATACATAAATAATTATCCTAAAACAATGCATGTAAAAGAGAAATAAAAACCTAATAATTTATAATAAAACAGTCTGTACTTTAACAAGAAAGTACTTGCATACAACTAGAGGAAAACAATCAAGTACTTGTATTTTTACTCATATGTACAATCACTGTAAATATGACAAGTGGATGTACAAATTGATACAAGAATGTTGTATCAGTCAATTCAGTACCATAAATTGTGAACAATCCTTTATAAAGTTCAGAACAAAGTTAAGTATGATCTCCTTTCAACTATGTAATAGTTGCATTCCTAGAAAAATTCTGTGACTATTAAAATTTTGCAAAAAATGTAAAAGGTAAAACAATTATCTCATCACTGTATCTCTGGTGGCTGTGTTAAAGCCGCACAGGACTGAGGGCTGTTCTTTCTTATGCAGGGCATTTGGCATCCCTGATCCCTCTCCTCAAATATAAGCAGTGCATTCCTACCTCGTTGTAACTACAATGCATAGAAATTTTTGCAAATTCCTGAGTGGGTGTTCTTGTTCTCCGTTAGAACTGTTGTTTTTATACTTGAATTAAGTAAACCCTGTAATATCTGAGGTATCAAAGGTGAAATCGTGAGTACCGTATATAGTTTGGGAAAACCAGAAAGAAAAGGCACTTGGATTCAGAAACCATATCCCTCTAGCACTTCTGATATCACTCCTAGAGCAGTAACAGAGTCAGGGGAGGTACTGAAATAGTAGGGATTGCCTCCATTGTAATGCTGGGTCACACAGAGAAATCTCTGTGTGATCAATAGAATGTAGTAAAGAGCTTTGAAAGGCCATGAATTCCCTTGAAACTTGCTGTGGGAAAAGAAATGGAGGAAGCTTTGGGGGAAAAAAAAAGATGGCAAAAACAGAGATGCTCTTGGCTATTAAGACAGAAATCTTGAGATGGAATAATAGAATTAAAGTATTTATCAGAATCATGCAGAGTTTGAAAGTTAGAAAACTCACTTGTCTAAGGAGAGGCTGACAAATGCATTGCTCAAAAGAATTTTTATTAGATTCTATTTGTATTTTGTACATTGTGTATATATAACTATCAGAATAGTCAGTTTTGCATGATTACTTTTTTTGTGACTCAGTTTACTTGAACTGACCTCTGTCATTACCTAATATTAGGCTGTGCTCTGTTCAAGGAATGACAAGTACAATAGTCTCTCTGCTCTTAAAAGGCATTTCAGAACCTGCCCTAAAGAGTATGTACCCATCTTCTTTTCTTAGGATTTTTACTGATTTTTAAGATTTGAGGATATCAGGAGTACAATGAATAGAATGAGTGATTAATTATGAAGGAAGCAAGCAAAAGGCAGGAAAATAAAATAATAAAGCAGTATTGACGAACACAAAGAATGTTCATTCCATTTTACAGAATTAAATACTGAGAAAAGTTATACTTTCCAGGGTAAAAGAAAAGTAAGTTTTGGTCTTTGTAAATATTTGTACTTGGAAAGTTCACACACTTCTGACTGTTAATAGTGCTTGATGGGTTACATCAGATTGTTATTTAAACTGACACTAAAGTGGTTTAACACCATTGTGCCTTGTCTAATGTTTACTAAGTGACTCCATGCTTATACCTGAGTGTAGGTCTATGCCCTACTTAGTTTTCTATATTTACTTATAACATACTGATTATTTTCATACATAAAAAATACCACAAAAACATGGCTTTCATAAGAATTTATCTCAAGGTTCCTACTACGAAAATGTAGATCTATTCAGATAACAAACTGGATTTAAATGAAAATTTTGCCTATATTTTATGACTATTTTGAAAATTTTGAACTTTTGCAAAGTAAAATAATAATGGCTAATAAATCAACAGCCTTATTGAAAATATTTTTAATTATAATTACATCTTTTAAGTAATTTATATAATTGTGTTTTTTGTAACTATGTTTTGTCATTTTTCTTATAGGGAGCAAATGGCGAAAGAAATGTCAGAATTATTGAGTAGGTTAGTGCAGTGTAATTTGGAGAATTATCACCTCAAAATCATATTTTTAAATTACTTTTCACTATTTGGACCAGACCCTGTTACTGAATTATATACTTTTTACTGTGTAAATTTACAGTACAATACATGTTACTTCATACTCAGTGCACCCTACATAAAAAAGGTAGAGAGCAGTGTTCCTCTAAATGGGAATACAATTGGCCTTTTGCATGGTGCTATTCCTTATTGTTCCTGTTGCTTTTTGGTAACATTGTTAGCTTATTGTCTTCCTCAACCAATGTAGTGCTCTCATTGGAAGAAAAGGAGTATTTTGAAACTTCCCCTGTGAGTTGTACTACCCCTTCTTGGGAAATACTGTGCTTAGTTAATGGGGAAGTAGAGGGAGAACATAGCCTCTTGAAGTCATCTGCACTGTGTGGCCCATGGTGTAAAAAACACTGATGTAAAAATGGAGCCATCAAAGTTTATAACTTTCCAGCAGGATCTGGTCCAGTACTTTTATAAGTGACTATCAATCAGTAACATTTTAACTCTCAATTTTGAAGTTACAGAATTAATTGCAAATATTAAAATTAATATTAAAAAAATTAAGTCAATTTTGCTACCTTAACTGTATTATTTACATGATTGTCTTTATAACAAGTCTAAATAATCAGTAAATTTCACCTTTATTTTACTATTATGTACATAATATATATATGTCTACAAAGATTGAGGGAAGAAAAATATTTAAATACATTGTGGCACATAGCTTGCTCTTTTTGAGCAAAGCAATTAAGAAGAAAAAGCTACGTGGAGAATTGCCAGTCACACAATTTGTGAAAAATATAGATTCTACAATTAGAATTTAACCACAAAAACCCACTAAATCAGAGATTATTCTTTAGTCAGACTTAAATGTGACTAACAGTAAATGTGTCAAATAATATTTAAGTATGTGGAATGAACTATACTATTTTTTCTCTAAAATGAAAGCTTAAACAGGCTTTTTAAAGAGGCCAGGTACCTTATTTATTTCATTGTTAAAGTTAATATTGATAAAATAATTTCCTTCGTTTTAGGAAGAGGATGATGCATATTTTCAAACATTTTACAATAGTACCTCAGTAAGCATCTATGTCTTGATTATTTGCCAGGATTGTTATTGTCTTTGGAAACGTGATTGTCCCTCTTTAAGAGGGAATTATTTTCTAAGTAGTAGGTGACAAAGGAGAAATTCCCTGTGTGGTATCTGAAAATCAGTAGTCTAATTTTTAATATTTAGTTTTTTATTGTTTGTGCCATTCATGTTTTGAATACAATTTGTTTAAATTATTCTCTGTTACTTTGTGCCTGAAAGTTTGCTTGTAGCTTATTCTCAGTGTCAGCTGTGTGGCAAGTGTTACTTTTCCTGAAAAATATGCTCATTACTACAGAAGAGAACTTGTTCCCTTATATTTTGCATAATTATTTCTAATTATGTATGTAGCAGCAAGCCTTAAGCCCTGAATAGCACCACTGTATGAAAAAGTTGAACTTATCCCATTTTATTTTTTATGCTTTTTATAAAAAAATCATATAATGTTCTTTTTTTAATTTTTTAAAGATTTATTTATTTTTTTTTACACTAGTTACCGATTTTTATTTTTTTATTTTTTATTTTTTGAAGGGGGTGTTTTTTTTTAAATTAAAGTATTTTAAAATTTACATATACTTGCCATTAATTGTAATCCCCATGTATTCCCCATCACCATCTCACCAGTGCACCAAATATTTTTTTCTCTTTCTTGTGTCTCAAATGTTCCTATTACATAGGACAAGTGAGATTCAGCGCTTACACCCTTTGAAATCTGCCATCTGGCTCATGACCTAAAACCTCTTTAACTTACTTCTTGTCACATTACTATTTACTGCAGATAAGGACATGGGTTTCTCTACATACAGAACTTTTCTAAGTGTTCTTTAACAGTGAAGTCAAAATGTCACATCAGTTTCCAGACTTCAGCACTTTTGCTAGCCTACACTGGATGACTGATGATGGGTTACAGCATGGCCATTTATCTGTGGGTCCTGTAAACACCCAGGGGATTCTGAGCTAGTTGGGGTGGCTGGGGCATGGCCATCCGTAGCATCGAGTAGTCTGTAGGCAGTGGCACTTGAGTGACTTAAGGGCTCATAAACCAACCCTTTATTCTAGTGCTCTGATTTCAAGTGTGTTGAGGATTTCTTTTTTTTATTTCAAGGAATATGTATATAGTCCTCAAATATACATTACAGAGATAATCATATATATGTATGTATTTTTTAAACTTTTTTTATGTTTATATATTCTTAGGTTAGAATACTGAAACAAGTCTGGGGCAAGACCATTGTTTAGAATATTGACATCAGCTGTTAGCACACTGGAACTTTTCATTTTCCTGGGCATCGTTTAGTACATAATTCACAGTCTCATCTGTCAAAGATACAAAAATTATTATATATTTTTCTGCATAATACAATTTTTTATAATGTAGTTATCTCCTGTTCTCAAACTTAAGGCTCACTTTTTGTCTTCTTAGACAACATTTCATTTATGTTTCTAGTTTAAATATTCAAAAATATATAATAATTACAGAGGTCCTGCTGTTCAAGCCACCAAGGCAGCCGCTGGTACCAAGAAACATGATCTTAGCAAATGGAAATATGCAGAGCTACGTGATACTATCAATACTTCTTGTGGTAAGTGCATGGGATGATGAAAAATGGAAAGACTCCATAACTGATAACTAAGAAAGTAAATATCTGTGTTAGAATGGGGCTTTATTTTGGGGGAAAAGGGGGAGGTATATATATTATTTCACTTTGAAATGAAGACCTGATTTACTCACAAAACTAGAGGAAAGACATGGTTTTTAAATTAAATGCAGTTTGCCTGTTTCTTGCCTCGGTCAGAGAAGAAACACAGAGAATTGTGGTTTGAGCCATATTAGTGACTGACTCTCTAATGTTATTCATAATAGTTAAACTTCTATCATATTCTTTCTATATGGTAGCATATTCTTTAAGAATCATGAATGCAAGATAAAAAACAATGGTGATGTAATCTTTTCTTTTTTTATTAATTGATTTTAATCTTTTCTTTTAAAAGATATTTTTCTTCTAACAGGACAGAGTAAAATGCTATATCCAGAGGATACTAGATAGTTGTGTTCTTATTTCAATCGTAGAGTTTGAATTGAATACATATAACTAGGAATTGTCATAATTTTACAGAATTCCTCACTATGTTATCTCCCTCCTATTAAATCTTCTGTTACAATTATGAATATAAAACATGCATTACATATAACGTGCAGTTGAGTACTGTGTTGTGGTCTGTGACTTGGGACAAGTGACTCAACCTCACTAGTTCAATTTATTCATAAATAAAAGTCCCATTTAATTCAGGTTTTTTTGTATGGAGCAAATGATATATAAGATAGTAATAATATATAAGAAGATATTTTATGGTGCCTCCCTGGTGGCGCAAGGGGTTAAGCACCTCACTATGAGGCATCTGTAGCCACTGTGAGTTTGATCCCTGGACAGGGAGGAGACCCACATGGTACAGCAGACCTCTCTTACCTCACCTGCTGCTCCCCTCAGCAGTGTATCTCAGTCAGTCTGCCTGTTCTGTTTCTCAGTTTGTCTCTGATGAATCCTCTCACCCCCCCCACACCTCTGACCTGTACCCCAATTCTTGTATGCATAAATAAATCTTAAAAAAAAGATGTTTAGTAAATATAAAGTATAATGTTACTATAAACTGTTCTTCATCAATAATTAACTGGCTTTTGATTTGCTACTATGTTCATTCAGAAGTGAAAAATTTATATATATGTGTTTGTGACACAGAATAATTATGCTAGACAACTAAATTAGGATGTTAATTAATTCCTTTTTTTCATTTTCACTCGTTCTCTGTAATTGATAGATATCGAGCTCCTGGCAGCTTGCAGAGAAGAATTTCATAGGAGACTAAAAGTGTATCATGCTTGGAAATCTAAGAACAAGAAGAGAAATACTGAAACAGAGCAGCGTGCTCCAAAGTCTGTCACGGATTATGGTAAAAACAAATTTGTACTTTTGAATATTTCCAAGTATATCTACATAAATGTAATTATACATGAGACATTTGGGTTAAATGTCCAATACAGATTTTCTCTTACTATAGAATTACTGTAGAACTGTGACTATTGAATCTAACACAATCATGACAAATTATTTTTGATAGCATTATTTTTATTGATTTCGTCTTTAAAATCATATTTGATAGACGTTATTGAATTTACTTGTTTAAATAAATTTAAGAGGTAAGAATTTTCTTGTTGGTATTGAAGAGGTTGCATTATGTTGTAAATACATTTTTTTCCCCACATACAAATGTGTACACACATCCATAAAAATCACATGGACAATGTAAAGATTGCTATAAAAAAGAATATTTACAATTTAGTGGAAATATAAAGGAAAGATTACCTTGATTTAGACCAGAGCTTTAATTATTCCTGGATTTTATATTTTTAATAAAAAGTGGATTTTATTATCTTATTGTTCAGAGGACAAAATTGTATATTAGAAATTGGAAAATAGAGAAGGAAATAACCTTGTAAAAGCATTTTCTAACTTTAACTGAGAGTACTTAAATAGTTGAGTTGTAATTTCAGTGTTAAAAGCAGTAATTGGAATTTCATTATTTTCAACTTGCTACTTTTCAACTATCACAATTTATTAAGTTCTGATTAATATAAGAGTGACAGCCTGTTTACTATCTTTTTAAAAGGGAAATATTCCAAACACTTGATAGTTATCAATATGTAATATAAGTTGAAAGAAAATGAGCTTTCGGTTATATTTTATTTTCCTTAATAGCCTTCCTAGTAATAAAATTTGGTAAATAGTTAATAAAAGGAATGTTTGATTAAAATAAATTAAATGGTGGGACTTTAAGCTTTCTAGGTTATTGCAAAGAACAGACTGAGGGAAGTATTATTATTAATAAGAGAGCTGTAAGCACCAGTGATTGCTCAAGGGGTGTCATCAGTCAGAAAATAAGGCTGAGAGGGAGTGAGAGATCATCTGTCAGTAAGAACTAGCAAGTGGGATGCCCTCTAAACATTGATTTTCTTCTTTGGTTTAACATTTTGTCTATGTGAATTGAAGATGACAGGATGGTTCCATTACCTGTTTCATGGTATCTACCCACAGTTCTACAGTTTCCTTTGTTTTGTAAAATGGCAAGAGACTATTCTTTAACCTTAGTAACCTTAGTTTTCTAACCATGATTTTTAGCAGATAAGTTTTCATTATGCTGAATGATTGCAATTTGAAAAGCAAAAGGAATTAATATTGTAATACTTAGCACATACATTTTTCAATTTTATGTATATTTTACATTATTTTTCATTTTTGTACAGTGTATGTTTCTCATCCCTGTGAAATTCCTATCACCAATGCACCCATGCACCATCACCATAGTCCCTTGTGCTCTTCCCACCCATCATTTTTAATGAACATATAAATATTTATTGTATTTTTAAACTAAAATTTGATACTTTACTCACCCATCTTTGCCCCCCAAAGAGCAAATTGGTTATTATACTGTTTCCATTTGTAGTACTAGAAAATAGCAGACTATTTCCCAGAGTCCCTTCCAGGTGTAGGAACAAATTAGGAATTTTATATGAATATAGTCCACATATACTTATCCTTCAAAGAATTTGATTATGGCCATTTTCAGGATAAAATATAACTTATGCTTTGAAAAGTATTTGTTTCTCTTTATCTCTTTTCATATGAAATTCATAGCAACACAGGAATGCAGTAGACAGTAAAGGTGAAGGATACCAATGTGCTTAATAGCTCAGTTGAGACAATTCGATGTTAGGTGGTTTCCTAATAGTATAGCTAATCAGTCTTTAAAAGGAACTACTGATGCAGTCTAATATTTAGAAGAATTGGAATCCATTAATTTGGGAAAATAAAATGACAGCTTATGAATATGATTAACAAAAATATAATCTGATATTATTGCTTTGCAATTTTGACAAATCATGGTACATCCTTATGAAATTCATGGTAAATTCTTCATGTGTGCTGTTCTGGGGCAATATGCTCTCATCACACTACAGAAAGAGATATTCAGAATAGTTTTGGGGCAATGGAAAATTATCATGTGAACATTTATAATACTAATTGTTAAAGCAATAAATTTGAAGAGTACTATGATTTCGTAGTTCCTAAAGTAAAAAAATGGTAGGAGTTTAAGATTTAGACAATTTGAAGAAATTAAAACATACTGAATATATGTAAACATAGCAGTGTCTTTAATGCATTAATTTTTTAAATGAATTTAGAAGTTAATTTCTTTTTTAAAGACATTCTTAAAATGAATTAAAGGTCCAATGATACTGATTAAGCCATGTGTTGGATTTTTGTTTGGATAATACTATATCCCCAAAATAAAATTTACATCATCTTAGTAAATGTCCTTCAAACAAGCTTTCCTAAACATTATCAAAAAAGCTTTTTAAAAAGTCTGAAGCAGGGCCTCCCTGGTGGCGCAGTGGGTTAAGCAACACACTATGAAGCAAACCGCAGCCGCTGCAGCACGAGTTCGATCCCTGCCGCCGGCCAGGAG